>JAPZEA010000024.1:29342302-29352880 GCA_029783685.1 Heniochus monoceros | reverse complement strand
AATATGCTCAGTCACCTTTTTGCCCAAAGTTAGATGAGAAAATTGATACCACTCTCATGTCTGGATGTAAATATGATGCTACAGCCAGCAGCCTCTTAGCTTAGCTTAGCATACATACAGTATCCAGCTACATATCTACATGAGTGATATCAATCTTCTCTCTAACTCTAACCTCCAATCTAACTCTCTCCAGAAGAGCAAATAAGCGTGTTTCCCCAAATATCGAACTATAACCTCAACAACTACATTAACAATAAGTGAGCAAAATCAGGGTTCAGCATTTTACTTCAAGGACACTTTGGCAGGACACACGGCTGCTCATCGACAGGATCAAACCTGAGATCTCAACGAGGCTGCCATTCCATTTATTTTGCCACAATCTCTTTGAATCATACAGGCAGATTGTAGCACTTTCAAACCTATTTTTGCCAGTACGGTTTAAAAAACTCCTAAGAGGTCTTCTCACAGACTCCACAGTGTAACTGTGGGCAGAGATCAAGCAAGTTGGTTCAGTTCCTGCTTGTCCTGCCTTTTCACAGTTTTTCTATTTTGATGTTACCAATCACACAAGAACAGAGACAGAACAGCATGTCTAAAATGTGACAAATATTCAACACAAAGGGACAATGCCTCAGCATATTTGTCAAGTCAGCTTTGTCCACCTTCACCTTAGTTAGTGTGCAGACCTTGGCAGCAGTATGAATATTAAGACATAGCCCCAGAAACCTAACAGAGGAGATTCCAATGGAGCCTATAAGCAGAGCACAGTGCTGCAATTCACTGAATCTACACTGATGAATGTGTTACAGCCCTTTTAACATTATACTGAACACCGCAGAGCTCCGTGTAAGCAGTCCAGCAATGTGTTTGTTGGCTTCAGCTGAGTTGAAACTGTTGCTAACTGGCCTGCATTTGCTGAAAATTCCAGATCCTCGTTCCATGTCTGCAGTGTGAACAGAAACCATCCTGTGAGCGTCGCCGCCACAGGGTCGTCTTTTGAGTCAAATGTCTCATCATCATTGGCTCCTTGATAACACTTTGCTCCGTTTTGAGTGGGTCTCTGCTGGAGGAGCGGCCCGCTTGTTGCGATGGTGGGGGAAGGTTGGCATCAGCTCTGGTTCACAGGCTGCACAGAGGAGCAGACAGACGACATGAATGACTTACTGTAAATCAGCGGGCAGGGGCTACAGCTGATACATATCCAAAACTGTTTCACTCACGTAGAGGTTTCTCTTTGAAGTAGGAACTCTCCAAACAATCTTTGGCAGTAGCTCTGGATCAGGAAAACAGACGAGAATTAGCCAGGGGTCGCACTTAAGAACTGAACATATCTGACTAAGAAGTGCTAGTTTCCTGTAGAACAACAGTTGTAAATCAGCTTTGTCCTACTGTTAAAGCCTACAGATATGGACCCCAGGGGAATAAAGCACTATCCCTTAACAGTACAGTGAATAAGTGGTAGGTTTCAAGTCACCATGATATCTGATGCAAGGTCAAATCAAGTGAGAAAAGCTGGTGTGAGAAGTCTTCCTCCAGAGCGTGCTCTATTCAATCTAAGCAACTAGCAGTGAACACATGACTTGATGACTTTACAAAGGCCCAGAGTTCTTCAGGGGAGCGGTCTGACGTCACTGAAAGGATGACTCAGCACCTATTGTCCACAGAAACAACAGAGACAACGTGTGTATGCAGAGGTGAAGATTAACTGATGTCTGTCAAACTACGAAATGCTTAACGATTTATCATTCCCAGTTCTTTTAAACTGATTTGTGAGCACATATTACACAGTTACTTCAATGGTGTGTATGAGTACGTGTTAATATTCAGTGTGATTCGCGCCATGTGCAGATTTAGCAGAGTAATCATCTCGATCACACCCAGACAAAAACCACACATTATCTAATCATGTGGACCTGAGAATATGGTTGGCTAGCGTAAACTATCGTCAGTCAGGAGGATGAGGCTGACGCAGACTGGATTCCAGTTCCTTGCAGTAACCATGGCACCACCACTGGATTAAGCTACAAGAGGAAAGGAACTGGAGATCCTTAGAGTTGAAAACAGCTGTTTCATTTCACAGTAACAAGGTGTGATGGATAAAAAATTTTGATGAGTAAATTGCTCAAATTCTTCTAAAGTAGTTAACTCCAGCAAAGGTGCTGCTCACACATAAAGGTATCGCTGTTAATAATCTTATAATGTATAAAACACTGGAGCTCTGCTGCTGTTATCCACCACTAATCAGGCCCAACTCAGACATAACACCGCTGCCAGGATATTTGGCCTCCCCACACCCAGTCTCACAGGGCTTAACACTGAGGTCACCGCACAAATCGCACCCTCCACAGCACAGGACGTCACACAGCCACTCAGCCGCCACCTTACCCTCCTGCCCTCTGGGCGCAGGTACAGAGTGCTGAGGTGCACAAGGGCTCGCTTTAGGAAAAGCCTAATCCCCGCAGACATCGCTGCCTTAAATAGTTGGCCCTGCTGAACTGACCTGAGTGTGTACTGCTGGCTGTCATTGTTTGTCACTACTGTGAGCTGTTTGCTGTTTGGTGTGTACAGTGCTGTGGGAAGTTCCCCTTGGGGACAATCAAGTCTAAAATCTAAAGCATAACAAGTGTTTTTACTTGTGTTACTTTCAGTGCATTTTGCTGATACGTGAACTTTTTCCCAGCAGACATTGTGACTTGTCATAATAGGAAAGGCACAAGTGTTACTAACAACATTAACGACAGCTCTGTTCTATTCAAATGTCCCAGTAAGTCATGACAGTCAATACCAGTCAAAACCAGTCAAAACCAGGACCCTGAGACTGAAGCAGGTAAATGGGACTCGGCTGTAATTCATTCTTTACACCTGTGCTTTTCTTACTGTGACATCTTTAAAAGCCTTCTGTGAAAAAGACCTATCACATGCAGATGTACACAATGTGTGTGTGTGTGTGTGTGTGTGTGTGTGTGTGTGTGTACCTGCGCTGTGGGTTGTACATGAAGAGCAGGTTGAGCAGTCTGTGTCCAGCATCAGACAGCCAGGTGAATTTATTCTTCAGGTTGTTGTACGGCTGCTTCCTCAGACTGTACTGACTGATGAGGGGCAGCTGAGAGAAACCCTGGGACACACACACACACACACACACACACACACACACACACACCTAAGAGTACCGGGCTTACGCAAATGCTTCCAGGGAAAGAAGCCAGTCAGCAGTTCATAGGATTTTTTGTTTATTTTTTTGTAACAATGAGAGCGTCAGTCTGTCATATTTTAACATAATCCTCATGTTCGACTTTGGCTCCAAGAGTTCTTAAGCAGTCCAAGTTATCAACAGATGCATATTAGCCTGCAACAGGCATACTATACACACTAACCAGTATCTTCTTTTTCTTTTTGTCTGTCTGTACACTTTCATATTATCATACTGTTTCTTTCCGTTCCTATGACACACCAGGCTAACAGAGTGGAATGTAGAAGCACTGCTGTGTTCATGCTATCAGTAAAACCTTGAAGACATCTAAAAAGAGAGAAGAAGAAAATACAGAATGGTTAAACATTGATAGAGGAGTATGGATAACGGATGATGAGGTGTCTGAGATAACAGGAAGCAAACCCGGTATGAAGGAGTCGCCGTCAATGAACACAGTTGGGGAATCCCTTAAAGTTCCTTCTGTTTCCAGGCCGTATAAAAAAGCTCATTTTCCTGAGTGATTGAAGGACACGCCGTAAACCAAAGCTTTAAATATAATGAATCTGCTCTGAGCTGCCATGTCGGACCTCCCACTCTTTCCTGAACATTAGTAATTAGTATTGTGTGTGTGTGTGTGTGCATTTGTGCCTTTATTTTCTATGTGCCTTAGCTCCTGCTGTTTTTTTCTTTTTCTATCTGGATGTGTAATCTCCTCATTACATCTCGATCACGTCATTTGGTTCCGACTAGGAGTGACAGGAAGGGCACGGCATTTCCTCTCGCGCTTTGAAGCTGAGGTCTATGTAACCCAAAGATCCCTGTGTTTGCAGCGTGCCCAAAATGAAGGCATGTCTGACGTCCCTGAGAAAGCGGTGGTTTCCCCGCATTTTGTCGAGAAATGACACAAGTGTTGAAACGTGTCTTTTCGTAGTGTGGGTGATGAGGGTTTTGTTTTGCTCCTCTGTAGACAGGCAGATTCCTGTGCTTGTGTTTTGTATGAATGCCTGTATTGTTCAAATAATGGTGTAAGGATGTGTATTTAGTGAAGTGGGGTGATGTCAGAGTAATGCTACACAGATCATTTGTCATTGCCAGTTATCTGCTGTTTTCTCTGCTGGTGAATGTAACACATTTTTATAAGTAAACATGTTTTTGACATTTGAGTCATCCTCAAGTTATAGCTGTAATTGAGCCCGCTCAATGCACAATTGTTTGGTCTTTCTATTGGGCTTTTTTGTGACCGGGGAAGGGAGTGCCGCCCCACACCACTTGATGGCGGGCTCTGATGAATCCACACACACACACACACACACACTGACACACACAAAGAGACACACTCACACACACAAAGAGACACACTCACTCACACACACTCACACACACACACACACTCTGGAGCCCTTTACAGAAAATTAAACCAACAAATCAAATCAAAGTCTTTTCTGATCTGACACCTGGTCCCAGTGCTCCTGGTCCCAGTACACCTGGTCCCAGTGCTCCTGGTCCCAGTGCTCCTGGTCCCAGTACACCTGGTCCCAGTGCTCCTGGTCCCAGTGCTCCTGGTCCCAGTGCTCCTGGTCCCAGTACACCTGGTCCCAGTGCTCCTGCGGTCCCAGTGCTCCTGGTCCCAGTGCTCCTGGTCCCAGTACTCCTGGTCCCAGTGCTCCTGGTCCCAGTGCTCCTGGTCCCAGTACCAGCTGGAGGTCTGAGGCACCTGAAGAATATCACCTATCGTGAAACAGACTAAATAACCGTCCAGTCCTCAGAGCAGCTGGTTGTTTTGGTGAACTATGGCTGAAGAGTCGAGCTGAGTCAGCAGATGTGAAGCGAGCGAGTTCATCTGTTGGAATAAAGAGAAGTTCAGCTGTCAGAGGTTTAACTCTGCTTCATGTTCAGTGAACAGAGAAACAACTGCTGAGTCAAGCAGTCTGATCACACTGACGTCCTCTGATGTCCTCTGATTCTCACCTCACCGTCTCCACTTTGTCTTTATGTCTTTATTCTGAGGGACAAACTGTCTCTATGAAACAGAACCTCTAACAGCTGATCTCAGTTCACTCACACATAAAACAAAGTAGAAAAACTACTTAAACCCTCTGTGCTGTAACACTGTGTACTTTACAGATACCTGATACTTCATCTTTACTACAAACACAACTCAGATTTAGTGCTTATTTCTGACTGATGATCAGTTCTCGCAACGTTTTAGGGAAATATGAGCTGAAAATGAGAATATTTGGAACTACAGCCCTGAGTCCTGTCTGCAGGTGCTCCTCTCAGGCTGCATCCAGCCCTGCCAACATGTGTAATGAGCCTGAGAGACAAAACCCAGGACAAAGAGTCGTCAGAGCACATGCCACCACTCCCTGCAGAGCACAGCAGAGTCCACCAGCAGACTGGATGTTATCGTCCTGAGACAGGAAGTTGGTCTGACTGCATCGATTATGTCATAATTACTTCCTCCCAGCATGCACTGGTGCTCACTTTGGCTTGACTGCAGTGAGAAGTAGAGAAGGAAGGTTTTCACTGAGTGATCGGGTAGTATTGACGACCTGGACTCAACCCTGAGGGTATCAATCAGTCAACACACACACACACACACACACACACACACACACAGTGGACTTTAGTGGACTCAGCAGGACATTAAAGGAACAGTCTGTCATACTTTTAGAAACTGTCTTATTGACATATTTCAGTTTCTTCTTCAGAGGTCTGTTTAGCCTAGCTTAGCATAAAGACTGTAAGTAAGTGGAACCTGCTAGCCTTGCAGTTAACACCTTCCAAAGCTTCAGGTGGATATTGTGGCCTGATGGTGTTTCTACAGGTAGATTTAAACTGACGGTCTATAAATATGTGACCAGTTCTTTCAGACTTTTATTGTGAAGTTTTTCTTTCCTCTTTGTCTGAATGTAAACGTGAAGTTTGACACAGATTAAACAAACAGCTCTTACCTTTTTCTTCTGCTTTGATTGAATGAAACAATAATCCAGGACTTCTCCTCAAGACTCTGACATCTCTCCACAGAGTGTGTGAGTGTGTGTGTGTGTGTGAGTGTGTGTGTGTCAGTGAGTCCAGGTCAGTTGGTCTGTTGCTTGTTTCTACAGTGTTCTATCATTAAAGTTCATGATTGATGTTCTCTGATGTTCAGATGTTCTGCTGTTGTCAGATCAGCTCCACTCCCTCCTCTTTACTGTTCTCTGCTGGTTCTCCTCCTGTGTGTCGGGTTCTCCTCTTCCTCTCTGTGTTGTGTCCTCCTCCTCCTCCTCTTGGTTCTGTCTGACTGATTTCTCTGCGTCTCCTCTCGCTCCTCGTTGAGTTCTGGGAGTTCTGCTCCTTGTTTCCTGTTTGTTTTATTTTCTAGCTGCAGCAGGAAATGGTCATCTTTTCCTCTTCCTCCCCACTGTGGACCCCCAGCACACACACACACACACACACACACACACACACACACACACACACCCTGGACTTAATGAATGGTGGGGTTGCTGGTGCTCCTGCTGTGGTGCCCCCTGGTGGAGTTTTAGGGTTTGCTGCTTCACTCAGAAGAACTTCAGAGTAAATCAGGAGCAGGTGGCAACAGGAGGAGGGAGGAGAAGTGGCTGGACATGACCAGAGGAGCAGGAGGAGTTGCAGGATGAGCAGGAGGAGGAGGAGCTGCAGGAGGAGGAAGTGGAGGAGGAGGAGGAGCAGGAGGAGCAGGAGGTGGAGGAAGAGCAGGAGGATGAGCAGGAGGAGGAGGAAGTGGAGGAGGAGGACGAGGAGCAGGAGGAGGAGGGGCAGGAGGAACAGGAGGAGGGGCTGCAGGAGGGGCAGGAGGAGGAGCAGGAGGAGGAGGAAGAGGAGCAGGAGGAGGGGCTGCAGGAGGAGCAGGAGGAGGAGCAGGAGGAGGAGGAAGAGGAGCAGGAGGAGGGGCTGCAGGAGGAGCAGGAGGAGGAGGAAGAGGAGCAGGAGGAGGGGCTGCAGGAGGAGGAGGAGCAGGAGGAGCAGGAGGAGGAGCAGGGGGAGGGGCTGCAGGAGGGGCAGGAGGAGGAGGAGGAGGAGGAGGAGAAGAAGCAGGTGTGTGAAGGACGTGGAGGAGCACGGTGAGCAGGAGCAGAGTGTAGCTGAAGCAGGACTCTCAGGGTGATGAGTGATGATGATGATGATGAGATGACATCATCGTACTGCTGGTCAAACAAACAGCGAAGCAGAAGCTAACTAGCTAGCACTGTTTTTGTAGCATAGCTAAGTCATAGCTTAGCTATTCTGACGTTAACTAGCTAACGTTAGCGTTAGCTGAGACCTGCAGGTTCACGTCGTCTCATATTATTCTGATAAAAGACATTTACAGCCAATAAAAGGCTTTTATGGTGAATTTAACAGTTTATCTGTTTATTGATTTCATGAAGTAGAAATGATGCGTTCACTTCTAGCAGAGCGTCTTCTTTGACTTGTACGTCTACTGCAGTACTGATATATTCAAGTACTCCGCTGTGATTACTACTCAGCTCAGGGTGGTTTGGGGGAAATGTGAAGAGACTAGAAGAGACCCAGTCCAACTGACCCCGACTGGACCAGACCTCAGTCTCAGGACTGGACGTGTGTCTCAGGCTGAGCTTCATGTCTTTGTCCTGTAGAAAGTCTCCGTCCTCCCGCTCTGCAGAGTCTCACGTGTCTCTGGGTGTTTCTGTCTCCATTAAAATGTGATGATGGACTCTGGGGTCACTCGGCCTCCTCATATAAAACCTGCTGAGACTTTTCATTTACTGGACAGAAAACGAGACAAATCATCCGTCTGAAATATGAACGAAACACATTTAAAGGTTCAGTTTAAGACGCTAAAGAATCTTTTTAGTTGATGAGAATTAACTTTCAAACAGAATCATCTTGTTTTCGCCTCATAACTCTCGTTGCTGTCACACAGTCGTTCTCTGAGTTTTGTTTCAATAAACATTCCTTTTACTTCACTGAAGTTTTTCTCTGTAGAGTAAAAGATGAAAATGTCTGTATGGGGGCCCATATTTTTTCTGCATTTATTCATTAATAATCTTTACGTGTTCCTAAATCTAAAGTCATTTTATCTGTATTTATTATTATTCTTTAAACTATGTACTTCATTTTTTCCATCTATTTAATTTTAGTTATTTCTTCATTTATTGATATTGTTCGTCTTTATTTGTTTTTCTGTTTTCTATTTCTTTATTTCCACATGTGAGCGTCTTTATTAATATTCTTCATGTAGAAATAAACTGGTCGACAGTGAACGTGGCGCTCTGTGCAGTCAACAGAGAGACATTCTGGACTCAAAGTGTCTTTAATGTTTAGCTCTGATTGGTTGTTTGATCATAAATGCATCATGGGAATCGTAGTTGACTTCTGTCCTTCAGTTTTTTTGTCCACAGGCTTGGAGGAGCTTTGACTTGTCAGAGAAGCAGATGTTCACACAGCTGGTCATGTTTTGACTAGGACAGCTTCATGTCCATCAGAGACATGAGGACAGAGGACAGAGACCTCGATGAGACGTTTGATTTATCAGATCTAACACTTGACTTTTACTCACTGCGGATCAATGAAGGATCATTTTAAATCATGTTGTGTTAAAGCGATGTTAGATTGTACTCTGCTGCCCTCTGCTGACACTGAGCTGAGCTGAACGATTCTGCACAGAAATAAACAGAATTAAACGGAGCGAAGCCTCAAAGAGTTCAGTATGAAATAAATAAAACATTTTGAAAGAATTAGATGAGTAATATGTTAAAATATTTAATGAAAAATAAATCTGTGAAATAACTGAAGACATATGTCAAACCATCACTCATTTATTTCAGCATATTTTGCTTCAGAGAGTTAAAAAGTGTGTTTTTATTTTAGGAAGCTGTTTTTAAATGTTTCATGATATGAATGAAGCTTTCAGAATTACTTTGATTATGGAACAACAGACGGCTCACAGATTCTCTCAACTTTCATTTACAATATGTCAGACTGATCTTCTCCAGGTCGGCTGGTTCGGAAAGTTCTGGAAATGTTTTGTAGACGATGACATCATATAGCAAGTGATTTAAGATGAGTTCCCTCCACAATAAAAGTCCTTTAGTTCAAAAACTCATCAGCAAACTTTTCATTTAAATTTTGGAAAAAAGTTCAGAGGATTCATTAAAGGTAAAAGTGGAAACGAAGGTCCCTCCAAACACACAGGGGGCAGTACATCACTGTGCTGTACTCTTAGCTGGAGCTATCTTTAGCTACTAGCTGCAGTTAGCTAGTTAGCTCAGTTAGCCGTGCAGCTAGTGGCCCTGTTAGCTGACTGTTTTACGATGACTTAACTTGGTAATTAAACTCGTCTTCGTTGTTTAATAATGAAAATATGTGTACAAATATTTCATATTTTATGAGTTTATTTTGTTCATTTATTGGAATAAAAAAAGTTTAGCGAGATGGTGAAACGTAGCGAACTCGCCGCTCGCTTATATCTTCCAGCTTCTTGAGGTACAAATTGTAACGAGACAGGACGGGCTGCAGCTAGCTAGTTAGCATGCTAGCTTCAGCAGATATCTCTGCAACAGATACACAGACGTCTTTGACAGAACGTCAAAGCAGTGTTTTCCTCACATTCTGTTAAGAATTTTAGTTAACTTTGGAACATTTGAAACTAAAATTCTTACATATTGCACCTTTAAAATCCACCATGATGCTAAATTAGCTCGTGACGTTGTGCTCGGGCCTCGGCGCCTGTTGGACAGGAAGCAGCGGCGTCGGACACGTTCAGACGTAAGCTTTGGAGCTGCTGCTGTCTGAAGCCGGAGCCGCTCTGTAGATGTTCTGTCCTCGACTCGTTGTGGAGAAGTTGTATGAAAACTGGCTGCAGGAGAGAAGACGAGCTTTGTGATTCACAGCCAAACACACCGAACAGCAGCAGAATCCAGTCCGTCAGATAGTAACAGGAGTGATGCCTCGCTCCAGATCAACCTATCTTTGTTCGAGTGCACAGACACAAGCCTGTACCTTCAATTATCCACCCAGTCCAGTCTGACATTTATATTCACACACTGTTGATGAAATATATATCTGACAGCTGCAGGTGTTAACTCTGACGATCAAACACAGAAGGTTCAAAACTGTTAACTGTCAAAGATTCAGTGATTGATTTGATATGAACGAAACGTGAGGTCTCACTCTGCTGCAGAGACTCTCTCTGTTCAGGTCTCATTGAGCCCAGTATAGATTCTGGTTCTGGTTCAGAATACTAATGAGGATGCTGACCACACTTCAACCAATCAGAATCCAGTATTCTCTGTGGTGTAAAGAATGACTGCATGTGGCTGACGGCGCCCCCTGTGGACAAACCCCAGTACTACATGTAGTGTGGTGCTGACAGTTTACCGTGCAGGGTGGGTGGAGGAGGTCCT
>JAPZEA010000024.1:28996525-29008321 GCA_029783685.1 Heniochus monoceros | reverse complement strand
TTAAAGTCGGCAGATGATGAATTTGTGTCTGTCGTCCTGAGACGAGCAAAGATCGGAGGAACTTACCAGAGAGCTGCTGCTGCACTGAGCCGCTGCTGAAGCTGCTCTGAAGCTGCTCTGAAGCACTGAGGCTCAAAGAAGAAGTGAAACACCTCACACACACACACACACACACACACAGAGTGTGTGTGTGTGTGTGTGTGTGTGTGTGTTTGCATGTTTAGAGGAAGCAAACTGAGCTCGGACACACCTGGCAGGTGACAGACACACAGAGGGGGTTTTTCTGGTCGATGTTTACGTGCTTCAGTTTCGCTCACACTCTGGACGATGATGATGATGTTCGACAGGTGTTTCATGTCACAGGTACGCGTGAACAGCCTTCAGGTGTCTGATGGTCTGCATCAGTGCAGGTCCTGGATCAGTCCTGAGAGCAGGTTCTGATGTTTCCATGATCAATGCGTTGAATTTGTATTTGTAGTAGTTTTACTCTGTGTCTGCCTGCCAGTGGTAGAAAATACTTTCACTCGTGTACTGTACTTGAGTATAATTTTGAGGTTTCAGTATTTCCACTTTCTGTGACTTTGTACTTCTACTCCACTACAAAGATCTGACAGCCATAAGATCAAAGTTTTACCTGCTGTAGGTCCAGTTTCTGAAGTACTTTTACTTTTGGATACTTTAAATACATGTTGCTGCTAATACGTCTGTACTTAAGTTACTACTTCAGTAAGATTTGGAATGCAAGACTTTTACTTGTAATGGAGTATTTCTGATAACTGTATCTGTACTTTCACTTCAGCAGAGGTCTGATAGATCTGTTCTGTTTGTATGAATGAAACTGTGATGAAACAGATGAACACTGACAGATAAACATCTGAGCCGTCCGCCTGCAGGCGGCTGCAGCTCTGTGAGCAGCTTCCTGCGTCAGTTCACTGAAAACACAAAGACACACAAGAATCATGAAAACAAAATGTGCACGACACTAAACGTGAAATGTAATTCAGCCTCCAGCAGGAATCGTCTCACAGCGTCATGAAGAAGAGCTGTTTGCTTCCTGTGCAGCCGCAGACAGTTTGGCCTCTACAGCAGATCGTAGTTTGGCAGAGATTCAGAAACACTGATACTGTGTGTGTGTGTGTGTGTGTGTGTCTTCGTAGACTGAAGCGAGGCGCAGCAGCTCGACACAGACATGAACCACCTACTGGTAACTACAACTCTTCTTTTTAATCTCTCTCCTCAGACTTTCTCCTCTTTTCTCTCCGTTTGTTTCTCTGAAGCTTCTGGAATCATTTCGGGTGATGAAAGATAAGAAAAGAGAGAGTGAGCGGTGTGTTTGTGCAGGAGGACGTTGAGGCCTGACCTTTGTACCAGGACACAAGTGTCAAACTTTGACTGCGTCCGTCTTTTATTCTGCTGCTCGTGGCTGCTGGGCCTCACTGAGCCTTCGTGGTGCCGCAGAGTTCGGCTCTAAAAATACTGACGGAGGAGACCTCACATGACCTGCAGGGTCACACCGTCTGCAGCCATGACTGCGACCTGGTGTTAGCGGGACAGTGCAGCTCAGCACGTAAACACACACACACACACACACACACACACACACACACACACACACAGTTGAGTCATATTAAAGCTCACATGACTCTTTCTAATGAGGATTTTGGGGTTTCTAATAATAACACAAACACCTCTCATTGTTACAAACTAAGAGTGTTTCACCTTTTCCTGTTTTCATTTTACTGTCCAATCAACAGCTTTTTGAAACCAGCCACGCCCACTGATTGGCCGGCTGTGTTTTCCGTCTTAAGGCTGCAGACTCGTGTGAGCTCAGCTGCTGAATGTTCACAGTTTTACTACCAGGTTAAAAATCATTGAAACAACCGTTTCCTGTCGGCTTTTTGTCACAGAATGTGAGTAAATGTCACCGTTCAGCAGAGCTAACAGAGCTGAAATCTCATTGGCTAGCCCATTATCCTGAAGTGTGATTGGCTACCTGCTGCTGATGAGTATTTCTGAATGTGCGTCGTTTTCTTTTGTTCAGAGCTTCTTTTGGAGGAACAGTTTCTCTTTGAGGGCTAAAAGCTTTATTTTTGATTGGTGTGCTGCCGCTCTGTTGTGCTGTGATTTGTCGGACTATTTAAAGCCGTAAAGTTTGTAGTTAAAGTAGATAAACCACAAGTCTGCTGTGATCATTTCATTTGGAGGAAACATAACGAGCTGGATTTCAGTCGCAGGAAATATTGTTGACGAAAGTGAAGAATACTCCGTCACGCGTCTCAGCCTGCGTGTGATTTACGTGTATGTTTTACCTCAGTTCTTGACATTCAGCAGCAGCCCTCTGATTGGTCGGTGGCAGACCACCAAATGACAGCAGGCAGTGATAACACACAGAGGAGGGGGAGCTCTTCCTCCCTCAGGCTCTCACAGACTACAGGAGACCCCCCCAGATCTGGTCTTCACTCTAACTTACAGCCATGTCTGCAGGCAGACTCCCTGGTGTCGGGTTCGGAGGCTGTGATTGGCTGTGGGATGTGCCAGTCACGTCCGCAGCTACCCGATGTGACCTTGGTAGTCGGGTAAAAAGTCAGGCAGCTTTCTTAAAGCGACAGACAGCTGCTGCGCTCAGAGGAGGAAACCACAGCTGAACTGTTTCACTCTGACAAGCAGACGGTCCCTCGTCCAATCAGAGTTCAGCACCTGAACCTGAACCTGCGTCTGAAGTGAGGAAGTGTCCACAGGTGACCTCTCACTTCGTCTGTGTCACAAACCAGAGAAACATGTTTTAACTGGTATGAAGGAATACTGCAGGAAAACTAAAGTAACCTTCAGCAGATTCGTTCATTAACACGTTAATTTCCTGGTTTTGTTGATTAAAACTGTTTCTCTCTCAGTGTGTTTGTTTGTTGCAGGTTGGAAGAATATTGATGTAATTTCTATGAGAGAGTCTCAGAAATCTCCCAAACATCCTCGTTCCACTCGGACTGTAATGAACGTAAAGAAACTTTATTTAAAAGATCTTTATAATAATTCATTACAGCCTTCGTCTTAACGCTGAGATATTAGTCCCGATGCTAATGACCTCAGAGCTCAGCGGCTAGTTAAAACTCATTAAAACACAGAAACAGCCACGATGCCACGAATAAGCAGCTCGTATTCACAATGGTTGCTTTTGTCGTTTCCAGTGAAACATCTCATCTCATTACAGTTCAAACATTTGGATTCTTCTGCCATGAAGTCGGACTCGGCGCCTTTGTGCTTTCAGGCTGTAGAAAGTCTTTATCTTTACAAGCTGATGTTATTCTGTACGAAGGGTTTGCAGAAACAGTGATGACGGTCCAAGAAGAACAAAACGCTGTACGATAGAGACAAAGAACCTCTGAACAACAGCTGAATAAGAATCATCAGTCAATGGTAAAAGAAACTCAGCATCAAAATCTGTGCAGATTTAAAGAGGAACAGCTTCCTGTTTCAGGTGGAGCGCAGCTTTAGCCAAAATATTCTTAAAACTTCGAATGGAAACAGGAGTTTGGTTTGGAACTGGACGTCAGAACATCAGCTGGACAAACTGATCGCAGTTTGAACCTCCAGTCTGGACACAGTGTGGACACAGTCTGGACACAGTGTGGACACAGTCTGGACACAGTGTGGACACAGTGTGGACACAGTTGGACACAGTCTGGACACAGTCTGGACACAGTGTGGACACAGTCTGGACACAGTTGGACACAGTTGGACACAGTCTGGACACAGTTGGACACAGTTGGACACAGTCTGTCAGTCTCCTTACAGGACGGAGAGCCGAGCTGCTGCTGGTTTTATCGCTGTGGAGCATTTTCACGATGTGCTCGGTGGAGATGTCAGACTGGCCTCAGTATCACTCCTGACTCTCACATCCTGTGTGACGGAAAAAGGAACTGAGAGGTTTTCAGTTTCCAGTGAGTCCACAGCTGGACCCTGACTGGAAAACAGAACTGATCCGAGCTCAGAGTCGCTTTCCCGTCTCCCCTCACCCGTCCCGCTTCAGCATCACGGCGAGTCGTTGGACAGGCTGAACATCTGCGTCGTCCATCGCTGAACTATCACAGAGTCCACAATCAACAGACTTTAGATCATGAAACTACTTTAACAGACACTGCAGGCAACCCGGCAAACAGAAAGAAGTGAAACCTCTGAAAGCACAGAGAATGGCTGAAAATATCAATCATAGAGACAGTAAATACACTTAAAGTGTACAAGTACATGCAGAGCTGGGGGAAGTACTCAGATGTTTTTAGTAGCTTGTTTCTCGTCTCTTTCTTTCTCTGTTCTTATTTTATTTGTTGGCAAACAGGAAGCTGTGAACGTTACGATGGAGATTTCCTCACAGTTCGGCCGCCTTTAAACTGCTGCCTCTCCTCCGTCCTGTTGCTATTTTCCAAACTGAGCTTCTCGTTTCTTTGTGTTTGCAGAAAGTTCCACTTCTGGCCAGGCGCGCCTTCAGCAGCTCTGCCAGACAGCTGAAGAACAACGTCCCCGAGGCCCAGAAGCTCTTCCAGGTAACATGAACCTAACCCGAACCCAAACCCCTCTGGACAGGGATTTTAAACTGTCGGAGTACAACGTTAACTCAGCATCTAGCTGTATCTCATTCTCTGCGTGCAGCCATCAGCCAAAGACACATCTCAGAAGCTCCACACTTCACACTGCAGGAGGCATCAGGAAACATGGCCAGAGACAGTCTGAGACAGAACAAGAAACAATGTGGGACAGCAGAGGATTATATAATGCAGCCACTCAGCCAAATTCCACTGAAATTCATCCGTAAAAGCCTCACAAGCCTTGAAAACCGCTTTGTTATCAGTTAGCATCCTGCGTTGAGTGATGTTAGGCTCCATGCTAACGCGTTAGCATACACTGCTCTCACCATGTGGTTTCTATGGTTACAGGAGGACAACGGGTTGCCGGTCCACATCAAGGGAGGAACCAGTGACGTCCTGCTCTACCGGGCAACCATGACATTAAGTCTGGCAGGTAACACTCAGACTTCTCAATCTGCCCCGAAGCAGGTTTAACCCGACCTGATGAATTCTGTCTCAGCTCAGAAACAAGGATCAGTCTGAATCAGCTTCCTCCCACATGTTCATGATAACTCTGACTGAACTTCACCTTCAACGCAAACACAGAAACAGCAGCGATGCAGCAAACGACTGGAAATGTGTTCTTAATATTTCCACCAACATGTGAAGGGTCGCATTTTTCAAACAATCTCACCGAAGGAAACAACATCCACAGAAAAATACTGCTGAGTTCAGTGTTTGTGTTTCACCGCCTGGAAACACAAAGAGGGAACTTTGTTCAACAAAGACTGTCTGTGTTTGACCAGACATTAAAACAGAGGAGGAGGAGGAGGAGCTGCTTCAGTTACTGATGAAAAGATGAAGCACAATTTAAAGCAGAGTCACATCAGGCTTCAGGTCAATGAAACCGCCCTGCTGTCAGCACAGGAAGAGGAAGTGATGTCACGGCTCAGATGTGGGTGATGAATAAATATGGTTCAGGGTGAGGACATACGTCTGAGAGGGTCGTCACAGTTTGTCGTCTGCTGGTCCGGGATGAGAAATCAGACGAAGGCAAGTTAGTGCCAACCGGTCAGCGAACACGATGAGAGGACAGAAAAGAAGGAACTGTGGTGTGAGGTCATAAACGTGGCGATGAAACATGTTTCTACTGGCCGACTGTTCCACGTCCATAACAATGTGTAACAAAGGTGAACTGTGATTGGACCAGAGCAGGTGAGACACACATGAATTTGTCTTCAAAGGAAGTGAAATATTCGCAGAGCTGAAGCGTAACGACCCTGAACGTCATCGACCAAACAAAACGACCCGCGGTGCAAACACAGCCGTCTGATTACATCATAGATAAACCAAAATAATGATTCAAAGTATCCTCTGATATCTTTGTTGTTCGTGTGTTCTCTGCAGGAACCTGTTACTCCATTTACTGGATGCTCGTCGCCTCGATGCCTCAGAAGAAAGCATATAGACGAGATGTCACCGGGCTCGGTCTAACGCATGGAGAACGACGCCCGGCTCCGTCCGGCACTAATGTTTGTTGTGTAAATCCTGTTTGATTTCTGTCACACTTTCAGTCTGACAACGATGAGGATGTAAAACGTTTAAATTCAACGTCTGCAGAGTTTTCATTTGTGGTTTCTGACTGATGACATCAGAACGTGACTGAGGAGGGAAATTCATTTCAAGGAATTCTACAATCTGTCACTCACCTAAGATCCCAGTAAAATTATCCGTGTGAGAAAGTATTTTGATGACAATAAAACGTAGGTCAGTTAAAATAAAGGTGTGTTTGATGTTATATGTTAGAATTATTAAATTGAAGAACACGTTTAGGCTGTAAAGCCCATTAATAATGTTGGACGCAGAAAGTCGTCGTGCATTCATGGTGAAACGGCTTCTTCTAGCAGGTAAGACAGCCTGGATGAGACTGTGTCACCATGTTTTCCTCAGAGCGGGAACTCTCACCGCGCTGCTTCCAACATGGCGGCAGGGCGGCGTCCAAACCAACAAGAAATACCTTTGAAGCCTGTGCAGACAAATGATTATCAGTTGGAAACATGCAACCTCCTTCCTCAGAGAAGAAGACAAGTTAAACAAAAATGACCAACAAAGAGCCCAGCGGGGTGCAACACGCATTATTAAGCCACATAAGTCATATTGTGACAATAAAACTGTGCAACAGCTGCAGCTGACAGACTTATTAAAGTAACGTTACATCGCCGTGCGGTGCAGTGTTGTCTCAGAAAGGTGGTGCACACCTGGAGGAAGGTGAGTTCCCATGAGTTCCTACATGAATGTAGAAGTCAGCGCTGGAGGATCCACCTGGAGCATTTAGTCCAGAGCCAGCAGGCGCCCGCTGCTCACACTGAGGGTATGTTTGATTTGAGACAGTCCGTGTGCTCGCTGAGTGGTGCTTTAATATGTTTTTCACATATCACAAACAGGGGTCGAGATTTCAGAATCAAATGTGGGTTCTTAAACGTCTTGATCTGGATTTTCTCCTCCGTGTGCCTCCAAGCCCCCAAAGTCTGCAGGATTTCATCACTTCACTGATCTTCAGCCAGAGAGGAAGAGGAGGAGGAATGAGCTCACATGTTTGTGTGAGATGAAAACCTGCTGGGTTTCTGTCCTCGGGCTTCAGGCTCTGCTCGAAGAGGAACATTCACAACAAAGAACAAATTCCGCGGTGACAGCTACCGACAGATGTGGTGCCGACAAAAATTCTATTTTTCTATTATTCTTTAATGATTTCACATGAGAAAGAATAAAAATAAAGAGGGGTTTGAGTTTGGGAGGACGACTGAATGTTTCTCTAATCTTCTCCAGCTGTTGAACACCACTGGCTGCCAGAGAGACAGAAAAATATTCAGCAATGGCTCCACCTAGTGGTGACAAACAGGAAACACAACACTATGCTTCCCCAGGCTAAAACAAAAATACATTTACTTCACATCCACCGTCATCATCACCAGTCATATACATTACATGGCCAAAAGTATGTGGACACACTTGAAGCTTGGATTCATGGCCTCGATCTCACCAAACACCTCTTGGATGAACAGGAAGCTGACGGTCAACCAGGCTTTAAGGCGCCAGTATGATATATCATCATCAATCATCAAACAGCGTCTGAAACTCTGCAGCTTGCCGACGTTGGAATCCCCCCATCTCAACCCCAGTTTTGAGTTTAAGTTGCTTCAACTAGTTGTTGGTTATCAGTGACGACCAGATCGTCAACCAGAGGAGCCAACAGATCTGACTGGCACTGTGACTTAAAACAGCTGATTGCAGCTGATAATCAGCATCAGTGATGGAACTTTTAACATCTTGATTTCTTCGTAGTTTCTGACGTTTCTGTATCTGGAACCAACTTGTCCATTTTGTTATTGTTGTTATTCGGGAGGCAAAGTTTGCATTAGAGCACAGGCTGACGAATCAAATCCATCATTCACTCAGTGATCCTGAAACCGGAGACACTGAACTTTGTCCAGTTTCTAATCTGGAGGAGGAAACTGCTGATTGACAAAGTAAAAAAAACTCAGACTGATACAAGATATGAGTTTAAAAGTATTTATTTAAGACTAAATGCACAGAATCAGATACTGAAGAGCACAACTCCATCTCTCACAAAGAAACCTCAGTGTAGGTGGACTGCTCCAACCTTTACACTCAGTGCAACAGGTTCAATCATCAAAGTAAAAACCTCGTTTTAAATGTTGGCTTTCTCCTCAGTTCGACCGTCCTGTTCTCTCTGAAATCATCCCTGTGGAGGCTGCAGACGCAAACATTTTCTCTGCTTTTCTTCTCTGTGAGCTTCATTTTGCAGGAAGTGACCCATCACCTCGGCCTCGCTCCTCCGTGTTGATTTAATTTGCGTCTTTCAAAATCGTCACCTGAACTCTGCCTGTTGATTCTTGTTCAATAGAGCTTTCTTTACTCTTACGTGCCGAGCTGCTTTTGTTGTATGTACAATAGTAGGTTTTTCTTTACTCTGGAAGGAGAGAATTTTGCCTCCTGACCCACCTCATCGATTCCCTGATCTGAACCTTACTGTCACCTACATGTGGTGGTGCTGCTGGTGCTGCTGGTGCTGCTGGTGCATCATACACTCCTGAGGCTTTTCTATTCTAATTAAAAGATTCTCTATCAGTCATTCTTTATCGATCACTCCCATCTTCGTCTCCTCTTGCAGGTTTTAGCAGCTTTTCAGATTGTAAAGAGGAAAAATGTTTGCAGGTCGTGTCTTTATCTCAGGAAGCGAATACTCATCTTGTGATCGATGTTGACTTTCTCCAGTGACTGAAAACAAAATAAAAATGATAATAAAAAATTTTGTTATGTTATACTTTTCCGACCATACCCTGAGACATTTGGAGAGTCTCCTTCAGGATGTTTATAAGATTTTTGTACATTTAATATTTAAAAAGTGCTGATTCCTTCTGTTTAATATGTACATTTGAGAATATTTTATTTCCCCAAACACATCGTCATTTTATAAAAGTGTTTTATAGCTGCACAAGAGTTTATTTCATCAATGAAAGATATTTGAAGAGTTTTCATCCTCATCCTATTCATTTTATAAATACTAAAAGAAATGATGAACACAAACGACAACATTCACATTAACATGCCCAGTTCTCTGAGTCGACCCTCTGACCTTTCGGAACTCGTCGAAGGAGATGGCGTCGTCTTGGTCCAGGTCGGCCTCCTGGATGGCTCGCTCGGCGATGCTCTGCAGCTGCTCCTCCGTCACCTCCATCTCCAGCATCAACCGTAACACCTGTGATTGACAACCAATCAGTAATCACGTCAGCTTTTAAGTAGCTCAGATCTCTCTGACAGCCATTTTTCTGTAGAATTTGGAAGCTTCATTTCTTTGTCTACAAAACGTACATATGGTGCACCTCAGGGGTCGATCCTGGGCCCTGTTTTTTTCTCTATTTACTTGCTTCCTATTGGTCACATAATCAGTAGACATATTGCTTAATTTCTATGCAGACGATACACAATTATACGTTCATGTCATCCCTATTGATACAACTAGTTTGCTTGTCCAATGAGATTACTTTAAAGGAGGTCTTGTATCTTTCTTCAGTTTTACAAGCACCAGACTGACATCATTATATTGAAGGCCTTTGATACTAATTATTTGATTTTCAAGCTGCTGAACTGTAATCCACTGTAACGTTTTCTTGTTTTCAAACTGACTACAAACTTTTTGTTGAAGTCCCTATTTCTTTTTTGCACAGCAGGAATTCTGGGTAATGCAGTGAAGTGCTGACGTTCTGTCAAATAAATGTGCCTGAAACCAGTCAGTCTGTGTTTTTTCAGTGCAGAGACAGTGGTGAGTTTAGCAGCTACAGACCTGAAGAAGCTCCGCTCTGGAAATCTTTCCATCTCTGTCCTGATCATACAACTGGAAAGCAACTGAACACACAGGCAGACAGTTACTAAATCATTGTCTTAGAGGAACTAAGTGGATAAGAGGTCTATGAATGAAAAGCTGAGGCACAACAAACCAAATTGGACCGACATTTGAGTTTCCTGGTGCTGCTGTTGGCCGGCTCCTTCTGGGCTCCGTTTCTGGTTCGGTTTGTTTCTGTGGGACGGAAATGAGCCAGAATCCGAACGAAGGAGGCAAAGTCCACCGTTTCCTGTCTGCAGAGAGGGAGGAAAGTGAAATGTTTCCTGTTTCCTGTTCGAGGTAACTAACAAACACAGGATAAAACATGAGCTGCTCTAAAGTTCAAACCCTCATGACTCCAGTTCTCTTTGTCATATGAAGGAGTGAAAGTTTCTTCTTCTTCTTCTTCTTTGTGATTCAAAGCCAACATGAATAATAATGTTATGGTTTCCATAACTGAACCCAAAGCTGCCTGCACAGCAGAGGAAGTTCAAAGACCTAAAACCCTGTGGTGGACTCTGCAGCACAGTCAGTGTGTGTGTAAAGAAACTGTTTGTGTGACTAAAACCTTTATAAACAGCCTCACAGTTCTTTAATGTTTGAATATTCTGCAGTCTAAAGACAGAAGCGTTAGCTGCTGCTGTACCCTGGAGAGAAAAAGGCGCTGATGATTCGGTCTCCGATGGGGTTCAGGGCCAGTTCCCGAACTGCTCCGAAGTCCTGCGGCCTGAGACACAGTCAGACAGCTTTTAGCATGCTAACGTCATATAGCCACCACTGAAATTCAAATGACTGCTGTCAGTATAACATCATTCAACAGCATCAAAAACTACTGTTAAATCAAATCAACGGCTCTTTAAGACAGAACATTAAAACCTTCATGAAGGTAAGAATTTATCAACCAATCAGCAGAATAAATGTCCGTCTCTGAAAACTGCAGAGATGCTGAAACTTTACATTCAAACTTTATGTGTCCAAGTTTAAGTTTTCAGTTTTATGTTGTGACACTGTGGCTAAGATCTGGTTAGGTTTAGGCACAAAAAAGAAAAAGATCCTGTTTTGTCTTAAAGTACCCGGTTTAGTCGACACGCCAACATGTTTTAGATGAAATAACGTCAGTTTGAAACGTTTTCTACTCATTTTCTCTCAGTTTGTGGTTAAAAAGCATAAAAAATGATATATAACCTCTGGCTGCTTCACTCTCTACACTGGGAACAAATCAGACCACAAACATCCTGCTCAGACCAAACACCTTTAACACGAGCAAAACAAAATGTCACGTACAACGTAACAAATACAGTTCATTAAAACAGCTGTTACCAACCTGAGCTGTCCAGTCTTGTCTTTGTCCAGAAACTCGAACCTCTCATAGAGACGAACGATAGTGGCAGCAGAGACTGAAGCACAGACAACGTTTGATTGATTACAGATTAATCAATAACGCCCCATGTCCTGCCTGCAGTTCACACACACTGTTAGAGTCACATCAGGAAAGTTAAACTCCTGAATGCAGCTGAATGAGCAGCAGCAGCAAACACAGCCGAGCTCAGAGGAAGCTTCTCCTTCATTCAGTTAAACCTGAGCTTCAAACCACAGGACGGGTTTCAGACAGTTTCACTCAGTCACAGATTCTACCAGCTTTTTGTTTTTGTGTTGCATTAATAAGGGACTTTATTTTTTTTGTAAGTCATCATGTTATCTTCGTGTGTCTTTGTGAGGAATCAGGAATTTGAAAATATTTCTGGGTGGTGTGTAAGAGCGTCACATTCATGTCAAACTCAAGAAGAAAAACAAACCAAAAAAGGACATTTTGGAAAGAATTGTGACTGAGTGAAA
>JAPZEA010000024.1:28910064-28920159 GCA_029783685.1 Heniochus monoceros | reverse complement strand
ACACGCACACAATAATGCGCACAAACCCGGTACATTTACAGTCTCACGGCAAAATCATGCTCACACGCAAACGCACACACACACACACACTCACCTCTGTCGAACTCGTCTGGGATCTGTCGGGGAGGCAGAAGGTGAGAAAAAGTGTTAAAATCAGACACGACAGGTGGCTGAAAATCAATCACATCACTCCATCAATCAATCATCAGCGTTCGTGTTGACAACAAACGTGTCAGCGTCAGATCAGGACCAATCAGAGTGCGTAATGTGACGACTCAGGGTTTATATTTGCGATGGCGACAAAACACAAATCAATCACTTCTCGACCGATGGTTAAACAGACGGGACAGAAACCAGTGAGAGGGCAGCACTCTGTCAGACCGCGAACGTTTCAAACTGCAGAGCATATCAGGGAAATAATCGTCAATAACAGTAAGATAAGATGGACAATGGAAATCATTAGTTAAAACCATAATAAATACAATTGTGGAAAAAAATAAAAATGTTAGAAGGAAAACAGAAAAGACTAAAAAGGGGATGCAGGAGAAAGAGAAGGAAATGGAGAAAGAAAAGGAAAAGAGGAAGGGAAAAGGGAGTGCGAGGTTGAAAGAAAGTATGATATGAAGAAGGAAACGTAGAATGAGAAGGACTGCGAGAATGAGGAAGACAAAATGAGCCACTGAAGGAAGAGGAGAAGGAAAGTATAAAGGAGGAAGAAAAGAAAAAGAGGAAGCAGGAGGAGAGGAAGACAGAGCAAGGAGGAGACAGAGGGAGAAGGAGAAACATGGATGGAGAAGAGGAGGAGGAGGAAGAGAGGGAGCAGTGCAGTGTTGGTCAGGACTCTGGAGCAGAGCTCACAGCTCTGGTGTAGGACTCCACCTGGTGGCCATGAAGCAGACGTGCAGTCGTGTTCACCACAGACTCGACGTGGTGACAATCCATTAGTTTTACAACAGATTCAGCGACTGACGGAGTAATTATTCAGGATAATTAAAAACACCTGTGTGGGTGTTAATTTTGAGCTAATTAAGAGGGAACAAAGCAAAATGACCATTCTCTCACAGTTTCTAGAATGATGGCATGACTCATTAAAAATAAAATTGATCCTAATAAATGGGTTCTTTATAAATGGAGATTAGAGGAGATCCCAAAACAGCAACAGCTCTGTCTGCAAAACAGACAATGTGCTGAAACTTTCTTCTTCCTTTCGCATTTACTCTTTTTTAGTTAGTAAACTTGACTAAACATCCCAAATTGTTACTGATCCAAGCAACAATCAGCACTCTCCAGCTGTTTGATGGAAGTTTGTACACACAGTTAATCAGCAGTCTTAAGGCTTGTGTGACGTTCACCATCAGACAGTTTGACTGAGGAGAAAAGACTCAGGAATCAAAGCAGGAAGCAGCTTCCTGAGGTTGAAATGCAGGTAAAGTTCTTGGAAAAGCTTCTGGGAAGGTTGAAAAGGTCGAACAGACCATCTCAGCTCAGCTCAGACTTGACTTTTTGACGTTCTCTCACTTTCCAACGAGCTCAGACAGATGAAGCTGTATGAGAACTGACAGAGCAGTGAAAATAAGTCATTAGAGGGAACAGATGCTAACATATGGGGGTGAATTGATGTCGGGGGCCAGAGCTCAGCTGCTGCTGGCTGTGTCGTGTGGCTCGGTGAGGACGGAGGTGTGAAACGGGCCGTTAAAGCTCATCGACACCTTGATACGACTGCAGAGCTGCAGCCTGGGAGAGCAGGAGGGGAACAGGTTCCCACACACCAAACAGCGTGACACAGAGCGGAAATACTCGACTATTACAACGTGAACTCAGGCCGTTCTGCCACGTGTGATTTACTGCAAGACGATAAGTCACTGAGAACTTAGATCAAAAACCAAACCAACATCAGTAACTTTTTCCTGATGTGCAGCTCAGCCTGAAGCATCTTCAGGATTTAATCAATGATTACTGCTGCTGAGAACAGTTTCCCACATGGCTGTATTTACACGGCCCTTTATCAAAGCTGCCATATAATTTGCCTCTCATGCACACACCAATGACAGCAAGCCACCACACAAGGTCCTAGCTTAAACACTGGGAGCTATTTTAGAGTCCAGAGTTTTCCTAAAGGACACTTAAACACTGCCCTGCTCCACCTGCTGAACCACAACAAACTGAAGAGACCACTTCCTATAGTTGGAGCTTCTTGTATTCAACAGCAAAATATAAAATACAGTTGAACTAATATCCTTTAAGTGTAGAATGCAGGTAAAAAACAAACTGCCTGAAGGATACAGTTCACTCTATAGTGTGGCAGTCGCAGGTCAGAGCTGGTTGCTTCATCAAACTCTTTCCACTGAAGCTCGAAGACGTTTGCTCTCTCTGAGTCAACTTTTACATCATATTCTGCACAAAGCCACATGTGCTCTACCCCCCCATCAGATAAAACACGACGAGCCCAGCAGCAGCAGCTCGGAGGCCGGCACACTTTGTCACAAGTGTCCAAGAAAGGAAGGAGGACAGAAGTCCAGTTCTGACACGTGTAGCGTCCTCTGAAGGACAGAAGTTTGGACAGGAAGGTGAGATAAGTGTGCCGTCTGGACTAAACTTCCCACAGTGAGCCTCGAGATGACACGAGCAAGAAGTCTCACTCGAGTAACGAAAGTAGTAGAAGAGGAAGCCAAAGAACACATCTTAAAGTATAAATTACACCACGCTACGATACTACAATTACAGGAGCATTTCTATCTATCAGCCCAGTTTCTGTTACAGTATATCTCAATATAGAATTACATACACTGTGAACACATGAATTTATTACAGTTAGACATAATTAAACGATTAGTCAATTAATCAACCGACCGCTTCTCAAATGGGAGAACTGGCTGCTGTTTCTTGCCTGACATAATAATATTGCTGTATATATCCATCACATGTGGAGTGACAGATTCATGTATAGCGACACACAGAAGGCTTTTGGAAAGTGAGTTTCAGGTGGCAGGAAGTCTGATGAAGGAATCAAACCATTAGAACAATCTAATTAAATCTCTTCTGACGGCATCAAGAGATTGTTGTGTTCCCTCAAGACGAGATGAGACGAGCGTGTCCTGATTTCCCGTCCTTTCTGAGTACAGTAAGAAGCGAGCAGCATGTCCTTTGAAGAACTTCCTGCCGCGTGGGGGTGGAGCAGGAAGGTGGCAGAAGTGTGCCTCGGCTTTGAAGTGATCCAGTCTGCCTGTTGGCTAGACAGGATACGGCCACGGGGTTTATAATGTGTGACGACGGGAAGGAAAGATCTTTACAATAGAGCATGGAGGAGAGGACAGGTCCTGGTTCCCGCATCCTCACAAACTTCAGAGGACAACTCGAAAAACACTTACTGACACTTTGATTCACAGTATTGATTTCAGAGCCATTACAAATTCTGTCTGAGCAGCCTCTGACCTCGTCCAGCCTGGCCGGTAGAGGACAGACTGACGCATGCTGTCCCTTTCAGACAGAACACCAACATGGGTTTGATTACTGTGATGCAGCTGATTGTGACCTCTGACCTCTAGGCAATACAGTACAGGACAGTACAGTTCTCTGCAGATCGAGGTGAAATTAAAAATTACTTTCACAACTGATTCATCTCTTGCTAATTTTCTGTTAATAAATAACAGATTATGATTCATCAAAGCTGTTTCTTAACGATTCCCTGAAGCTCAACAAGAGATTAACTGATTAGTCGATTAACTGATAGACGGAAAATAAATCTGAGGGGTTTTGGACTGTCGGTTGATCATCACAGGAAATGTGGAAATGTCACCTTGGGCTGGCAGAAACTGAAAAATTTCATTATGTTCTAACATTTAAGAGACTAAACAGTCCAATAAACAATCAGCTGATTAACCAATAATGAAAACAATCATTAGCTGCATCCCTGAGCTCAACTAATCAATTACTTGGACTTTTTTCTCCTGTAGTTTAATGTAAACAGCACAGAGTTGATGCCTCATTAAGTCTTTTCAATGTGAAACTGAACAGTTAATAAACAGTGTAGAAACTTTATTACTGGACAACATGGCCGAGACCACACACACACACGGCAGTGATTGTGTCCTTTGAAGTAAACTTAATTTCCCACAGTCACCGGCACACGCCACATGTCACAGTCCCGTTTAGCAGGAGAGTACGACGTAGAGCCTGAGGATGACGAGGCGCCATAAGTGTGCCTTTTGAAGGCTGACGAGCGGCATAAGGCGGCCGCCGCGCTAACATGCGAAGTGTGTCGTCTGTCGGGAGCTGGACGCTCCCGACAGGATGTCCAGGTGAGATAAGTGTGCTCTTTGAAGGAAGCAATCCTCTCCGGCTGTAAGGAAGTGAACCGAGACAAAAGACAGCGATCCTCCCCACATCCACACCTCCTCACACTTTATCCCGCATGTGAGTTCAGTCCCTGCAATGTTTCATATGATCACAGGGCTCTGAGGGTCATGAGGGTTTGTCCTGCAGGTTATCCAACGTCACAATCTGGATCATTGTGACCATTCTATTGGCCAAAAAACTTAAGCTTAAAAGCTTAAATGAATAAATGAATTTGTTTTTGAATCACTTAACAGAAAACAGTCTTTTTAGCCATTTCTCTGGAGGTTTTGACATCACACAGGTGTTGGTTGGCTTCATATTCTGTTCCGGAAGAAGTTTTCAGACTCAGTGTAGAGATAACTGCT
Source organism: Heniochus monoceros (assembly GCA_029783685.1). Classification (NCBI taxonomy): domain Eukaryota; kingdom Metazoa; phylum Chordata; class Actinopteri; order Chaetodontiformes; family Chaetodontidae; genus Heniochus; species Heniochus monoceros. The sequence continues at coordinate 28,915,459 of JAPZEA010000024.1, read as the reverse complement.
GATCAGACTGATGTGAGTGCTGCTGATGATTTCTGTGATGTCTTGTTTTGGAATGAGCAGATTGTACAGTAACAGTCTGATAAGTATTCAGATGACAGACTGGTCCCTGCATGGACATACATGAGAGGACTGGAAGTGACAGCCATCGCCGTGTGGATGTGGGATAATTGGGCTCTTTGATGTTCTTGACGTTCCCAAACTCGCAGCTCAGGGGGACGTGATGTCTCAGCTACCTGCTGAGTGTGCTGCCCCTTCTGTTACAGCGTAACAATGAACAAAAGGTGACGAAAGTGTGCTCCTTCCTTTCCCATCGCGACACCTCTGACAGCGCTCGTCTGTCCACGTTCACACCTCTGACAGACAGACACACACCTGTGATCTGTGTCCTCCACAGCGCCGGGCGCTGAGGCCTCAAGTTTATATCATGGTAATAATTCAAAGCACAGATGGCAACAGTATATATCACAGTTCACTCGTTTTCTTAAATCTTCTAAACTATAAATGCTTCTGAAGGGCACTGATGTGGTAGAGCAGCTATTTCTGTATTCTTAACTGTGTTACTGGGACGTATTTCACACTGTACGGAGGTATTTAAGAACATTTATTGTGCAGAACTGCAATAACAAATAGAAAAAAAATGCTTGAAGTTTTCTAAAGTAGCTTCTATGTCTGAAAACACTTTCATGAAGAACACCGCTGACTTCATAAGGACAGCCTTTGGAAAATGCCTGAGACGCTGAAGTCACATTTGTAGTCCGATATAATCTGAGGATCTTCTGCTCGTTCACTGACTTTTTAAACCTGAACCACGCCCATATAATGGACTTTTTTACTCTTCTTCATCGTGTTCAGCACTTTCAGCCATTTCTTCATTTCCAAACAAAGCTGCTTGAGCTCTCACGTTTTCCAGAAGATTCACTGATGCAGGCTGACGATGACGAATCTTTGAACAACTTTATTTTTTCTTTTAGTCAAACAAAATGAGCGATAAAAGGGTCAAAATCTATTCTGTAGCCTAACTTCATACTGATGTACTTTTTATACCGTTTACACTGTCCACCCCGAGCCCTTTACTGCATCCTATACAACAGGAAGAGGATCTCCTACCTGTGAGGTGAGAAAACCACCACCGCACATCAAAAGGAAGTGACGGAGAGAAAAGACGGCTGAAACTGACAGCGGCGTGCTGAAGTGTGCCGACTCAAACCGCCACAGGTGAAGATCCCATTTGAGCCTGAACAGACGCTAAATGTGTCCTCACTGTGTGGACACAAGCTTTTAAAGCACCATCACCCCGAAACACGGCCGCTGACAGGTTGGTAATGTGGGCAGAGTCACACCTGTGTGTGTGTGTGTGTATGTGTGTGTGTGTGTGTCTGAGTGTGCGTGTGTTCAAATATGTTAGTATGCATGTGTGCAAATCAAAGATGGTGGACTCAATCCAGGTTACATAAATACATGATAAAAACCATCAAAGACACACAAACACACACAGTTTGAAGGTGGGGAGAGGCTGGGGAAATGAATGTATTCTAAAGTATTGATGATTACATAAGAAAACACCTTTTTTTCTAACCAGTTTCCATGGAAACAGCTATGGAAGAGCTAGCACCACTTCACTCCGTGTGTGTAGGTGTATGAGCCATTAGGAGTATGCTGTCCAGAGGTGTTTCTGAAACTCCCCCAATAAGCCGAGACCAGTAATGAGACAGCAGCGTTGGCATGTAGACACAAAAGTGTTGTCATTCTGGCAGACTGACAGCCAAAAAATAAACAGGAGGAGAGACTGTGAGTGGGCCAGGTAAATGATTAATGGCAGACAACAGCATTTTAGCCCATTGATTTGGTTTCTCTGTACTTTTCTGCTCACATGAATGAATGTTTTTCAATTCTTTGGTCTTATTCAACGTCTCCCAGCATGGCCCCCTCTAATTTTGCATCATGAGTCGTGCCACCCTTTTGGTTACAGCGAATAAGACATCATTCTGTTGACATTGACAAACCACATCATGCCAGTTCTCTTGGCAAATAAACTTGGCATGAACTGACCTAATTTGATTCTGAGTGTGGTTGCCAACAGTAAGACCCACAAATGTCCTATATATATTAAACATATTACAAATGAGAACAGGTTTTATACTATCATTATCTAAGCATGCATATGTAATGTATTGGTGTGCGTCTTCTAACCTCTAGACGTTTGACCACCTCCTTGAAATCCTCAGTGTTATTACTGACACTCCTCAGAGACACACTTTCTCCGCGCTCGTAGAAAATCCGCAAAGATGCAGGGCTGCTCAGCGTCCAGCCAATCACGTCCTTAGTGGCACAGTTGAACACCACGGCCTTGGCCTCCTGGTCCAACAGGATGAGGAAGTCATTGGAGATGGCCAGAAGGGCCTCCAGTTCCCCTCCGGTCCCATGATCCTCAACATGCACCGGCCAGGTCACCGCCCCCAGGCTGCGCAGCTCCGCCCCTCCATACGGCCGGCTCTTCTCCTTTTTCTTGTGGGCCAGCGAGATGAAAGGGAACTTTCCCGAAGGGTCGATGGGTGTGCTGGTGGTGTGGCGCTCGGCAAGGTCGCGCAGGTACTCCTGGCGTGTTCGGGTGGCCATGGCGCGGAACTTGTGCGACTTGTGGGCAGCATTTTCTGCATTGATGACCTTGGCCAGTAGGAAGTCCCGGAACACGGAGGACTTTGGAAAGGTCACGCCCTCTGGAATAAGGGGGCCGAAAGAGGGCACGTCTTTGGAACGAGTGACCGCCACACTACAGGGAGAGGAGCAGACCGGGAGGAGAAAATGAGGCAAGAGGCGAAAGAGGGAAAAATGTGAAGAGAGAAGAGAAGAACTGATGGTTAATGAATCAGTTGTTCCAGTATTGACCAACAATTTAACCAAGTTAGGGTGGGTATTTTGTTAAGACATCACAGATCCTGTGGCTTAGATTCAGAGTTTTATTACACAGTAAATCTATTTAAAAAGTCACATCACATTCAAGCTTGAAGTATTTATGTCACTAAGATTTAAAAGTGCTGTCAGATTCTGCAACAGAGTTTATGTTTGATATAAAGCCTCGTGCTGTTTGCTTACTCAAGTATGGAAACAAAGCAGGCACAGTTCTTGACTTTGAATTAGTTGTCTATCCTTATCAGTCTAAATGCTGTTCATAGTAAGTTTTAACAGATTTGCTATTGTGTAGAGGCTATATCTATTTGTCTTTTCCAAATAGTGGAGCATGTGCTTCATTTACATGTCCTATACCTCCCTGTTTTCCCTGCTCTTCCCCTCCCTTCGCCTCACCCCCCTTTTCCTTTCATTAAGTCCCTGGAATGGCCATCTGAGGCTGTTTGCCCTGTCTGGTATGTCAGGAACTCAGCTGAGAAGCCATGGAGAGGAAGGAGACTTGAGGAGGAGGATGAGGGGAAAGCACTATTCCAAATCTCCTGCCTAAAGTGCCAGAAAAGCCAGAGTGAGGGAACAGGAAAATGTGGCTGAGAAAGGAGGACTGTGTGGGAGACTCTGCAAAGACAGGGAAATGATTACTTACTGGAAAAAAAATGCATTTTTTTCTGTTATGTGAGACAACGAGACTTACAACCTGATCTGTGGAATGTCTCCGTCTGACAAAGAAAAAAGGATAACAGTGTCTTGAAAAGGCCTTTTACAGGACCAAAAAAAGCACTCTATGTGTACATGGATCACCTGACCTGGTCTCAACCTTTTCTTGACCAAATGAGCTCAATCACAGATCCTCTCTCAGGTGATAATTACCAGCTGACAAGAGTAGCACTGGAAGTCGGAGCCCTCATCCCACACGCCTCCCTGCTGACATGCATCAGCACACATGTTGACACCAGAATTAAACGATTTGTCTAATAAGCAACTAAAGTCAATATGTCACCCACGTACTTCCAAACATACCTCAGAGACACCCCGTCCTCACCGGAAATGTGTGGTGTTCAATTATAATAACCATCAAATTGTTGACACCTTATTTCCCACCATTCCTTGTTTGTGGCAGACAGATGTAAGAGGAGAAACATTTTTTTCTGCTTGCAGGCCTTTATAGTACAATGCTGATAAATGAATGCTGGGAATAGCCTCAGTAGTCACTCGTATGCCAAAATGTTGCCTGCATTTCCCATGTGACATATGCACTGAACTCTCATGCACATAAACAAGACAGAGGGAAGAGGGTGTGTGTGTGCACACATGTGTAGGTGGAGTGTCATGCAAACATACTAACATGAACGTTCCTGCAGCTATTGTGGTAGGAAACTGTGTCAGTTTCCATTTAACTGACACTGTGTTTTCAATATGAACCCTATTTCCCTCGTTCATACCTTCACAGAGAATGATCAAAACAATACAAAAATTGCACCACCCTGTCAGCTCAAGTTGCTCACTTTTTGATGCTTTGCTTTGCTTGTTTGTTGCTGACTATTGGGTTTCTTCCACCTTTCAGTCATATTAGAAACAGTGGAAGAAAAGGATTTTGTCTGTGGAGGCTGAAAGCATTCCTGTACTCAACTCTACAGAGGCTTTGTATTTTGAATTTAAAGACAAGCATAAAGTACACCACATGCAACACGCAGCAAGTACAAATAATTGATTCTGTTCGGATTTTCAGATGCGCTGTTTAGTCCTTATGTTAACACACTTCCACAATTTTTATCTCCTCAACTACGGAATTCTGGAGCCCTTAAAACCTAATATATTTGACAATTATATGAGCTGGTTGATCTAATTGCTCTGCCCCAGACTTAAAGGCAAGTCCCATTTCATGTGCAAAGAGCCTGTAAATGCTTGAATGTTCAACTTTCTAGTTAAAGTGGCTACAATCAATATTCTGTAATAACAATGGGTCGTAGGAAACCACAATTATTGCCAGAATTTGCAGTCTATAGCATGTTTCAGCTCGATGTTTTGGCTTCTTGGCTTGCATTTTCACTATTTTGGTTCACTCTCACTGCTCTTTTCAGCATTATTTCCAGCTCAAGGAGGCAGCTATTTTTAGCAGAAGCTCCAAAAACCCCACTGTACGCTACCTGCCCAGCACAGAATGACAGGCAGACAACGTTAAAGCTAAAGAGAAAGATACTGAGGTTTTTTCAGGAGCTGGTGGAGACCAAAACAGAGCGTAAAGGAGAGTAATTTGGAAGCAGTTGTCATTGGAGGGAACAATATGATTGTGAATTTGCTGAAATAGGCATATTTGGTGCATTCCGGTTCACTTTAACTACAACAGCCTGTTTTAATTCTATCGTAAGGAAGCTCTCCCTGCAAATGGTAAGTACAGTACTTAGAATACTACATCATTCATTCATTCATCTTCTATACCCGCTTATTCCGTGAGGGTCGCGGGGGGTGCTGGAGCCTATCCCAGCTGACT
>JAPZEA010000024.1:28773644-28783746 GCA_029783685.1 Heniochus monoceros | reverse complement strand
ATTTTCTATCCCTTCCACTGCCTTAGGACAGTCCCTTGACACACACACACACACACACACACACAAAGTGAAGACCAGTAGCTGAAAGCAATGCTGTGTAACTTCACAGCCACCCACTCTGCTTGTGAACTGCAGAGAGAGACGCAGAGATCCAACAGAGATCAGTGCTGCGTCTCTCCATCTCTCCGTCAGCCGGTGCAGCTCTCCCTCTCCTCTTTTCATCCTCTCATCTCCGCTCATCCCGACCAGCTCTCCTCCTGTCACTCCTACACTCAGCTAAAAGCCTCCCCTCTCTGTCATTCTTCTTGCTTTTTCCTCGCCTCCTTAACATCTGTCTCTCCCGATTTTTTTGGTGTTCTGTTCTTTTTCTCGTTACACTGCCTGCGTCTAACCTTTGCAGTGTCTGTGCAGGACGTCCAGAGCTGCGATGAGGAACTCGTGGGCGTCCTGCTGCTCGTAGCCGGCCAGGTGGCGGGCGTGAGTCCACACCAGATGGAGAAGACGGAAGGGGATGTGTGGCGACCGATGGCCTGAGTAGAACTGGAGAAGGAGGGTGTGCATGTGAGAGAGAAATCCCTTCTGTGGTCTGACTTGTTGTGCTTTAGTTCTTTAAGAAAACAAACAAAAAAAAAGGAGATGATTACCTCCTGGAAGAGTTGTGACATCTCACACACCAGACAGGAGTTGCTCTGCATCTCGCATTTGTGTCGGTCGGACAGGAAGAAGTCGCGCAGCAGCGGGGTGTGCGTCAGCGCCTGGACGATGCAGTTCATGAAGCACGTGTTGCCCAGGTTTATCAGACCTCGCAGGCCTGAGGGTTGAGAGGAGGGAGAAATGAGATGCAGGCAACAGAGAGGAGACAAAGAGAGGGTGGAGGGAGGATGAAAGAAAAAAAAAAAAAGGGAGGACGGAGAGAAAGGGCTGAGGAAGGAAAGGAAGAAAGCAAGGAAGGCGAGGAGGAAAGGCAGAATGACGGGGATAAAGGTGCAAAGGAAGGATGGAAACAAGCAAAAGATGGTGGGGAAGAGGACGTAGGGAAGTAAAAATGGAAGGACAAAAGGTATGGAGGAAGCACAGGGGGAGAAGGGAAGGATGGGAGGAAGTGAAGAGAGATGTGAAAGGGACAGAGAGGGAAGAGGAAAGAAAGTCTGAGAGAAGTTTGGGAGTACGGGAATATTAAAGGAAGCAAATGAGGATGAAAAGAAGGAAACAAGAAGGATGTAAGGATGGGAAGGGGAAGATGGAGATTGCATGAGAGGAAGTGAGGAAGGATGGTAAAATGATTGGGGAGGGAGCATTGAAGGATGCATACGAGGATGACAAGAAGGATGTGGAGAGGGATGGATGTAGATTAGTAAGAAAGGATGGAAGGAAACAAAGAAGTAAGGTAGCAAGGAAAAGTAGAAGGAAGCAAAGATGGGAGGGCAGAGAAGGGGGAAAGGAAGCAAGGAAGTGTAGCAGGAAGCAAAGATAGGAAGCAGAGAAGGGAGAAAGGTAGCAAGGAAGTGTAGAAGGAAGCAAAGATGGGAGGGCAGAGACGAATGAAAGGAGGAAAGGACTATGGGGACAAAGATGGAGGACAGGGGACGGATGAACAATAGAGCCAACTGGAGGCAAATTAGAAGAGAAAGAGGAGAAACAGGAGGACAAAGATGAGAGAGAGATGTTAGAGTCCTAAAGCCGATAAGACAGGCGAGGGGTGGTGATGAAGAGGAGGAGGAGGAGGACCACGTTCACGCCAGCTAACCGCGAAAAGTCAGACGAGCAGACGGAGGAAAATGGTTGTACAGACATGGAACATGGCGTCTGCTGTGGCGAGACAAGGAGCAAATTGTTCGTCGATGAAGGGCTCAGTTCCTCCTTCGTTCTGCCCGCATCACATGAACATCATGAGGGTTCTGCAAGTCCGAGCGTCAGCGAGCAGAAACATTCCTGCGCAGGTTCATCGTAGTACGTCCTGCACGTCCTCATGTGACCGTCTTCACCTCCCCGCGGCCCGCGGCAGGTCAGAGACGTCGTTCTGCAGGTTAAACTGCAGCACAACGACGGAGACGGTTCACAAACACTGAGAGACGAAGACGTTCAGTGAGGGATCATTTGTGAGGTTAACAGGTGACAGGTGACCCCGAACACTCCTGATAGTTAACTTCTAAAGGCTCGAGTTTCCTCCAGGAAGTGATCAGCCGCCGAGACACCAACACACCTCGACGTCATAAACAGCCGTCACTCACGCAGCGCTCCGGTTTTCCCATGAAAGTTAATGTTTTACTTCATCAAAGTGTAATAACTGTTTATGGCGTCAGAGGAGGTGATCTTTGCTTCATGCATTAAACGCTGCACGCTGGACTTTATCGATCAGCTTCCCTGCTGACCATTCTGCAAAGCATCCGTCAGTTTCTCCTCCGATTTGTCACCTCGCATACAGTTTTTAGTCTGAGTTATGTAACCTATTGCAGCAAGCAGCACGCCTGCTGTTATTTTAGTCAAAAAGACGTCATCATTGTTTCAGATTGTGAAAGTCTGGCATCCGTTACCACATAACAGTAACATCGCTCTGACGTGATGTGTTCACTGAGATGGATCCAGCTGAGAGAGATTTCCAGTCTTTGTGAGTTGGTGTTCATGCTGTAGAGAAATGAAGGGAAAGCTTTGGCCGTCTGAAAGGTGTAAAACAGAAACATCTGAACTAGGATCTGTTTTGGAAAAGTGATCTGTAATTAACGGGCTAAAAAGCACACAGACAGGCGAAGACTCGGCTCTAACGGCTCGGCTCGGTTCTTATTTAATCTGACTGAAGCGTTCGCCGTGTTGTTGTGGTTGCACATCACTTTGTACACGCTGTCCTCACACAGAGACCTCAGGAAACCTCGATACGCTGCCTCAAATCCAGATCTGAACGTCTGAACTCTTCAATAATGTGTCTGCTGAAGGTTTCGAGGGCTGGAAAAGCTCAGGATCGGAAACAATGAGGTGTACTTTCCTCTGTGTGGTGAAGGTTGAACCCGCTTTAAACTCCATGAACTCCACCTTTTCTTTGCTCGACAGAAATGCAGCTTCCAGGCTTTGAACCTGTTGTGTCGTCTGAATCTCTGCAGTCACGCTTGATTCTTTGATTGATTCACTGACTTTTGTCTGAATTTTAAAGCTTAAATTCATTCATTAAGCTTCTATCTGTGTTGAATATGAAGAATATCTTTGGGTTTCGGACTGTTGGTCGGACAAAACAAGCGACTGGAAGACGCCACCTTGAGCTCTGGGAAACTATGATGGAAGTTTTTGGTGTTTTATGATGTTTTTTAGATAAAATGATGAATCGCTGATATTGAAAATAATTGCTCGATGGTGGACTCGGCTGGAGTCCGTCCACGTTTTTAACATCATCTTCTAGAGAGGCCGAGGCTCGAGTAGAGCGAGATGACATGGTGCTCAGTTTAGATGCAGCACCGCAGATATGAAGAGATTATTTGACCAGAAAATAAAATATGAAAAAAAAAACCCTCTGCTGGAAAGACTTAGGAGATAACATCAAATCGGTATTAAGCTACACAGACAGATAGCGTGGCCATGGATAAAATATTTAGCTGGATTTCCAAATCAGCCTTTTCCCCCTTCGCTCTACATGTGTGTGTGTGTGTGTGTGTGTGTGTGTGTGTGTGTGTGTGTGTGTTTCCCCCCCAAATCATAACCGGCATGCCTGTTAGCTGTGGAAAACAGGGTCAGGCTGGAGAAAAAAGAGAAAGAGAGAGCGAGCACATGATGGGCAGATAAAGGCTTGTCTGTGTCTGAGGGAGAAGAGAGCGAGGAGGATGAGAGGAGGAGGAGGAGGAGGAGGGCCGTGCGATGAAGGGGCCTCTCTGTTGAAGGAGGGAGTTGCGGCTCTATAGAAGGCTCCCATGGTGGACAGAAACAAGGCATTTAGTCTGCGAGTCGGCCTCGGTAACGCCATAATAGGCTCTTATAATGATGCCACTATGGACGGGCAGCAGAAAAAAGAAAACACAGAATGTCCCTTTAAACTGGGGGCTTGTCGTGAGGAATGCCTCTAGTGTGATGGAGGTGGATGAGCTGTTGGGTGATTGGTAGGAACCAGAGGAAGCCTGATCCGGGTGAGGGTTTAGATTCTGTTTGAACCTGAACCCTGGAGCGTGTGATGAGGCCAGGCCCAGTTAAAAGCTGAATTTCCACTGTAATCCTGACCGACGGTTAGATGATGCTGAATGAGTGGTGGGAGTGTGTGTGACTGGACAGCTGGAGGACAGAAGAAAGGAAAGCTTCAGGTTTGTTGGGTCGTTGAGGTTTAACAACGTATAAACTTGAGGTGGACGTTCAGGAGCTACGTCGGATAAAAGGTGGATGATTTCAACCCTAATTACGTTCATATGCAGCTAATCTGCAGCAGCAAATGTGGAAGGAAAGGAAATTGAATGCTTCATATCAACATAATGAGGAAATCCTAATTAACGTATCCGGCAAATGACAAAATGTTCATAAAGCCAAAGTTTCACTGACATGTTGTATTTGTTTTTCTATAATATCCACTCATAGCCACCAAACATAAGTAAGAAGTCAGCAGCGACTTGTTTACCGTCTAAACATTTAACCGAAGCCACAGTCTTTCCTAAACAAAACGCTTTTGTTGCCGTGAAAATTTAGAGAAGGGGAAGAGATTCTGCTTAAATTTGGGGATGACGGTGCGTATTTTCAGAGCGTCCCTCCTGGAAGACATTCATACTGTTGCAGTCCGTTGTACACATGAGAGAAATTATTGCATCAAGGATGTAAAAAGAGAGCTGAGAGAGTTCAGACTTCCTTCTCACCTCTGCACACTCGGGCGGTTGCAGCGTGAAGTTGGTTTGAGTGACGGATCGCTGGATTCAGAGAGTCATGGAGGTGTGGAGGGAGGAGGCTTTCGACCACACACCGGCAGTTTAAACTGGACCACAGGTGCTGTGGGACTCAGGATGTGGACTCGGGTCTCTGGTGTCAGTCCGTCCAAACGACTTCTGTGAAGCACAAGAACAAAGAACTTAGTTTTCCCAGCAAACACAGTCATGGCAGCAGTTAGTTTCAAACAAAGTACAAATTAGAAAGCATTTAGGGATGAAAACAAGCCAAAGTGTTGGTTTTGGTTGTTTGGTTTGCAGAAATTTGAACAGGGAGGATTTAAGTGTCAGGCCTGAAGCACTTTGGTGAAAGTGAATTATTTTGGCTCAAAGGAACAAGATCTCTAATCTGACTGAAGGAAACTTGTCTACAGGCTGAACAATGAGGGGCAGCTCTGCAGCAAACTGCACCGTTACAGAAGGACAGAAAGTTGGAAGGTGGATTATTGGAAAGAGAAAATGGTGGCGGTTCAGGCGGCGGGAGTATCGGGTCCATGATGCATTTCTGCTTCCAGTCGCCTCCACAGCTCCGGCCATACGGCCAATCTCAAACTGTAAACGCTGTGTTTTGGTTTTGGAGATTTTCCTGCAGCTCGTCAGGCAGAACTGAGCTGGACGAACAATTACAAAACCTCATTGTTTAGCTTTGAGCTTTTAGCTTCGGGAAAATAATGAATAGTTTGAGTTTTGGTCATTAAACCAAAGATATCAGCCATTCTTCCCGGACTACAGTGTCATTATTATGAAGCCAGAGGGTAAATTACAGCTTTAACCATCAGTCTGTTTACTCTGATTCAGACAAATGCTTCATAACCCACGACTTGAACGGAATCAGGTTTGGTAAATTCATTCATTTCTGTTTTTAAGAGGCTATTGACGTGATTCCATTTTATATGACATTAATGTCACTTGTGTTTTAAATGTGGACAAACGCTCTGGATGGATTTATTAGAGAAGCTGTTTCCTTTTCTTCACACCCTGAAGCTTAAATGTAGTTTGGAATCTTCTGCATCTGAAAACTCGCGTCACGAAGCTCTCCGTCGGAACGACCGGATCAACCAGCGCTGAAACGATTACTAGCCGAAGAAACCCTGTGACGAGGTGTCGCTCTGGGAGCTGGATTGACAGCCAATACGCTTCTGCACTATTTTTATCTCAGACTCAACAACCAAAGTAAACCAAAGACCCGAGGCTCTGCTTCTACATTTGGAAGAATATTTAATTATTATTAGGCAATGATGGGTTTGTTCTCTCCAGCTATAGTACAGATACGCAGTCATGGAGAAAAGACGTAGAAAACATTAAATGGTGTCAAACTCCTGCTGCTCTCAGGTCTCTGACTCTCAGTAAAAACCTCAGAGGAACCTGCACCAACGTCTGAGCGAAGAAAAACTTTCAATGATCTGATTTCAGCCGCATTCAAGTTTGCCTAATAAGTAAACTTTCTTTTATTGCAATGCTGACGATGGAAGACGGTTAAACTATAAACCCTCCTGTAAACAACCGGAGGTGACAGAGTCCAGAGTTTCAGTAGCACCAGCAGGTTGTAAATATCTCTTAAATACTGTCTTTGTTCTTTGCCTTTGGATGACAAACACTGCCGCCTCTCCGTCCACCTTAAGGACGCCAACGCATTTCTAAATGTGCTAAAGGCGACTGGACATGCCTGAGGTTCATCCAAGAGGCTTCTTCAGTTTGAGAACAAAAAAAAGAAAAAGACTTCACCTGCTCAGCTTTTGCAGGTTTTCTATGACAGAAGTCAGATCTCTGGCAGTGAAGCAAAGGCAGGATTCTGGTGCCAGTTCAGTGTCTAACAAACCTCAGATGCAGCTCTTACCTCCTCTTATTGGAGGTTTGGCCGTATCTGTCCTGCTTCAGCGATTCTCAAGTTCAGGTTCCTTTTTAAGTCCTTTCACTTGCTGTAAATCTTCAGCGTCTTTGGTAAAACAATTTCTTGGTTTCAAAAAAGCTTCTGATTGGCTGCTTGTTGTCATTAGTGGAGTTAAGAGGTGAGCAGCGGGCCTTTTACTGCTTTTAACATGTTTAAGTGGACACAGAAGGTTTTTGCGTCTGCACAACGTCATCTAAAGCCAACGGAGACACTGACTGGGCTAAAATGTGTCCTCAGTATTGACTGAATGTCACAAGTCATCATTGGCATCAGTGTCAGCAGACTCACCACTAACAGCTTGACGCTCATGTAGCAGCCGCTGAACCAAAGTGACCACAAGTAGTGACTATTCGGCCAATGACGAGAGAGAATCCTGTTCTCAGCCCAGACCCCTCAGTCAGCGTGTGCTAACCTCAGCACATGTTGCTAACATCCGTCCACATATCATGTAGTCTGCATGCGACTGTGTGCTCCGGACGCTGATCCACACACCATGACGGTTCATCATGAACCAATTAATCATTACATGCCTGATGCTAACTATGCTAAAGCTAATTTCAGTCTGTTCCCCTCTCATGATCAGCCACTCACTGAATCAGTATATTCTTGCATATCAACTATTTCATGAGCGTTTCACTCACTTGATTCTTCTTCTTCTGTTTGTTCACTGGTAGTCGAGAGTTAAAGTTTGGAGGATAACATCAAACCTGTTGACTGAAGCGATATAAACAGAGTCTGGTTGTACTCGTTCATCCTGCAGCCAGGACTGGACCGACAGTCCTTCCTGTCCCTCCGTGTCCCGAGGACGTGGCTGATGTGTCGTCCTGCTGTGAACTGCTGTGTGTTTACCACACATCTTCCTTCACATGTAGACCTGTGTGAGGGCTTTGCGTGCAGCTTCTCCTGATCCCTCTGATGGATTTAACAGGCTTAAATCAAGTGTCATGTAGTTTGAAACTTTATTGCTCCCTTCAGGGAAATCCTCTTTTCTCTTGACCCTCTACTCTCAGAGGTCAGAGGTCGGAGGTCAAGGTCAGCTGCGGAGCAGGACTGCGGCCTGCAGGTTTAAGGTTCTGCTGAAGGGCACGTCAGCAGGGAGGGTGGTGCAGGTGTTTCTGTGACGTTACATCATCCTGCAGCCCTGCCAACATGTTAAAGGCACAATCTGAGGTTTAAATAAAACAAAGGAGACGTTCCAACATGAACTGGAACCTGGATGTGTTGTGTGACGCTTTCACTGTTTGCTCTGAGCTCAACTTTATTCATCTCAGCCTGTGCTGAGTTTTCATTGCTTCGAGCTTCGGTATGTGTTAAACTCACATGCTGGGAAGCGTATTTCATTGAGCCGTCATCAGTCTTATCTGTGGGATGGCTGCATATTTAGTTAGATGTGGATTCAGATGTTTATTTTTATATTTATTCAGCTCTGATATGTTTAAAAAGACAAAAGCTCTGTGAGGCTGCACGGAGGCACAGCGGTGCTTTGACCAGAATGCTAATGCTCACAGTGACAATGCTAACATGCTAACATTTTACATGTATAATGTTTACCATGTTCACCATCGTAGCATGTTAGTGTGCTAGAATGTGTTAATTAGCACAAACACAGAGTACAGTAAATAAAAGTTGTGGCCTGTGAAAGTCCAGCAGGTGGATGTTAAGATATTGAACTAAATAAGTGAAAACTCTGCTGGTGGCACAAAGGACGAGGATCACCAAAGCCATCAGAGTTTATCCTCTAGAGACCCTGAGCATCAGTAACAAATCTCGTGGTTGAGGTTGAGATATTCAGTCTGAACCAAAGTGACAGGCAGACAAGCCGACGTGAAGCTTGCATGTCTAAAAAGTGTAGTTACTGTAAACATCACGTGGTGAAATGTTCTCAGAAATGTGCATCAGAAATGATTTTGTGCAGGCTTTGAGTTCCGCTGCAGTAGATAAAGAATATTCTGCTCCGTCTGTAGGTCAGACTGTTTAATTCTACACAGTATGTGGATGTTCCTGTAACTGATGGGCCAAAAACACACTGACTCGGCCTCTGAAGACACTCAAGCAAATGAGTTATCAGTCTGCGTCTCCTCCGGCCTGCAGATCCCTGACCATCATTACTCATTCAGAAAATTACAATACAGAATATTGCTTAGCTGATGTGGCTGTCTATGCATTATTGTATTTGGTCTTTTCAATCAAAAACTCTTTGAAAATCCTCCAAAAATGCAAAGCAATGTCTTTCTTTCTGTCCCAGAGTAACAATGAACAAACACTCTGCTGTGAACCAGCACACACAAATCTTGCTCAACATTTTTTTTTTGTGGAGGAACTGAGTTGAAAGTAAATGGACCCTAACAGCGTCGCACATGAAAGCCTTTTCGGAGCACCCCCTCCCAGCCCCGCTCCTGATGCAAAACTACAACAGCAGGGATAATTAGAGAATTGTATCTTGAAAATATAGGTCTGCATGGTAATGAGGGCACAACGCAGAACAAAAAAAACTTCAACTGAGCTTAGAGAGCTGCAAGAAGACGAGTGGCTTCAAGGCACATAGAGAAAAATGTACTACAGTAGATTAAAAAGCAGATCCCACACACACTGTTGAGTCTCCACAGGGCCGTGACATCTGCACAAATGCAGGAACAACAACTTATTTAGCTGCTAAAAGACGATCACAGAGAACAACAGCGTCCATGTCCGAAGCTGCAACCGAGAATTTCCACCTCTGATTAATCTCCTCATTATTTTCTCAATTAAATGATAAATCAAACAGTTGTGAAAAATGCCCATCACAACCCACAAAGATAATCAGTTTCCTCTCACAGGAGACTGTTTAAATTATATCTGCAGCGTTCGGATGCCGCCAGGGTCTGAGCAGACTGTGTAAACACGTCTGTATGCAGCCTCCAACTGTACTACAAACTACCTCTACTTATTAAAAATGAATATGGAGGGAATAAAGGGACGGTGTGGACAAAGACATGAATGAGAGATTCTCAGATAGCAGCAGAGAGACCGAAACATGCACAGAGCGAGCGATGTGTCGTCCTGTGGGCTGAATCCAGTTTAAATTGGCTGCTCTCCTAGCTCTGGATTAGACCTGGTCTTAATGCCTTTACACTAAAAGGCCGCTCCGTTCCCTCGGAGGGCAATCTGCTGCAGGAACACACCAGGCTTTAATCCACGGCAACAACAACAACAACAACAACAACAACAACCGTTTATCTGGCTGAAGCTCGCCAAGGCCGGTCACACTCGCTCGTCCTCGCCAAATTAAATTCCAACTTGCACAAGTGATTCTTTGCCTCAGTGACTTAATTCTCTATACTGAAGCTAG
>JAPZEA010000024.1:28747853-28766937 GCA_029783685.1 Heniochus monoceros | reverse complement strand
GATCTTAAAATGCTTTGCATCTGACACCTCTAGCAGCCCCCCATAGAAGAAACCGGACGTCAAGAAAAGAAAGTTAAACAAGAGATGTTGTTAAATTAATTTACTATTACTTATCTGTCTAAATATCAACAAAAGACGCTGAATTTAACTCACAGCTGCCCAAATAAAGGCTGGGAGGTGGGTCATTACATTATTTTGGGCTGGTATCTGATTGAATCTTCACATAACCTTAACAAACTGTGATTTGACAGCACAAAACGTCGTTGTTTCGTCAGTGCAAACCATTTTAAGATCCCATTAACGCTCCAGCAGTTGTTGCTTGTCAGTGTGTACGAGAAGAAACGGTAGTCAGACAATCTCAACTTTCCACACTGAGCTGTTCTACCACTGAACAACAGCTGACATTCAGGTTTGTGGTTCACATGTTCAGAAGCAAAGGCAGAATTTAGGATCCAGCAGGTCTAACAGGACCAATAAAATCTGGGTATGACAGAGGACACATGATGACTCATCTCTGTCCTGTGTTCAACAGAAAGTAGCTCCAGTGAATAAACCGGATATTTTAGAAGTTTGACTTATAAAATAGTTTTGTTTTAATCCGTTTATCATGGTATGTTTAAGTCCATCAGTAGCTTCATCTGTGATGTGATGCAGCAGGTCGGAGCTCCTCTGTCGGGCACGAACACATTCAGGTGTTTTACGGGACGTTTTTCAGGTGAATAATCTGTGACCCCTCTGCTGTGCAGCTGCAGGTGCTTTGACAAACAGGTGAAACTGTCCTTAATAACCATTAGATTTAAAGTATCCGGCTCAGTCAAAGGAAAGCAGAAAGCATGAATGCATTTAGCATGACGTCATTAAACAGACTGAGTTTCTCTAACTCTGACTCTCAGCTTCCTGCTCGGTGTCAGAGCTGCAGCAGCTGTTCCTTCCTTCGCCTGCAGGTGCAGCAGGTTGGACGAGAGCTGCAGGGCTGCAGATCGATGGTTTTTGACTGAACCTGGTTTCAACCTGTTCCAATGACACAGCGCGTCCTTGCTTTTCTTTTTCAAATTTGACTTTAAAATGAGGTGACGGGGATGTGTGCTTCTCCTTCTCTGCACTCTGTTATCATGATTTAAAAAAGACGAATTTGGGACTGAAGAGAGAGTCGGTAAGACAGAAAGGTCATAAACAGAAAGAGTGATAGACGAAGAGAGATAAAGACTGGCAGGAGGAAGACGATGGAGAGACAGAGAGAGAGACACAAACATAGAGGAACGCAAAACAGAAGACAAAAAATGGACTGACAGAGATAATGAAAAGGAGGAAGAGCAAGAGGAGACAGAAAACGAGACAGAGATGGAAGGAGAGACAGAAAAAGGGCTGTGAAGGAGAGAAAGTGAAAGAGAGAGACAACAAAGAAAGGGAGACCGAGAGGAATAAACAGAAAGTGAAAGAGGCAGAGAGACGGATGGAAGGAGAGACAGAATGAGGCAGACGAGACTGAAAGCAGGACAGGCAGAAAAAAGGGATGAAGACAGGAAGAGACAGAAAAGAGGAAAAACCAGACAGTGACACAGACGGACAGAGAGACAGACGCACGGAGGTGAAGAATGAAAGCAGAGACAGACGAATCGAAACAGAGAGACGATTCACAATCAGCCCATGTCTGCACCACTCCTACTCCTCTTCCTCCCATCCTGCACCCCCTCCTCGTCTCCCTCCCTCCCTCCATTTTGTCGTCCTCCTCTGTCTGATGCTGTTCCAACACCTCGGGGCTTCAGCCTCACATCCACCATCCAACACACTAATGCTGCTCTGCTGCTGCGGCGGCGTAATCACCCACCAAGAAAAAAAACAACCCAAAATAAAGAGAAAGCGAAACAAAGACGGCCGCGGTGGAGCTCTGTCTCGTGTGGCTGAACGTGCCTCGAACGGCCGAACAGAATCCAGCACAAACTCACGTTTATTCAAACTATAACGGCGGTTTAAAGCTGCCGTGTTGATGGTGTATCACTGCTGGATTAATCCTTAAATCCTGCTTTAATGACTGTAAACAGTGAATTCATAGTCGAGATGATCACTTGTGTCTATCTCACACCTGTTATTTACCAATTAAAACTTCCCATCAGCCCCCTTTGCGTCTTGCGCCGCTCTTCTCATCCCTAAAAGCTTTGGCCGAATCCAAAAGTCCAGTCTGTCCCCTCTCTGGTAGATTAACAGACTTAAAGGTGGAGGTACGAAGAACACCAAATGGCAAAAGTATTGAAAAATGAAGCACCAAAAACTGCAGTTCCTCAAATGGCCACTTGAGGCTGCCTCCAAAAGTGAGCCAATCCCCATAGACCTCCATATTAAAAACTTTACAGCAGAAATAATCATGTTGCAACAGTTTTGGTCTCTATAGCTAATTTCTGCGTTCATGATAACTGTACATGGCTGAATCTTTATATAACTCACTCCTTTGAATAAGGCACGGCTGCTTTGAGTGACAGCTACCGGCTGGGTTCCAGCAGCCAGGTTTCATTCGGCCGCCTCAGCTCCACCTCTTTGCCCATTTTTGGGTCAGTTCGGTGGAGTCAGGCACTGCCAAGATGGCGACGGTCGGAGTCGCTGAGCTCCATGAAGACTCCTCAGAAACCAGTTTGTGACGTCACAGAGTCTACGTCCAGGTTTTATACAATCTGTGGTTTACAGTTGTTCCAACCGTCAAAGAGACGAGAGAGACTCAATAACTGTCAACACATGACGACACGTACTCATGCTGTCATTACTGGATAATGTGGGTGTGGTTGTTGGTTGTTAGACGGACTTATTATGACCGAATTTACAATTCATCAAATCCACAAGAGGCCTGAAATAGACTTTCTGTCGACTTCCAAAGATTCGACTCGGATGGGTTCAGAACTTTGACTCATGTTTATGGAAACAGGTTTAAAGTTCACGTTTTATCCCCTCGACTGGAAGTAATGACAGCGAGCACTTCAGACACACACTGATGGATGTTTGGGTTCAACCTGTCGCTCAGTTTTCTCTGGAAGAGCAGCGCCATCAGTTTACCTCCATATGTAACCTGGGAGCTCGTGGAAAATACAGAATACGAATCCAATTCAAGAAAACAGTCCCAAAATGCGTCGAAGCGTCAGAAACAAGATTAGCTATTCCGTATAGTGATGTTAGCTGAATCAGAATCATATTTTGGAAAATTCTCAAGTCAGCTGGAACAGATCAGAACACTAGAAACAGAGTGAATGCATGTAGTTGATTTAATTTTGTCACCGGGACAATGGTGCACAATGAATAACAACATTTTTGAGGAATTATAATTTGATATGTTAAGATTTTCTTGAAGGTCCTGCAGACAGTGAGTGACAGGAAGGAACAGAGAAGAAAGAGGAGAGCAGAGACTGCTGGAATAAAATAGAGCAGAACAAAATAGTGAAGAGGAGATTTCACTGTTGCATGTGAAGTATTTTAATGAATTCAGCCATAAAAGGCTGAATTATTGATTAGCATAACATTAGCCCAAGAGCTTCATAATCTCTGTCCAAATTCAGCTGCTAATGTGACTGTACAAGAAAAGTCTGGGCAAATGTGTCGCTGAACAAATGAAAGCTGTTCATCGTCTGCTGTAACTGCAAACACAAACTGAAGAGCAGCTCTGATGGTGCACGCTGCGATAGATCAGTCACTGATGAAGTCCAGCGAAGGATAAATTATTCAGTTCCACCAAAAACAAACCGACATCTGCAGATAACGGAACAACAACGCTGTGCACGGTGCTGCCGCTGGCCTTTGCCTCAGTGTCACTGAGGCTAACTGTGTACATTTTTTGCAGGTGCTGAGTAACACTTTGATTCTGATAGCAAGAGAAGGTTTGTGTGTGTTGGTGGAGGTGTCCATTTCCTTCCTTAGGCCACGAGCCGGCAGAACAAACGAGCTAACGGGCTAGCAGCAATTTAAACCTCAGAATACTAAACAGGGTGAGGCGGGAGGATGGAGAACACTGGCCAACTCATGCAGCAGGATAGCTGAAGAACTCGTCAGGTCATGTTGACTTGCAGGACTGCTGCAGCTATAGATTTAGCAAAACTGCCTCCTTGAACAACGTGATGAACCTTGCAACAGTTTGGTTGCCATGAAGTCAATAACACATGCCCCCATTCAGCAACAAGTTGGCCAACAGTTTGTGCCATCAGCCAGCCGGTCGACCCTTTGAACAGCATGACAAACTATCAGCCAGAGAGCAAAGAACCGTCCAGACGGTCAGGTTCACCAATGTTTAGACTGAACACAGCTCTGTTTTTAAAGGATGGGTGCACAGGTCTGGATGTGTTGTTTCACATGCGGGAGGCTGGTCTGAGTAATAGATTCATGAGTTTCAGGTTTGTCAGACACCTAAACTGCTCATTGCTTTATAGTATTATGATACAGGATTGTGCGACTCTGCACATCATCTGCAGAAATGCACCATTGGTAGCTTGTATATGATTGGCCAATGCAGCATCCTGCAGGATGACGTTTTATTGGATTGCGCCAAAAGTTGAGCCAGGTGCAGATGGGTCTCATTCAAATGGCCGAACATGATTAAACAGTCACTGAGTAAACTAACCAGCCTGCCAGTCAGTCAGTGCATCAATCAGCAAATCAGCCAACCAGTCAGCAAGTCAGCCAGGCATCACATCTCCCAGGCAGCCAGTACAGCCAGTGAGCCAGTATGGCAGCCAGTCAACCAGCGAGCCATCCAGTTGGCCAGTCCGTCAGTCAGTTGCGGCAACAACACGGCGAGATTATGTGGAGCATGTGATGTATGTGTTTACACCTCGCTCTCGCTCCGTCTGCCTGTGCTTCCCTCCCTCGCTCGGCCCTTCATCTTCCTCGTGTGATTGTTTCTCCACCTGAGTGCCTCTCCGGCTGCATCGCTCTGCCTCCTTCAGTCTGACTCACTCTTCCTCCTCTGAGAGTGTGTTACTGCGTTCACTATAAACGTCTGGACTCTCCACACTTTCTCACAGCCGAAAGTCGGTTACTCCACATCAGCGTGTGACTCACAGATTCATTGATCTGATGATTCATTCATTAAATTCTGCAAAGGTGTTACAACCGAGCGCCGTTAAAGGAGAAGTCTGAGGGTTTTCCACATTTTCTTACTGTCAACAAATCCCATGAAAAGGCAAAAACCGGCGATGAAATGATCCCATAATCAAGTCCTCTCTGCCTTACCAAACACATTAATGAGCCACGCTGCACTGTGACATGTTCCTTCATTACACTGAACACACACACTGTAGTTTATTTTGACTCAGGCCCACACACACCGTCCTGCTGCCACACACACTCACTAATGTGGATTAATCCACCGCTGAAAATAGTCCCCAGCACATGCTCTATTTCCTCCTGTTAGTCTGATAAAAACTGCAGTGAGCAGGAAATTACTGAACCTTTTTAAACAGGAAACAATATATTTGTGATGTGTTTCTAAAGAATTGTGTCTTCAGTAGGAGCCAATGAGCTGCAGACAGGAAGTCCAGACTAGGCTATTATTTAAATGGTGGTTATATACTGTAAAGACTGCTGCTAAGAACATTGATTGTAGTTTTGTTTTGTGAGTTCTGGTCAGTTTTTACAGTAAGAGTCCCCTCCTGTTGGCAGCAGGTTAAAGCACAGTTAAATTTGTCTTTTTGGCATCTAGTGCAGAAAATACCTGAACTTCAGACTCCACTAATATTGCTACTCAGCCTTTGAAAACAACTGTATAACGTCTTCTGTGGTTTCAGTCAAGTCGGGAAGATTAACCTTGATGATGTCACAGTGATGTCACTGGGGTTATCTCGGCTTGGGCTCGGAGACTTCATTTGCAGAGCCGATAAACGCCATTCTTAACCAAAACAGCCCAACACCGGTTTGATTGGTTTCTCCTGGAGCGCACATTAAAAAACACACATTTAAGGAAAATCACTAAAATGGAGATTTCTGTTTTTGACTACACGAGGGACCAAAAGTCGGGATATCTCAAGTTTGACCAGTCTGCAAAGCCAGTTTTCTGGATGTGCCATACCAAATCCATCAAGCGCTTTTTAAATGTGGCTGCTACCAAAATTCCTTCCATATCTGACCAGCGTTCAGCCATGTTGCTTTAACGCGTCTGAGCCGAGCCGGATGTTAAATATCTGGACCGGCTGAGGACTGTTGAAAGGAGTCGTTTGTGCTTTTCAAACACCAGCTGATGAAAGTAAAGCAGCAAACTCCCAACATGCAGCTTTTAGGAGCCAAGGCCTTTTTATTGCTGCTGTCTGGTGCAAGTGTTGCATCGCAGCCTTTTCACTGGAGAAGAATAAGTAGAAGTGTGTGCGTCCCACATCAAATCACGCTTGGTGTGAATTTTGGAAGTGTGACTGATTAGAAAACATCATAATTGCATTGCATTTCCCGCTGAGATTCTCTATTTTGTTACACTTCATTCCCCATTCAATGCACAGTCTAGACCAGACTAATTGAGTGTCTATGGTGTTGATTCAGACTATTAACCATCTGTGCTTCCTCCTCTCTCTCTCTGCCTCTCCTCTCATCCCTCTCTCCACAACCCCACCTCCTCCTCTCCTCCCTGTCTCGCTTTTCTCTGCAGGAGTTTGGAGGACTAGTAGGATGCTGAGTATCATTCCTCCTCGCAACCGTTCTCCACCCTGCTCTCCATGACCTGAGAGCGCCACCACAGCGGGAGGAAAGAAACACCAGAGAGAGAGAGAGAGGAAGAGGAGGGCAGAAGGCCAGGGAAGGAAGGAAGGAAGGAAGGAAGGAAGGAACACACTTTTTTTTGTTGTTGTTGTTTGTTTTCCCTTTCCGGAATGGCGGCGACGGAGGCCAATGCGGCACCGGTGGTCCAGGAAGACGGGAAAACCCCCGAGAGCAAGCCGACAGAGGCAGAGCAACCGGCTAAAAATGCCACCGCAAACTCAGAGACTGTCAACAGCGAGATTGTCGATAAAGATGGCACCGCTGTCAACAGTGAGGTTGTCGATAACAAAGAGACTGTGAATAACGACACAGCGGCGGCGGCAGGAGCTGAGGAGGGAGAGGCAGCAGGGAGCGGGGAGGCGGCACCTCCTCAGAGCTCGGAAAACGCCTCCTCCGCTGAGCCCAAGACCTCGTTCCTGGACTCCTTCCTCAACAAGAGCGGCCTGGGGAAGGTGATGGGAGGAAGGAAGAAGAAAGAGCAGAGCTCAGCCGCTGGAGGAGGGGAGGAGAACGCAGCTGTAGGAGGGGAGAAGGAGGGGGAGAAAGGAGCTGAGGAGGCTGCAGCAGCTGAGGGAGGAGCAGAGGGAGGTGCAGAAGGAGAAGCAGCGATAGAGAAAGCTCCAGAAAACGGAGAGAAGGAGGAGGAGAAGAAAGCAGAGAAGGGCAAACCCACGGAGTCTAAATCCACAGTTCGAGATCTGATCAGGAAGCCGGTGGCGAGGATCTTCTCCCATCGCAGCACGGAGAAGAAGGACGGCGCCGGCGCAGAACCCCAGAAACAAGTAAAGGTTCGGTCCAAGTCCCTGGACCGGCTGGAAGACCCGGAAGCACTTAACACCACCATAGAGGAGGCAGGAGCAGCAGGAGGAGCAGAGGGAGGCGCAGAGGGAGAACAGAAAGCCTCGTCCTCATCAGCAACCACCAAGCACATGAAGCGCTGGCACTCCTTCAAGAAGCTCATGGCCCAGAAGGCACACAAAAAGAGCGGAGGAGGAGGAGAGGACGGCAAGGAGGATGGAGTGGATGGAGAAGGAGGCGGTGGAGACTCCTCCACGCTGGACTCCAAGGAGTCGGGACAGAAGAGGTGGAAGCTGAAACGTTCCTGGACCTTCCAGGGCCTGAAGAGGGACCCGTCCATGGTCGGCATCAGCGGGAAGGCCAAGGGCTCCGACAAAGACTCTGCTGATAACGCGAAGCCAGAGGAGGCAGCCGCGGCGGGAGGAGCCGAGGAAGGAGAGGAGGCCAAGGCGGAGGGAGGAGCAGAGGAGGCCAAGACGGAGGGAGGGGAGGAGAAGGAGAAAGCAGAGGGTGGAGAGGAGGAGAAGGCAGCGTCGGCGGGAGGTGGGACGGTCACGCAACACGCCAACGAGATCTGGACCTCCTTCAAGAAGCGCGTCATCCCAAAGTCCAAACGCGCCAACACAGAGTGCGCCCCCAGCGGGGAGGAGGATGCAACTGCAGCTGCCACCTCAGGTGAGACGAGACACATCCTGACCAATAGCACGCAAGACTGAACCTGCAGCAGGTTTGTCCCACTTACGTTCATCCAGAGTTTAATGTCATGCTAACAGAAGCTGCTTTAAATGAGCAGACATCCACGCGTTTGGTTCAGTATCGCAGTTCAACAGGGTTCAACATGGCCTCCATTAAAAAGTCAGAGTGTGACAGCGTGTTCACACTCGTTCTGTGTCTGTCCGGGGAGAACAGACAGGAGTTAGAGGCCTGCTAACTCTGAGGGAGGTAATGTAATTGAACATTCCCACAAATAAAATATTCAACATCTGATGTGAAATTCAAATCACATTGTAGCTTCAGTCAACAGTGAGGACTAAATTTAGCTTTCTTTCCGCCGCTGGCTGCATGAAGAACGTGGTACAAAAACACAGAACCGTGGGCTAATTGTATTTTGGTTCTCACTGACTTTCAACGGAGAACACCCAAATATTTTTACACAGTGCAGATTGCTTTAAACTCCATCAATTTTCACCGTTCATTTTTGGAATGAACACAGCTCATCTTTAGAGAAAACGTGAAGTGAAAAACGACCAGAAAACACAAATGAGATGCTGATTATGCTCCAGAGTCGCTTCACAGCAGATGAAAATACAGAGCTGTTGCATTGCAAATGGTATTTTTTCAAATTTCCATCTTGAGTTTTATAATACTGAGTTTTTAAATCCAATTTAGCTGGTGAGGAAAGTTAAGCCTCTAGCACCTAAAGAGCCAAATCATTTTCTGAAGAGCTGCTACAAGGAGACTAAATGGAGCTGAATGTAAATACTGACTTACATTCATCAGGTGGATACAAATAACTGTGATGATCAGCTGTTAAATCTTCATCCATATCAGTTTAATAAGGCACAGATATGAAATGATGTAAAATGAAGGAATGCATTAAATATAGTTATCTTAATCTTGTGAAATCACGAACCCACCCATCATTTAGTTTATTTTAATCCTGTGTAATCAATCACTCTGCAGGAGGAGGTGCCATTTCTCTCAGTTTTTCAGAGGTAATCAATGAAAATCTCATTATTCCTAAAGAAGCTTCAACCCTGAACTCTCGTCTTCCCTCCAGGTGAGGAAGGAGCAGCAGAGGAGGGCAAAGACGGCAAGTCAGCCAAGGCCAAGCGCTCGCATTTCGGTCGCGCAGTTTCCCTGAAGAACTTCATCATGCGAAAGGGCAAGTCCACCAGCGTGGACATGGGTGAGGGCGCCAAGGAGGAGGAGGAGGTCACAGAGGGAGGAGAAGCAGCGGAGGAAGGAGGCGCTGATGATGAAGCTGCCACTGCGGCCGAGGAGACCAATGACAAAGACGCAGCAGCGGGCGAGAAGACGGAGGCGGCGGAGAGCGGAGGGGAGTCGGCGGAGAAGACGCCGGCCGAAGCTCCGGTGACCAACGGGGAGAACGGCTGCTCCAACGGCACGGCGGAGGAGCACGCCACACACAATCACCAGGAGGAGGAGAAGACGACGGGGGGCAGCCCCGTGAAGAAGACCAAGGAGGCAGGAGCGAAAGAGGAGGCCAACGCCAAGATCATCAACGCCACAGCAGCTGTGAACAGCGGTGAGTTAGAGCACGCTGAGCGGGACTCTGATGAGCCACCAAACAGCAGCAGCAAAGAAGGAGATACTAACAGACACGAGCGAGCAGCACTAACAAACGATAGCAGTAAACAGAGCGACACCCGCTGTCCACAAGCTCAGCTAGTGCTAACAGTTAGCATGGTGGAGGAGGAGGAGGAGGAGGGGGAGGGGGAGGGAGGAGAGGCAGAGTCTCCACAGCATGGAGGTTGTCACGATGGCGCAGAGCCATGTGAGCGGGGAGAGAGGGAGGTGGAGGAGGAGGAAGATGAGGAGGAGGAGATGAGGAAGAGGGATCTCCGAGATGCAGCGGTGGCCATCGTTCAGAATGTGATGTCAGCAGCGACTGACCAATTAGAGAGGGAGCTGTGCATCGACAACGGTCTAAACGGGTGTTATGACGCCGACATTTGATCCTGAGAACACACACACACACACATCCACACATAAAAACACAAACACACACTCATGCACAGGTGAACACACGTCGTTTTATGCAAGTTAATGCTTGCATGAAATACACTTAATGTGCCAAACGTTACGTTATTAGCACAGGCTAGCGCACATATAGCATGCAAACACACGCGTTAAAGGAAGAGTCCAACATCAGGAGAAACTGGCTTATTTGCTTTCTTTCCAAGAGTTCAATGAGAAGGTCAATAGGGATTTCATGTCTCTGTGATAAGTCTGGAGCTGGACGTGGTTAGCCTAGCTTAGCATAAAGCTAAATAAAGCAGGGGGAAACAGCTATCCTGGCTCTGTCCAAATACTCATACCAGCACCTCTAAAACTCACTAAGTTTCCTGCTAAATGATTTATTGACAAACAACAGATGAACCAGCAACAGTTATGATTACTGATAAACTGTTTGAATCATTTTATTAAACCAAAAAGACAAAGAATGACTCATTCCAACTCCTCAAATGTGAAGAACTGATTTTTTTCTATTATAATAAACTGAATCTTTTTGGGTTTTGGACTGTTGGCAGTGGGAAATTGTAATTGACATTTTTCACCAGTATCTTACATTTTATAGACCAAACAGTTAACTGATTAATCCTTTATAAGTGTTGGTAGGTGTAGTTTTGGACCTTGGATGTAGCCAGGCTAGCTAATTCCCTCTGTTTCCAGTCTTTGTGCTAAGCTAGGCTAACCACATGCTGACTCCAGGTCTGTGCTAAACATGCAAGATCAAAACAGAAAAAATGTATTTCCCAAATGCTGAAGTATATATCTGAAGTTGCACAGACACGAGTGAAGCCGTTGTATATGCAGCCACACATTAACAGGCATGCTAACTCTCCTGGGTGAGTGCATGTTGAAAATAACGCAGCAGTTATTCCTGAATCCCTTTAAAGACATCGTAGTGTAGTTGTTTAATTCGTGTTTGTTCACAAGTAAAAAACCAGCAAGAGAAAAGATGGATGAAGAGAGAGAGAGAGAGAGAGAGAGAGAAGCATCTCTTTCATTTACTGACTGCTAATTTCCTCACAGTGTCGAGTTCATGAACAGCCGAACCACAAAACCATTCAATGATGACGGGGACTCAGGCGGCGCCGCCGGGTCCCAGGGCAGCTACGGTGGGAAGCCGACTGTCCATGAACTAGTAAATATGAGACAAAGACACAGCCTGTCCCTGCGGTCCTTTAAGAGGAGATTTAGCAGTAATAATGTCTGATTTCAACTTTCGTTTTTGGTCTGTTATGACCCACAGACATGGCTGGATTGGGCTCTTATGAGGGGAAATACGATGACGGAGATTAACTTGTACGTCTCCTGACATTTGAAGCTTTTTTTATTTGTCTAGAGGCGGTTTTTCTTTTCCAGAAAAGCTCCTTCGTACCGTTTCACACGTTCCCACCTGGGAGCCACCGCTGGACACCGAGCATCAGGAGGTGAAGTGCCTGTGAACCAGAAGGTGCTCTGTTCTCTGCTCCATTATTTATCAGTGCCAGCCTCCTCTCCATTCAAGTGCAGCGTGAGGCTCGGTGTCCAGCAGCCGGCCGGCTTTGATCTCGTACAGCCCGACAGATGTTTGTGGAGAGCGCTGCGGCGGCGGCGGCTGCTGCCTCGCGGTTTACTGGAAGCCTCTTTGAAGCTCAAACTCTTTTGCTAAAACTGAACTCTGTTTAACGCCTCGTGTTTGGCTCGCTGAGGCAGCAAACTGTGCCCGGCTCTCCGCTTTTTACTGAAAATAACATTTAATACAAGCACATCAGATACACTTCAACTGTCTGTTACTAAATTAGCTATGCTAGCTAAGGCCACGTTTAATTTTAAGTTTTAGATGTGTGTTTTTGTTCTATAGAGCTGTAAAACCGGGTTGCACCTGTAAAGGCCGCATTCCCCTCACATGGGATGTTAGCATGTGTACAACTAGCATGCAATGTCCAAGCACCATGTGATGCAAGACGATTGCGTGGTTGCAGTATTAGTTGCACGATGGTTGAAAATGTTGCGCGATTACACAGATTCAGATTTCTGTTCAATGTTTTTCAACTTTGTACAGAAGAAGAGCACAAAAAGCTTCAATTACAGCAGAAACAACTGTGACACCAGCGCCCTCTTCTGCCTTTTTAGCAGCATGACATGCATATAGATCGAGCAGCTGAGCCCAACACATCATCACCACAGCTACTCTTTAAACGAAAGAAAATCAACGTAAAGCCTAAAGAACTGTTCTGTATTGATTCAATCAGGAGTGTATCTGCTGTGATATGCAGCTGCAGCCTCAACACACATGTTGTCTCACAAATTTTACTACGTTATCTGATGTTGTCATCTCAAACGTACTTTCTTTACGTATGCAGTCCTGCTTTACTGCTCCAGCACGTCTGAAGCTATTTGTGAGGCCTGTGCATCATTCATTCATTTTGGATGGAAATGATTTATTAATGAGAAAAGATGATCCATAACCCCATCCATTTTTGCACATTGGATTCTTCTCCCTGCGCCGGCAAGTTTTCCAGCCAGCGCTGACAGTCGGAAATAATAATGCAAAGTTTCAGTCACAACGAGGGAGTTCATGTTTTAATTGGGCTGAGAAAGTCTTCTCGTCGTCTTCCACGCCAATGAAGCCGAGTGAGCTCGAGCTGCAGCGACACCAAAACGATAATTCTCTCAGGAAATTTTGTAAGATGAACCTATCATGGAAAAGCTGTTCAAATCGAGCGTGTGATTATATTTTCAAAGGGAAGTCGAGTTCGCTCATTCACGCTCTTAAACTAGTGCGATCACCAACTTACCAAAAAGGACTTTCCAAAAAATTTGGAGCAGTTTTCCGTTTCAATGCACAGTCCGAGGAACAGAAGGAGAGGAAACGTGATAAAAGTGGATAAACGTGAGAGCAACAGAGCACAAGTGTCCTAAAAACCACCTGCAGCTTGCAGACCCTCGACCTTCGTGTTCCCTCCTCCATCCTCCAGCCGCTGCAGAGGCAGCTGGCTGCTAGCTGCTAGCTGCTAGCTCTAACTAGCTGTAGCTTACATAGTTAGCTCTGTGTTTGCTGTGGAAGAGAAAAGCTGGTTTAGCAGACATCAATAGAGTTGAGTCCATCAACGGATTAGCGGCCAAAATCAAAGTGTTACGGAGCCTCTTCAACAAGCCAGATTAACCAGCCTCCTCTCTCCCTGCCGCCTCTCTGTGGGGGGACGCAAACAGAAAGACAGGATGCAGACAGATGACATGCCAGTGGACAGTCAGGGTGTTTGATTTCAGGGAAAAAAATCTCCTCCTTAAGGTCAAGAGTCCGCGAGTCCGGAGTCAAAACAGACGAGAGAAGAAGAAGAAAAAGACAAAAAGGCACAAACAAACAGGTAGAGGACAAAAAGGGAGCTGATGAGAGACAGACAGGCAGAGAGACAGACTGTACGTCCTCATGTGATGATGATGATGATGATGATGATGATCCTCCGACACTCTGTCATGTTTTCCTCATGAATCTGTTGTTGTTGTTTGCTTTGTTTACGTCTTTAACACAAGAATAACTTAAACTAACCCAACACTAGAGAGACCAACATCTGTACTAAACCACTAAACACACATACAACATATAACCCTTTTTATATGACTGTTTATTATTATTATTATTATTATTATTATTCTTTTTCCAAGACCTATTTTTTAATACATTTTTTCAATCTCTTCTGTTATCATTTACCAGACAAAAAGGCGGGAAACGTGTGAGGCCACACAAAGAGGATTAGAACTGCCCGGGATTCGCTGAGCAAGGAGCTCTGAGCCCCGCCTCCCCTAACTCCTCCTCCTTCCTCCCCCTCCCCCTCCTCCTCCTCCTCCTCCTCTCTCCCTTCATCCCTCCTCCTCCTCCTCCTCCTCTCTCCCTTCATCCCTCCTCCTTCCTCCCGAATAAACGGAGTAATCACGTGTTAACAGATCACCATGGTGAGAAAGAGAGAGAGAGATTGAGAGAATGAGAAAGATGCAATTCATGTAGATGAGAAGTGAAGAATAATAATCACTCAGAAAGCAATAATTCAAGCCCTTCTTTTCGTCCCCCCTCCATCCATCCATACATCCCTCCATCCATACATCCCCTCCGTCCGACACATGCATACATACAAACATGTACATCCAGTGTTTTTATTTTTTCTTTGCTTGTCTGTGAGATTTTATATTGTCTACGAGAGAAAAGAAAAATGCAGAAATGTAAAAAATGAAAATCGAGACATTCCACCCTCCTTGATTTCCCCGCCGCCCTGTTTTTCCTCCTCGTCGAGCTACTTAACTCTGCTCTCTGTCTCTACCGACTCCTGATTGGTGGGTTTAAAGAACAAAAAAAAAGAAAAAAAAGACTGTTAGTTTTATATTTACGGCCATTTTGGTTTGTAGTCCCCCTCGATCCCCCTTCGCCCTCCCCATCCGTCCCAGTAGATATTTGACAGTACAGCAGGACCATGTTGCTACAGTATATAAACTGCCCTGAGGACTGCCACTTCCCAACCAACACTGTAACGTCTTCAGCTCTGTGTGTTAATGTTTTTAGACTGTTATATTGTGTACATGAATAAAAAAAGAAAAAACCACCATCGAATATTAAAGTCAAAATGTTTTTTTTTCTTTCCTGTTTGGTTCGGATTCTCTTTTTCTTTCTTGTTTTATTTTCTAAAAACACATCTCACTGTTACCGCAGTCTGACGATATGCTGTAATTAAAAAATAATAATAATAATGATGATGTTTTGTTGGTCCAAGTTTTCACATGTCCGCTAGCAAATTGTCAAGAAAAAATAGTACAATAAAGACTAAAATCTAACAACTAAACTGCAAGTCATTGTGGGGTTTTCTATTTTTATCTGGATGACTGAAGTGCGGTGTGCAGACGGGCCGGGGCGGGGCCTTACGCTGGAACACCATTGGATGCTCATTAATCTGTGTATCGATAATCTCATCCCTTTACGTAATGGGCGGAATAATACGAGATTTCTTTGTATTAAAGTAGATCTGTGTGTATTATCTGGCAGCAGGCTGCGGCTGTTTCATGAGGACAGGTGGAGACGTCCATATGCCAGCCAGCGTCCCTTCACGCCGGCTCGGCTACAGCGAGCTCTGCTTCACACTCAGAGGAAAGTCTGAGGACAGGGTGACCTCTGTGGTCACAAAGTACCGTTAACATTACAGATGACAGCAAATCATTTCATTCAAACTCAGAAGAACACGTCGAGAGCAACGCAGCAAACTGATGGCCAAAAGTATGTGGACGTCCTCGCCCACATACGTAGTTTACTTTTGGTCTGAGTATAAAACAGGATGCTCAGGAGAAGGTTTGTTTTTTAGGTTAAATTTAAGGAAACATGGCAGTTTGGAAGAAGTACTCACATCCTTTACTGAAGTAAAAGTACTCTAAAAATACTCAACAACTAAAAAACTAACTAAAAATACTTAACAAGTTAAAGTCCTGAATTAAAAATGCAAAATGTACTTTGAAGTATCAAAGTAAATGTTGTCACAATGAGGAACGGCTCGTTTCACAGTGTTACATAATTGAAGTATTTTCTCTAATAATACATGTTGTATTTCATCAATATGGAGCCAGTTTTAGATGCTTTGTGTATAACTGAGTACTACTGATTAGTAGTAGAATACTGCATCATATCATTTAAGAATATTGTTTTCTTTTATGTAAAAAGTGATTAAATAAATGTTGGAAATACTCAAAGTACAAGTACGTCCCTGTACTTGAGTAAATGTACTTAGTTACTTTCCACCACTGGAAATCGTGAATCTCAAAATGAAGTTTATTCAGAACCAAAGAGGGAAAATGTTCTGAGATGAAAGTGTTGACTTTTTCCTTCATGGTGGGAAAAAGAAACACGAAGACAAAGAAGCGTCTTCAGTCCACTCTTCGCTCCGTCTGTCTCCTCTTCCTCTTCACACGTCCTCTCAAATGAAAAGAACAGTTTTTTCTTCGCCGTCTCAGCTTCTACAGTCCTTCTCTTTGGGAGGCCTGATGTCCTCGTTGCTGCTGCGTGGGCTTCTTCTTCTTCTTCTTCTTCTTCTTCGTCTGTCACACAAAGCTCGTTACTGTGCCGCCAACAACAAAAACCCCTCAGACGTCTCCTACGCCTCCCATGATGCATCAGTGCAGTGGAATGGTGTTGGTGTAAAGCTCCTCTGGTGTTTGAGTGTTTGAAGGTGACTGACATGTCCCGTCCACCCCCCCACCCCCCCGTTGCCATGTGCACATTTTCTTCATGAGCGAGCGCCGAGTCGCCCGGTGACATTTTGTCGCCGTGAGCCTAAACAGGCTGGATTCAGCAAGGTCAGAGACAACAGGCTGAGGGACGAGCAGGACGCTGCTGATGAGACGATACTCAGCGCAGAGGAGGAAGAGGAGGAAGAGGAGGAAGAGACGTTTCACAGGAATGTAAAATGGAGTCAGATCAGTTACACGTTCAACACATCTGACACATTCATTTCTGAATAAAAATATTTCATTTTTGTCTTTTTGTGTGGACGCCGTCCCACAATGCAACACTCAGGTCATGTGAAAGGGGAGGAGCTGCTCGCAGTGAGAAAACACAAACAAGAATTAATATCTAGCTGAAACAAGCTTTTTCTTGAAAAATAATGTTTCACTAATTTAACTATTTTAGTGATATTTCCTCCAGTTTTAGAATTAAAATGAAAAATTAAAACATTATTTTTCACTTATTAAAATAATTTAGTTTTTAAACTTTTTCAAATTAATTTGATTGTTTTTATTCAGTTTTATTCTATAGTTTTTAAACTTTTTATTTATCTTATTTTTTTTCTAAAAAAAGTAAAGATTAAAAATTTTCTTAATGTATTTGTTGGCCTTTTTTTGTATTGTATTATATTTTGCAGTACTTTTTACTACTGATATCTTTAAGAATGTACATTTTTTTATCTTGCTTACAAACTAGTATTTTTACAATATTTCTTTTTTTGTCTTCTTAGTTTTCATGTTTTCAGTTTTGGAATTCGTTGTGTCCAAAAGTTTCGATTGGACTGACGCCTCGTATCGTCCAGTTATTGGACGTCTACCTGCTCTGACTCTGCTCTGAACAGGTGAGCAGGTACAGCTGAACTCAGGTGTGACAGGAGAAAATAATGTGGACACACTGACTGCTGATTGTCAGAGGAAGTTTTTAACTCAGAGAAATAAACCTGCTCAGGTTCAGGGTGAATCTGCTGCACTCGTTCCCATTGGCCCCGCCCTCATAGGAACGGTTCGTTTGATTGGCCGAGCTCCCGCGGCAAGGTCACAGACATATGGAACAATCAATAACGGATGG
The DNA here is from genome assembly GCA_029783685.1 of Heniochus monoceros. Lineage (NCBI taxonomy): Eukaryota > Metazoa > Chordata > Actinopteri > Chaetodontiformes > Chaetodontidae > Heniochus > Heniochus monoceros. The sequence goes on along the minus strand of JAPZEA010000024.1, from coordinate 28,749,362 downwards.
CTGGATTAAGGTGTCATGACATCTGTGTGTCCAGACCGCCAGCATACGGCTGAATGACTCGACCCCCCCCGAACACCCCCCTGTACCTCGGTCCCGTGGCTGCAGGCCCCGCCCACCTCTGTTTGCCTGTTTGAGATCAGTTTAAAATCAATGAAATCAGAGTTCGTGTGTCTTTGCTTCAGTTGTGTCGCTGCTGCTCGTTATGACCAGCGGCCTGTTTTCCCAGCTCACGCTGAACCTCTCATGACAGCAGTGAACAGGTACAGTGTCAGGTGTGGCCATTCTGAATCTTCTCGATGTTAATGTCATCTGTCAGGTAGAAACAGTGAATGTGGACGTTGCGAAGAGGATCGTGGGGGCTTAATCGTCTGTGGCTCCTGATGAAATCTCTGGTAAAGATGTGACGCCCAAAGTCAGTGTGTCGAGGTGGAGCTGCAGCCGGCTGGATATGAAAACTTAAACCCTAAAAATGTCAGAAGTTTTTGTCGTTGTCAAGAAAGGCTCAGAAATTCACCTTCATCACCAACTGTCGCTGAAAATGCATCATCATCATTGAACTAGATACAAAAATGCATCAACAGGAAACAAATGAAATGACTGAAAAATGGTTTAGAGACGCATCTTCATCTCCCCTCAGTCATCAGGTGCACAGTGCGTTGACATCATAGAAATGACTGAAAAGTTTAGCGTTGGCGGCGGCTCAGAAAGTTGAATCTCTGAATTAGAGAAAACGTTTTACAAAAGAAACAAAAACGTGTCGTCGTCGTAGAAAACGCTGCATCGTCGTGTTGTCAAAAGAGTGAAAAATGCAGTAAAACAGCCGCAGCCACGGTTGGTCCTCTGAGACCAGAACGGACATGAGAGTAAAACCTGGTTCTGAACTGGACTGAGGCGTCACCGGCTTCCTAATTTGTCCTGAGAGCAGCTGAAGAGTCGATTCGATATTCGTCTTTGACACGATAACTTTTCTCCTCTCCGCCACAGTTTGTGTCTGATGGAGGAGTTCAGTGATTTTCACCTCCTGCGTCCATGAAGATTTGTCCGTCCACTCGGACTCTCCGTCCTCTCGGCGAAAATGTCCTCAGGCCAGATCAGATCAGCGGGGTTTCAGGCCGCGATGAAAGGACGCCACTTCCCGGTCACGGATCTACCAATTAAAGTAATGAGGCCGAGGAGCGCTGCTCGGTGCGAGCCGGCAGCCTCGGGGAGAAGTCCTGCCGGACCGACCTCTGAGTCTGAGGTATCCTAGCTGACACTCCTGTCAAAGCTGCTGTCCGGTCTGGTCCGGTCTGAAGGAAACTTCTCCACCTCTGCTGAGCTGCTATGCTGGAATGTTTTAATGAGCGCTTCATTGCCTCTGGTTCCCTGTTTAACCAGTTGCAGCCTCTGAAAACCTTGCCTTCTTCAGACATGACTATAGATTGTATTTTTTATGGTCAACCCTTTTATTTTGTTCCTCTCTCTGATGAAGTTCAGAGAGTTCTTACATCGCTTAACAACTACAGGCCT
>JAPZEA010000024.1:28556665-28567206 GCA_029783685.1 Heniochus monoceros | reverse complement strand
GTCTCACGCTCTTACACACAGTGTTACGTCGCAGGTCGGTTCTCGCTGGTCCGAGCGGGGCTTCTGGTTCCTCCTTCCATATCTGATCGGCTCTCTGATTGGTCCCCTGGCCAATCGGGCTGTTTTGAACCGTCGCGTCAACATAAAGTGTTTTTGTCTTTATGGTCAACTACGACGAGGATGTTTGAAGACTGACGCAGAAAAGGAGGAAGGAGCAGACTGCTGTAGTTTAGAGGAGCCCGGAGATCAACTCCCTCATTAGCATACTGCTGCCATGGCAACAGGAAACCAAACCAGAGCTGAGCGAGATGGAGGAGAGGAAGGAGGGAAGAGACGGAGAGGAGGAGAGGAGATGTGTCTGACAGGAGGAGGGGAAGGAAGAGGAGAGAGAGAGGAAAAAGAGGAGAAATGCAAGAAAAAGGGAAAGACTGAAAGGAGGAGAGCGAATGCAAAAGAAGAGTTCAGGAGGAGAGAAGGAAGAGGAGGAGGAGTGAAGGGAAGGCAGGAGGAAGAAAATAACAAGACCAGGAGGAGAGGAGTGGAAGGGAATGAGAGAATTGGATGATGTAGAGGAGTGGGAAAAAGATGAGGAGGAGCATGGAGGAAGAGGAGGATTAGAAAAAATTAGAGAAAAGACAAGGGAAGGAGGAAGAGAGAGCAGCCACCTTGGTTTGACTTCTAGTATTCTCCTCTTTTCTCCTTTTTTCTATCGTTTCATCTATATAATTAAATCCTCTCGTTATCCAATATCCTCTCACACACACACACACACACACACACACACACACACACACACACACACACACAGACATAACCAGATAAGAGGTTGAACAACTTGCTCTGCAGCTGACATGACAGGTTTATCTGTGTGTGTGTGTGTGTGTGTGTGTGTGTGTGTGTGTGTGTGTGTGTGTGTGTGTGTGTGTGTGTGTGTTGGCCTTGTTAAAGATCCATTTCTAACTCTGGCAGATTCAATATTTATCAAACAGAGACGCAGGTGTCCGACTGCTGGATCTGAAATTGCTACTGAGGGATGAAAGAGAGAGAGAGAGAGAGAGAGAGAGACAGAGAGAGAGAGAGAGAGAGAGAGACAGAGACAGACAGAGAGAGACAGAGACAGAGAGAGACAGAGGGAGAGAGAGAGAGAGACTGCGACAGGCAGAGACAGAGAGAGACAGAGGGAGAGAGAGAGAGAGACAGCGACAGGCAGAGACAGAGAGAGACAGAGGGAGAGAGAGAGAGACATCTTGTCTGTCTCTTCAAACATTCTCCAGCAGTTTCGTCACATCCATCAAAGACCTCTGATTCATCGTTACACTTAAAGGTCCAGTGTGGAGGATTTAGTGACATCTAGTGGTGAGGTTGCAGATTGCCTCACCCTCCCTTTCAAAGCGTGCAGGAGAAGCTACGGCGGCCACGAAACTCACAAACACATGAAAGGTGCTGTTAGAGTCTGTGTTGTCCTTTCTGGGCTACTGTAGAAATGGTGGACTCTGTGGAGGAGGACTCGATCCCTCTGTAGATATAAAGACTCTTCTAAGACAATGAAGACGCAGTGATTCTCATTTCAGGTGATTACTTCTACTAGAGCCCTCTCAATCCTTCACACTGGACCTGGTTTTGTCTCATTCTGTCAGAGGATGAAATCAGGCAGGACATCACTGATCCATCATCATGTTCGGGACGTTCTCGGTACGTTTGACACTGACTGGAGGAAAGCAGCAGGACCTGCACTGGAAATGAAGGACACTTACCTGATTCAGAGGTTTTCAGTGTTTCTGTATCAAATGGAGCCAATCAGGACCGAGTCCAGCTGTGACGTGATGACTGGATATGATCCGCAGCAGCCTGAAAGACGAGAGCCAGTTTTAAAAACGGAAGCAAACTGAACTGATATACACAAGGAGTACATCCTTCAGTTTACTGATGCAGGCTCCTCTGACCACTCAGTGTCAGACAAAAGACAGAAGAAGACATTTGACATATTGGAGAACTGTACACACACTAAAAGGATCCTCAGAGTGTCGACAAACATACACTGATCCAGGACATTTTACTGGAAAAGAAACTCAACTGTCAAAGATGATAATATACTAAGATGATGATAAGTTTTTATTTCTTGATTTTATTGTAAATTTAATGGATGTAAATAAAAAAACAATGGATCGAACATGAATTCAGGAATATAAGCATGAACAGTATCTAAAAATGTTGTCGTTTACCAACATTCAGTAACCTGCAATCATCAGTGATAAACCCAGCTGGTCAATAATATAATTCAGTCATTTCAGAGCTTCAGCTTCAGCTCTGACTTGCAGCACAGTGGTGTAACTGTGGCTCAGCGTGACTCGCTCATGTCGACATGTGGAGAGTAGAAAGTTCTGTGGCAGATCATCAGTGTGCAGCGTGGACAGTGCATGTACATACAGCAGTAACACAGCAGGGCGTAACAGTGTGGGGCTGTTTCTTAAAATCATTCAGCAAACACAAATTTCATGATGTAGCTTGAATTTCTGGAAACAACCCAAAGTCATGACAGAACAAACCACGACGCTCATGTGTGTCTTCAGACGAGGGAGCGGAGCTGCAGGACGGCTGTCAAAGCACAGACGCCTCCAGAGGACTCATTCACCTGTAATCCATCACACGTTTTGTTTGGCAGTCACACCTGTCTCCCATCGCTGTCAGTCAAAACAAGGTCAGAGCTGCACAATGAAAACACAGCACACCTGGCTGCAGGGAGGAGGCGTAAGATCACGACGGTTCACACAACTTTACGCCAAACGGTTGAAGGACAAAACAACCGAATGCTGCAGACAGCAGTGACAGACCTGTCCTCTGTTCATATTCAACCATCATTTACTGTAAGCTAATATTTATACTCTGCAAACTGGAGCAAGACTGAATTCTTGTCTCTCTCTGACATATTTCAGTGCTCATAGTGTTGGCTGGTCAACTTCAGCACCTTTTAGCTGAAATTAGCTGCTAAAGTTTTAGCGTTAGCTCACCTAAAAACACTCAAGTTTTCAGTTATTTGGAGGGTTTTTAGCCAGGATGCATAAAACTTTTTGAAAAAAAGTGTCACTTGCAAACAGCAGAATCTCACAGTATCTCACATGATGGTTCACATCACTGGTTCCCAAAGTCGGGGTACCAGCTCCCACCAGAGGGCCTAAGCTTCGCGGGCTGCGAGGCCTTCTTGATTTTAAGGGCTGTTTGAAAGCTTTTTTTTTCCTCTCAAACATACAGTACTCCTTTATCTCATTTATTCCTGTGAAGAAAATTAAATGAAATTGCTATTTCTGGAGTTTAGATTATTATTTAAGATTTTAACCTCACAGGATAAGGCACAGTGAAGACCTGAACACCAACTCTGCTCACTGATAGATAGAACAATGTAATAATGTAATAATGGAAAAATGGCTGAGCATCAGGGAGAAGAAAACATAGAATTTATTAGAAAACAAGCTGGTTATACTTGTAAAATCAGGAAAACGCTGATGCAACATTCACAGGAAATAATCGGCTCTAAATTCATCCAAATCATTAATTTTACACAAACTTCCTGCAGCTCTTGCGTTCAGTATTTGGGTTAATTGTACAGTTAATCAGTTGTTCTGTACTGTTACTGTTATGCTTTGAATATGATATGAAATAACCAAATATGTCAGTCAGTCAGTTTACTCAGTGATAGAGAAAATGTTGGGAACTATGGTGTCCACTTCATCCCTGTTTGTAATAAAGTGCAAATACCTGAGGCGAGTTTCTGAATTCAGATTAAGAGATCATGAATTAATCCCGTACGTCTGTGAAGTGCACAGAAGAGAACGAACAGAATCTGATTGGATTAAAGAGACAGGCGAACATCTAAATGGCCATGAAAGACTGAGATCTATTCAACGATCAAACGGGATCCACCTCACTGCGTTCTGACATCTCGTCCGTCGTCTTGGGCTCAGGACGGAAAGCGGCGGTGCTGTGCGGGTGGAGGCGGGACGCCCCCCCCTCGGCTCTCTCCCGCGGTGCTGGTTACTGATATCGATGATGGCACACGTCGAGGATGTCGACGCTTCAGTTTTAAACGAGCGAGTCGGGACGGCCGAGCGTCGGCTCCGGAGGAAGCTCTTTGTGCTGCAGAGGCCAATATGTCTGCTTAATGAGACTGTGGTTCAGGCCCGGACAGTACGGCCTTGTGGGAAGGATGCCTCTGCTGCTCTGGTCTTATTAAGATGAGAGGAGAGATAAGTGGACGGGAGAGAGTCGGTCTGGCTTTGTTGACTGTCCAACCCTCCTCTGTCTGCAGTCTGCTCGGCTGACATCCTGTTCACTCAGCTGGAAACGGGCTTTGGGAGGAGTTCTGGCTCCAGTGACAGATGGAAGTTTAGTTCTGTGCTTCTGATTGGAACGATAACTTCACTTTTTTCATCTCCGGCAAATGGAAAGTATGTCAGTGCTGAGTTGTTGTACCATTTTGTAGTGCCATGCTTACTTTCTTAATATGTTTCCTGTTGAAACAGCACATTGGGAGATGGAGAAGTGGATAGGAGGGTGGAAGAAAGTGGCAGCCTCCCAGAAAGTTACAGTCTGTTGGTGCATGATGCCTGAACAGCCACAACCATCCAAATGTTCCATCGGCCTCCTTTAGAAAACAGCAACACAACATTTAAAACTGCCTGTTTGTCACAGCTAAGATAGAAAGTACTTTAATGATTAGCGTGAAAGTTGGTGCATACGTTCATGTTCCCCTCAGGATGAACTGGTTTTACATCTAGCGCCACCATCAGGGCAAAATATGAACGTGTCCAATACTCTGGTTTCTGATTATATACCTGCAAAATCATAACAGCCACAGGTGTTTGTGTTCTGTGCTAATTAAGAAATGCTAGCAAGCTAACTTAGATGGAAACCAAGGCAAACACTACCTGCTAAAATTCAGCATGTTAGCTGTTAAGTGAGCTGCTAACATTGCTGCAAACTGTAAAGGTGCTTTCAGACGGGCGAGCTGTCTGAAGTTTTGTTTAATATGTGATATTTCTACAGTCTTCTCTAACTGTCAGAGAACTTAAAACCAACCAAACGCTGCTGTCTGTGTCCCATCTGCTGCTGTTTCCAAATTTGTTTAACAATGTTTCAGTGTTGAGATTTTTCTGTTTTCATCTCATAAATGTGGAAAACGCTCCGACGTCTTAATCCCTTCGATGGAAGCAACAGAGCAGAAAATGGATGGACCACATTTTATCCTTCTCATATAAAGACCTGTTGAGTGTTTCAGAGAGGGAACGTTCAGTCCTGAAGATCCCTTCAGACCAGCTGGAGAGTCCAGAAGTCCCAGACCCAGACCCAGTCCCAGTCCCAGACCCAGTCCCAGTCCCAGACCCAGTCCCATACCCAGTCCCAGACCCAGTCCCAGACTCAGTCCCAGACCCAGTCCCAGTCCCAGACTCAGTCCCAGTCCCAGTCCCAGACCCAGACCCAGACCCAGTCCCAGACCCAGTCCCAGACCCAGTCCAGTATCTGTTCCAAAGAGCTGCTCTGTCTTTCTGTTTGAATCAAACAACTTTTCAACAACAACTCGTCTTTGGAACACCGACTAATCAACGTGAAATCTCATCAGTCTGACCTTCAGTGACTTTCTGCAGTGAATCATTTAGTCAACACGTCTTGTAGCTGCAAAGCATTCTGGTCTAGTTTCTGTCATTCTGTAAAGGACTTTGTTAACACGTTTCTCAAAGTGTTTGTGCTGCCAGAAATCAGCCGCAGAGGTCGACTGTACGAGCAGGTTATTACGACTCATATTTATGTTTATTGTTAGGCGGCGACCTCTAGTGGCCGTAGTAATTATGACAGGAGCAAAGGAGGAAGTCAGGTGACGTAGTAAAAAGAGGAGACCGCTGTTCATGTCCCGTGTGACACCGCAGGTCAACGCTGACTTATTTTAACTAACCTAACCTACTCAAGTTTACTTCAGTAAACTGAGATCTTTACCTGAACATAAGCAAGGTGTTTTCATCACTGACGAAGGTCCGGAACGACTGTCACAGACTTCAGCTGTGATATATGTCGTTTTGGGAGTCATTGGCAATCGACCTGATCAATCATTTAGGACGTGTCGGTTTAATCAAAATGTGATCAGTTCAGAGTTCAGTTTTCGGTCTGTTTGCCTTCGTGGTCGGGCTAATGCGTCTCTGCCCTCCCGCAGAAAGAGATGCCAGTTGAAGCAATTCATCTCTGCTAAAGACATACCTCCTCCTCCTCCTCCTCCTCCTCCTCCTCCTCATTTAGAGAAGGATCCATTTCAAAGCAGACTCTGGTTGTGGGTTTTGACCAGTAAGCTTTCCCTCTCTGTCGTATTACAACATACTTTGCTCCTCTCCACTCTGTTCCTCTCCTTTTCATCTGATCTGTCCATCCATGTCCTTCAACCCTCAGCAGTAATCCTCCAGAGGACGGAAAGAGGGAAACTGAGGAGGAGGAGGAGGAAGAGGAGGAGGAGGGGGAGGGAGCAGTGCAGAGGTTTCAATTAGGGGATTGAGTTGACACAGATTCTCTGATTCCATTCAGGTCTGATGTGGATTTGGTTTAGATTTACTCATCTGTAGGATATGATAATACCTCCGTCTAATCTTAACATCACACCTGTCGCACCTGCCATTAGACAGAAATGCATCAGGTTACATCCATCAAAATCCTTTACGCCGAGCCACAGTGACAACTTCATACCGGGGAACAAAAGAACAAATAAACTTCTTACAAAGTGTTAAAAAAAAGAGAGCAAAAAATATTTGTGTCGCATAGGAAAAATGATCTTTGCAAAGCTGCATTCAGACAGGTGACGGAGAATAAGAAGTCCAAGTAACAAAGATCAACGGCAGGTAATTCTATTGGGAAACGATGGACCAATCACATAGAGAAAGAAATATTTTGAAGCTTTATTGAAGTAAACTATGAATGGCATACCCACAACCACTTAAATATTAACCATAAATTCTATCAACAAACTCCAAATATTATGATGAGAAGCCTTCACAATAGAAAGGCCGATGCAGGAAGTCCTGAACGGCCTTGAAGCAAATCTGACTGTTTTCATGAACTGCAGCCACAGTTTCTGCTGATAATAACCAAGTATGTAGCTGCAGAGCCAAACCTCTTTCTGGCAGACTGTACATGTGCAAGCATGTGCTATATAAAGTACAGATCCTGTATAGATTAATAAAAATCCAGGCACGAAAAAGATCCTTTATTATTTTGCCAGCCAAACAGAGTTTTGGAGCAGATTAAGACTCTAAACGAAGTCTGTTTTCCTGCCAAAGCCGACCAGCTACTAAACAGCCAGCAGCCAGCAGCCCGCTGGGTTTTCCCACCCTGGTCATTAGCAGCAGTTTAACAGGCTGCACCCACCAGACACCACCCTCAGTTCAGCTTTGGACAAGAAGGTTTCTGCTGAGGTCAAAATCCTCCTTCACAAGGTCGCACATTACATCTAAGGAGGCCGAGAAGAGAGCGGAGAGCCAGGAAGTGAGTTCAGCTCTCTCTCTATTTCACTGTTTGCTGCAGTGGGATAAACAAACAGAGGAGAGAGACGAATACCCCGAAGTGATGAATAAAACATGCACAAGACGGGAGTGCACAAAAAGCCTGTCACCTTTCAAATGCAGGGATGGAGCAGAGGAAGACTGGAGGGACGGCGTGGGGAAAGGAACGAGAAGAAAGAAGGGATGGATGGATGGATGGACAGATAGATGAGTGGATGGATGGATGGATGGATGGATGGAGGGAGGATAAAATGATAAAAACTGAAGAAGGGAGGGCAGCTGATGGATGAATGGATGGATGGATGGACAGATAGATGACTGGATGGATGGATCGACGGATGGATGGATAATCAATTGGACTGTTGGATGTATGGATGAGTGATTGGACTGTTGGATGAATGGATGATTGACTGGACTGTTGGATGGATGGATGATTGATTGGACTGTTGGATGGATGGATGGATGATTGATTGGACTGATGGATGGATGGATGATTGACTGGACTGTTGGATGGATGGATGATTGATTGGACTGATGGATGGATGATTGATTGGACTGTTGGATAGATGATGGTATGGAAGGATGCAGGGGTTGACTGATGATGAATGGATGGACGGATGTGGAGAGATGATGATAGATAGATGGATAAAGGATGGATGGAATGACTGATGGATTAATGGATTGACGGATGATTATGTGGCTGGAGAGATGGACAGACGACGGGTGGATGACTGGAGAAATGGATGGGTAGTCCGATAAACTGATAGATGGAGAGATCCAATGACAAACTGACTTCTCCCTCTCTTTTACTTCATCCCTTCTTCTCTGACTCAACAAACACACAGATGGACAGAAGAAAAAGAAACAAGAGAAACTGGAATAAAGAGGAACGACAACTGATTCTATTAATAACATCATCTATCAGCCCGATGACTGTTCTCTGATACACACACACATACACTCTCTCTCTCTCTCTGGAAGAATGGATGGATAGATGGATGGATGGATGGATGGACGGAGAAGGGACTGGGTGGGGGGTTGTTTTATCCTGAGAGAGAAGTAGAAATTCAGCAGGGAGCCGACAGAAGGGCCAGAGCAGCCTCCATCCTGCTAACACACACACACACACACACACACCAACAAACACACACACATACACATACACACACACACGCACACACACACACGCACACACACACACACACACACACAGACACACACATACCTTCCAGGCGAATACATAATGGGGTGTAAGCTGAGATGTCTGAGATAGCCGACAAAAAAGAAGAATGTGGTGTGGTGTAAAGATACTATAATGTCCCGCACACACACACACACACACACACACACACACACACACACACACACACACACACAGGCTCAGAGGCAGGAAAACTCACTGTCAATCAAAAAGGTACAAAATCAGGTCAAGTACGGCAGCCAACACACTGGATGGCAAAACGTGTCATTAATTCATTAATTAATTTAATTCATCAATAAAGTTTTCTACTCTTAAAACTTTCTCATATGTTTAATATCCACCACTTCTCCTCCTGAACTCAGGGACAGGGACTGTCCTTTCACCTGACTGCTGATTTCCCCAGTAATACTACTGTACTTTTACTGCATGAAGCACACGATACCGCTGTACTTTTACTGCATGAAGCACACGATACCGCTGTACTTTTACTGCATGAAGCAGATAATACTGCTGTACTTTTACTGCATGAAGCACACGATACTGCTGTACTTTTACTGGATGAAGCAGATAATACTGCTGTACTTTTACTGCATGAAACTGACAATACTTTTACTTAATTGGGGCTTACAATGCAGGACTTTTACTTGTAATTGAGTATTTTTACATACTTTTACTTCAGTAAATGATCTGAGTACTCGCTCCAGCACTGACTGAAGAGTGATTCCTCTCAGCCTTGAGAAAAAGAGGCATTTGATGCTCTGCCCTGTGTAATACTATGTTCTTAACGTTGACCTTGGACTGCATGGAAATGGGACTTCATGTGAAGTTCGTCCTCGTCTTCTCTGGAATATCAAAGCTGAAGCAGGCCTGTTGCTTCCTCTGTGAAATCACTGCAGGCATCTGCTTCCTCTTAGCTCAGAGCAGCTTCTAATTATTTTGACACGTTTTCCCAAACGTTCTTGACATCATGCTTAAAGTTTAAAGGTATGAATATTGCAGTCACCTTTGACCCCGGGGGGCCCCGAGAGCCACGAATGCCTTCATGACCCGAACATTTGCACATGACATTGCAGCACTCCCTGTCTGACACCGTGTCCTGCAGAGAGAGAGCAGAGGAGGAACAGGAAATGTAAAGAAACGCAAATGTTCTGGGTTCTTCCATAAAAACAGTCAAATGCTTTAGTTTCCTGCCTGACGATCTGAAACATTTAACAGTTAAAAGCTTTTCTGCTCAACTAAATCCATGAAATCTAGCCAGAATGAAACGGTAGGTATTAACACATTTAGTTGGTGTAACATTAGACAAACAATAGTCTGGATATATGACAAAGAGTTCAGCCGAAAACCTGATTTTTCACTGAAGGCTTGTTTTTAATTGTTTGACATGAACAGTAATTTCATAGAAAAAAACAGGAGAAAGCTGTGAATCAAAAGCTGGAACAAACACTCCACTAAACCCACTTCTGTTTGTTCTTTGCCAATGGCTACCCCTTAACGTGGTGAGTAATTTACATATTTCCTTCGACCAACACGTCCCCGAGGTGTTTCTCTGGTTTCCATTCCTGCAAAGAGACATGCCAGGACACGAAAACCTTTTCTGGACAATTCTCATCATACCAAGAGAAGGATCTCTCCATCACTTATCCTCAACCTTCAGCTGTCATCTACTTCAAACAGGGATCAATCAGACAAGTTGGACTAATAAAATATGTAGAGATGAGAAAATAGCTGGTTTCTGTTGAGATGAAAGTTTAGTCCGGTTACACCAAGAATATTTTAGCTCAATCGAAGCATCACAATCAGTGGCT
>JAPZEA010000024.1:28540238-28550473 GCA_029783685.1 Heniochus monoceros | reverse complement strand
AACGTAGCCGCCATGACGTTTTCTCTGCTGTCCAATCAGAAGGGCCAGTTCTCACTGCTGTTTGATCTCAGGCAGCTTGGAGGAACATTAACGGCTTACAGCTACATTTTAAATGTGTTACTACCTGTATGTGACACCTGTTGATTATGGGTAACCTGCATGATGTCTGAGGGTGAAAGAGAACTGTGCTACACCGACATTTCAAGGCCTATAGTGAGACCTTCAGGAGCTTCTGTAGTAGAGGAAATTCATGTTTCCCGTAATGTTTTCAAGCCAATCGCATGGAATTGAGTTCTTACGTTGTTATTTTTATTATTATTTATATATATTGTGAGATACAACACATCAAACAGTCAGCCTGTAGGAAACAGGCATCAGATTAACTGACAGGTACACAGTGATGTATTTACATGCTGTAGGAACTTTTAGCTTTCATTCATAATGTGCAACCTGCTGAGAACAAATTAAGCAGCAGTCATGTGATTATGTGAACCCTCTGCTGTGCTGGTGTGAGTGGTGATCAATATGTAGATTTCTGAGGTCACACAAATCCTCCTGAGTCAGGAATCAATGAGGGCGATCAATTGATTTGGAAAAACATGATCGGGATCTCCAGCCACATCAATCTCTGAGCCGTGTACACGAGTAACAGCACAAACTGCATCAGAAGCCTCTCGGGGGGGTCGAGTAGATTAGCAGTGAAGATGTATGAGTATTGATCCGGATCAATACTACAAGAGGTTGAAGAGATAATCAGTAAGAGTAATAGATTGGTAATTGACCCTTATGGGTAAATGATTTCAGAGGGTCACTGATGAGAGAGTGACACAAAGATTAACAGACATCACAGACAATTCAATTCATCACATTAAATAAGAACTACATGAGAGAGCCTCAATGACCATCATCATCACCTTCATCATCATCATCACCTGTGTGTGACCGTTCAGTGGACAAATCACATGACAGCTAAACACTAACCTCAGTTGTTTGTTTGTTGATTTTCACATATTAAACATTTATTGATCTTCATGATGGAACAAATAGATTAGAAGTCAAACAGGAAACAGCAGATGGAATAAAATAATGCTGGAAGTTCTCAAATAAAGATCAATAAAGTTTGGTTGTGGTCGTTTCTCTCTGTTATTAACTGATGTGATTGTCGCACCTGAGCGTCCTTTTCCTCTTTACCTGAGAGCGTCAGTATAAACTCAGACATTCAACGACTGAATCCACTCAAAGAAAGATTCGTCTTTCAGTTTCCTTTTGCTCGATTAAAACAGTGATTCGTCAGATTTCCCCGTGGGGTCAAAATAAGTCCAAACCGAGAGGAGCAGAGAAGTTACTGTCCAACATGTCTCTGAAGGTTCTGCTGACATTTCTCTGACATTTAATCCAGAGCAAATCTGCAGTTAGGCCGACTCAGATCGCCAACACTGTGTCTCAGCAGCCAATAACTGCAGAGGGAAACGTCTCACCTCGCCCTGCAACATTAGAACCAGTGAGAGTTATAACAGAGCCGAGGGGACACGCAGGTCCAGAGGACCGTCTTCTAACAATTCAAGAAAAGTGTCCATTAGAGCGGGACGATACGGCAGACGGGAGGAGATGATGACAGAAGGCGAGGGTTAAATTTACACTGAGATAATGAGAGCAGGGTTAGTCCAACAGATCCCTCTGACAATGGACTTTTATCCAATATCGTCCTGTCAGTCGTCCAGGTGACGCCTTCTCCCAGCTGCTTCATTCAGACACTCTTCCACAACCTGATAGCGGTCGTCTTTACACGTTTTTACTCTTTATTACATCTTAAAGGAGACAGAGGGTTTTTATCCTGTTATGCTGTCCGGTGGTCACGTCAGACACACTGAACGTATGTGAAAATGTTGCGTGCAGGATGAAAGGCTGCTGTTAAACTGCGTCTCCTTCATTTGAAGCTGCATTAACTGACGATTTGGCCACAGCTGACGGACAGTTGTCATGGCTACCGGTTTAGCAAATAATGGCTATTCACAAACCCAGCAGAGAATCCATGAAGGTCAAATTCAGACTAATTTTATAAATGTGGAAACCTTGCACACAGAAATATAAAACATTCAGGTTGACACTGGAGGGTTTTTTTTTTATTATTGTTACAAATGAAACCACAACAGCTGAAGTAGAAAATCTCCTCTGGATTTCACTTTGGAAATATTTCTCAGTAAATATTGTAATTTATCAACCTGCTCTCACTCCCAACTCCTCACTTTCATCCAGGAGACCAGGATTTGTGTCTCGTATGAAGGCAGAAGTCAACGATGTTGACTCTTAATGTCCGTCACCAACATACTTATTTTAAGCCAAACTGTGATCTTTTCCTAAACCAAAGCAAGTCATTTTGGTGCCTAAATGTAACCAAACTGCAACTGTTTGACAACGTTAGCTGCATGTTTATTTCTGGTTGCTAACAGACGTTGTATATCTGTTATCACTGACTTGACGGAGCCCTGCTGGTGCAAAGCTGGGAGCTGGAGGGACAAACAGAGCGTCACAGGCCACCGGGAGTGAGAACATGTTGGACTTATTGCACCAGTGTTTCCAGTCTCGTCTGTTTCTGGTTAAGTTTAAAACATTTGCTTCTAAAACTTTGCTGCATTCAGTTATATGTGATGGTATTGGCAGTGATTACCAAAGTGGCCGTGGTAAAACCTGCAGTGTGAGACTCGACATGAGCTGCGTTACCTTGTGACATAAAACAGACAAATACTATGAGGCAACAGCAGAAACACCAAAGAATGTGCAAAATAAATGTTAAACACATGACTAATAACTGTTTTCAGGTGTATTTTTGTCCTGCAATGTCCATTCTATCATCAGGGGTTCACTTGTTGTCAATCAGTGTCTCCAGTTTCAGTTTCCTTTTATTCTTTATCAGTGTAAACACACTGCAGAAGTCTAAGCAACAGGACTGAACTAAATCTTTAACTCATCTAAACTTCAGTGTTTGCTTGTGTAGAGAAGGAAAACGTCTACAAAACATTTGTTAATGACAAATATTCTTCTGAGGTCACATTTTCCTTCAGATGGTCAGAAGCCAGAATCCTGATCTCCTCTGATTCAGGACACACAGAGAAATTCAGAGTCACTGTGGACTCGCAGCAGCTGACGGTCAGCGAGCTGCAGAAACCACTGAGCACCGGTGGGAACAGGAACGAGGAAAATAAATGTCCCTGTGAGGAGAAGTCCTGGGTGAACTCACACCATCATTAATATATTTATTAATGCAGCAGATCTACATGCTGAACAGGAGCCTCCAGGTCCTGAACGAAGCAGATTCTTTATTATAACAATCGCTGTCGTTTGCTGTCACAGATGTTGATTCGTGGTCGATCTTTGACGTCTGGTTTTGGGAATGATTGTGGTGAAATATTAAAAAAGTCAACACTGACTTAAAGCACAAAAGGAAAACCATTAACTTTCTCTAACTTTAACCTCGCGGTGTGTGAGTAGCACAAACGCTGACCTACAGAGTCCCAGCAGTTCTTATTTTTTATGTATGTTTAATCAAATACTGTAAAGGTACTTCGGTACTTTAACTTCACTAGATTACAGGGAGAAATGTACTTTTTGCTCCACTTCACTATTAAACTAAGCAGGAGTGTATGAAATACAATGTGTTATTAATAATGCTTCATGATGAGTACTTTCACTTTTAGTACTTGAAGTATATTTGGTTGATTATACTTTTGTACTTTTACTTAAGCAACATTTTGACTGCAGTCCTTTTTTTGCAGGAGTATTTTTAGATGATGGTATTTCTACTTTAATGTAAGTACAGGATTTAAATACTTCTTCCACTGCTGTGCACTGGATCGCTGTGACATTAACATTAAGAGAGTACTTCCTCCTTGTCTAAACCTGTCACCTTCAGTACCCACGATGCAACAGTTTGGTCAGAGATTTGTGTGTATTATGCTAGCCGTGGCTAATGTAGCATCTATCAGCTACTAACGATGTCTGCACAGTGAGCGGTAATGGAAATATAAGTGTGAACTGTGCATTAAATCTGCTGCTCCAGTCGTGTGCTGCTGTTCTGTGAATGGAAGCTGAAGACGCTGCGAAGCCTTGAAGGCAAAATTAGCTCGTTACAACTCAAATAAACCAAAAGCCTGAAGCAACACATTTGGAAGAGAAAACAAAGATGTGTGTGCACATAATTCTGGTAATTACAGCCGGTCAAAGTTGAAAAAGGAAGTGCTGTAGCTGCAATAATCAGAATTTATGACTGGCAGTTTGGGGTATAATTTTAATAATCACTTTTTCCTCCTCTGCCAAATAATTGGTTTAATTTCTATGGTAATACTGGTGCTTGTTCCCAGCCTGTCTGACTGCTGCATGTTGCCTCCCTGCTGGATTCTCCTCTAACGAGTCCCCAGATCAGCAAAATATTACTGAGCTAAATGGAAACGATGTCCAAAAGCACAAAAATGAGACGCTGGGTTTGGTGTTCTCAGCAGACTCTGGAGCCTCCCTCCTCCCCTCCTCCTCCTCCTCCTCCTCCTTCTCCTCCTCCCCTCCCCTCCCCTCCCCTCCTCCTCCATGCAGGGAGGAGTGTTTGGGATTTTTCTTGGCACGGTGTAGCAGGTGGAGAAATAAGCGCTCCTCGTGGAGGAGGGAGGGAGGCAGAAGGTGGATAATCAGGATCAGACTCCTCTCTGTGCAGAGGAGAGGTGGAAACATGGAGGCTTGTTAGGGAATCAGTGTGTGTGTGTGTGTGTGTGTGTGTGTGTGTGTGTGTGTGTGAGATTATTCAGATGCATACCTGCCTTTGGGTGTGCATGTGAATGAGAACACACATATTTACAGTGTGCGAGTGTGTGTTATGATGCTCTGTGTGTGTGTGTGTGTGTGTGTGTGTGTGTGTGTGTGTGTGTGTGTGTCCTCCACCCACGCTCCACAGATCACTGCAGAAGTTTCCAATATCAGACTCACTTTATCGATCCGTGTCCTCTCTTATCTCTCGTCTTCGTCTTTACCTCCGCCCTCTCCTCCACCTCTCTGGCTCTCACGCTACTTTTCTCTTTCTCAATCCACCTGCCACTCCTCCTTTCATTCCTCTCATCTCTTCTTCTGTGGTTTCTCCCTTTCATCTCTGACCGGCTTCGGCTCTTCTCCTCTCTCCTATGGTTCCTTTTCCTCTCATCTCACCGTCGTGCTTTTAGTTAGCAGACACTCCTCAGGGGTTCAGTGACTCAGATTTTTCATTTGTTTCTGACAATCCAATATTTGCTTTGCTGTAAGACATAAGCCACCAGTCACCCCGATCTGTCTGAAATGATTCATTAGGAGAAAACCAGCAAAGACAATAACTGTCAGCAGCGAGCATCGCGTCTCAGGTCAAATCAGGACTGCCTTTATTTAGTTTTAGTTTGGTATAAAAATATCTTGTTTCAATACACGAATTGGTGAATATAAATGTTTTTCTCTAAAAACAAGCTACTGGATTTGTCCTGCTGATCAACATAACTCAGTCAAATCTGAACACACAACATGATATACATGTCTGCAGAACGAGTGTCACGTACACTTCATGGAGATATAAAACTCTCGTGGCACAAAAGGTCCATAAATCTGCTCAGAGCTCACAGAAGAAATACACTGGAACTGCAGAAGTTGCCTGCGAATCATCAGGTTTTTATGTTTTCTTCAGTATCACAGTACTCAGTGACAGCTGTCTGCACTGCTAACAGGAGCGGCTAGCAGCTAATTCAGCATCTTTAAGCAGCGCTAATATGTAAACAAATACAGGTTAAAACAACAGGGCTGAAGGTATAGCACTCACTTCATGGCACTTCCTGTTTACATCCCTCAAAGATAAAAGATTATAGGAACTGTAGTTTTAGAACTGATTATTAGGGGGCGCTGCAGTCTAAATATTGTCTGAGTGGGGGTCCAGAGTGAAAGAGACGTATTGAAAAAAGGTTTTAAGGTCAAGTCCCTCAGTTGATCAGCATCCTTCCTCCTTGTTCAGACGAATTAAAGAGTTTCAGAGTAGGAACGACTCTTTAAGACGAGCGTTTCAGACTTTTAACTTTGAGCATAACGAAAAGACTTTTGCCTCCACCACAGTGTCTATCTCTTCCATCATGGACGGCATACAGAATATTTAACCGTCTCTTATCGTGTTGAGTCTTGAAGCCGTTATCGACAAACTGAAGCCACCTCGCTGGTCCCCTCACCACCTGAATCTCTCCAAAGCCAGAGTGAAGCCTGAACTTCCCAGCATGCCCGAGGTATTGGAAGCAGCGTGGCATTCCTTCTTTGCAATTCTCTTTCCCGCGGGAGCTCAGATGGAGACAGAGCCCAAATCAAATACCCACAATCCCCTGGGCGAGGAGAGGGAGTCTGGCAGTGTTAGATTAGATGTAGCCGTGTCAATAATATAGCACTCGCATCGGCAGTCACCGGGAAAATAAATCTGTTCACCTACTGTCGCTGATAACAGTCGTCAATGGAATATTACAGAGGACAGATACTCTTTAATAAGACGACTACAAACACCAAACACCTGCAGCGTAAGCAGGCGCAGAAAAGACCAAAAGACAAACACAGAGACATGTTCAGAAGACAAGAGAGAGAGGCAGGACGCAGGAAAATGAGAAGCAGAAAATAGAAATAGAGCAATAAATCCAGATAAAGTAACACCCGAGGGAGGGGACGGAGGACATAAAGAAAGGAAAGAGGTGGGTGGCAGAAAGAAAAGGAAGGACAGCAAAACAGAGGCGAAGGAAAACATTTATTTGCTGTTGTATTCATGTATTGGATAGTGGAGAGAAGGAGCGGATGAAAACTGAGGGCATTCATTTCAGAAACAGAAAACAACACCGTGACAAGGAGAGCTGTGATGGGAGGGAATAATGGGAGGAGATAAAGAGGCAGGGAGGTGGAGGGGGAGGGCGGAGAGCCGACGGGTACAGCCACAGAAAAAGAGAGAGATAATGACGGTGAGATACAAGGACAGAGCAGAGCTGTTTTTTTGTTATTTCTGACAAAAATCCACTAATCCACCACCTGCTCTCTGCTGCATCTGCTGCTCCTCTTCTCTTCTTCTGTTTGCTGCTCTGAGCTCTGCAGAATGAAGTGTGGACTGTGATGAAGAGTTCACACTGTGTTCTGTTACTGCTGGTTTGAGACTTACAGGGAGCCGTGGAGGCCACGAGGGGCATCGTCTTCGTTTGATATGACAGAATCTAGATACTAAAACTGTCTTTATCTTTGTGAAATGTGTTGAAACTCTGATTTGGTCTAGAAGCAGCAGATCTCTCGTCACGTCTGTGTGGCGCTGTCGATCGGTCAGTTTGCTAGTCGATTGATTACCTCAACAACTGCTGGACGGCTTGTCATGATATTTGGAAAAGACACCCATGTTCCTCAGAGGATGAACCCTGCAGACTTTTTATCTACCAAGTTTTCACCTGATGTATTGATTGATGGATTAACACAAAATAACCATCTTACAGCTTCACCTCTCCAGACATCAGCACTTCGCATTCACTCCCTGGATTGGCACATCCCAGCCGACATACCTTCACCAGATCTTATGCCTGTGTGACACATCCGACATGTGCTGCAGGTGTGAAATAATAATAATAATAATAAAAATAATAATAAAGGTGTGTTGCACAAGGCAGACTACTGAACACCAGTCTGAAGTTTCAAATATTACGTGCTGAGATGTTGCTGGTTCACATGCCTCCGCAGGGTAAGAGGTAAATCCAATCATTACACATTAAAATTCACACTCTTGACTCTGGAGTGAGAGTGCTAATTAAGAAATAAGCCTTCAGCTGTAATATTGATTGAGACCAGACTAATTCAACAAATTCAATATGAAAAACAAACTGTGAAGCTGCTATTACATCAAAATTTGGAGACGTTCTGCGTCGAAATGTGTCAAAAAGCAAGAAAGTAGTGATTTGAACTAAACATGAAATGATGTCGAGGTGAAAATCAACCCAAACAGTTGAAGCTCATCAGTCCAAGTCAGTGCCATTCACCTGTTCTGTTGTTTCTCTTTATGTTTTCCATGTGCTGCCACCGTTGTAGTTCACACATGAATATGCAGAAATCTGAAGTTGCATCAAAAATAAGAATATAATTTTTCCTACAAATAAATATTAGGGTTTATGTAATGAGAAATGGGGAGAAAAAAATGCTTTGAAATTCCAGTGAACCAGTTGCAACCCTCGACTTGAATCATTCATAAAAAAAACATCATTTTCTACCACAAAATCTTTGCTCAAAGTTCTGCTGATGTCTAAACTTCTGTGAGAGTCTAAAATCTCTCAGCGTTCAACGCTGAAATGCAAAGCTTCACGGACCCTCAGAGGGTATTTCTGTCTTTCCTCATTCCACAGTGAGGTCAGCGGTCATGATCACCCGGAGAATGAAGGATGAATCAGCAGGTGGGCTTCACCAAATCATCCTGCTCGTCACTGCATCAACCAGCTGCCAACTCAACAGTCTACGACTCAAACAACAGACATCGACCCTCAGACGATCAGATCGCCATGAACGTGACCTCTGTCAGCGGAGTGTCAATATTATTCTTTAGAAAATAGCTTTCCTGAGGCTTTATCATCAGTTTAGTTATAAACAGTTATCGCTGTGGATGGCGCAGTAACAGAACACAAGAGTATGAGCCATAAAACTGAAAAAACAAGTATGTATTCCGTTTATGTTCCAGCCGTCAGCCAAAGAGAAAGAAAAGCTCAAAACAACAAGTCATAAACAAATACTCGTTTTTTTAAATGCCTCCAAAGCAACTCAAGTGATCTGCAAACAGTCCAAGCCGCCTTCAACACATGACTTCCACCTCTGGTCCTGACAGACAGCAGCCATAATTCACTTCAGGTCCATGTCATGTAACGTAAACGTGTTTTAAGCCTCTGAACAAACGACAAGTGCTGATATATAAAAGTCTAAAAGACGCCACAATATAACGCCATAAAATCACTTAGCAGGTGTGTCTGGAAGTCTATTTAGTTTCTTATGGAGAAAATGTGACCACGCTTTGTCACTGTCTGATCCACAGAGGATTACATCTTCAACATAGAAACTCCACAAAGGGTTTTCATTTTAAAGATGTCACCCTCTGCGATGTCTCCTCTTCGTCACTTTGTACTGCCACTAGATTTTTTTTCTTCTGTCTTGCATGGAGATGAAGGTTAATGTTGGCGAGCTTTCATGCCTGATGAGTCCAATAGTAGTACAATACCGCATATATTATCTTTAAAAAAACAATGTAAACACTCAAAGACACAGAAAGAGCATAAAAGAACAACTACTTTGACATAAATAAATCTGAACAGGAGCAACTCTGAAACAAGCATAATGTAATGAAATTGGTCATTTGTAACGTTTGACTTGGTTAAATTTGAGAAACCTTTGCGTCACATTCGCTACAGCAGTGACCTAAAAGAGTCAGACAAAATATCAACCAATGCTGCATGAATAACAGGAATAAATACATTTGCACTGAATTATCAACTTCGCCTGTCCAAACAGCTCGAGCAGCACGAGGCTGTTGTGTAACGTGCTGTGCAAAAACATGGAGACGGTTTGTTGTGCGACGATACGCCGATGACGCCGCCGTTTACATCCGAGTTCCTTTGGTGGCGCTGCAGGAAAAACAGTCTGAAGCCAAACAGAGGAGGTGAGGATGAAGAGATAGATGGAAGGATGGATATATGGATGGATGGATAGATAGATGGATGGATGGACAGATGTATAGAGAGATGGATGGACAGATGTATAGAGAGATGGATGGACAGATGTATAGAGAGATGGATGGGTAACACCTGAGTGTATGAAGTATAAATCTAGTTTAAAGAATAAACTGGTTGTCGTGGAAACGTCTCCATCTTTTAATCTGACTCTGGACCTTTGTGTCGTCCGCTCAAAGCCAGACGCTAAAAACTGATGGAAACTCCCACGAGTCTCTCCGGCGGCCTCTGACTGCGTTAAATGACGCCCGCTGACTCGTTTGGATGCGAAGCCGCGAACCGAACGAATGTGATCAACTTTCAGGACTGAGCCGAAGCCGCCGCACAGAGACGCACTGCTGGAAGGTCGCAGGTCCACGCCTCCGTCCTGCTGACGAGCACAAGACTCCAGGAATGCTGCCGCAGCTCCAGGAATGTGTGTGTGTGTGTGTGTGTGTGTGTGTGTGTGTGTGTGTGTGTGTGTGTGTGTGT
>JAPZEA010000024.1:28368882-28379203 GCA_029783685.1 Heniochus monoceros | reverse complement strand
TTGGTCTTTTTTGTCCCTTTTCTGCCTCCTCCAGCATTAATTTTAACCCTTAACCCGAGCTAACGAGCTCTGGAGCAGCTAGACTGCCTTCCTATCCAAGTTATTTTGCCAGCTGGGAATCAGCTCCAGGCCTCACGTGACGGGAGACACTCGATAAAATGGACAAATTTCAGGAGGGAAATCAGAGCCGGGCTGAGAGGATGCATGTGTGCACAACACAAAGACAGAACTGCTAAAATAGCAACATGGATGACACCAAGACAAGTTAAAAGCATGAAGCATCAGATCAAATCACGAGGTCGTGCAGCAGCAGCCTGAATGCTGATGAACTCACTTCAAAGCGTCTCCTTCAGATTGTTGTCGGCTCTTAATGTGCATGTTCTCACTCACAGAGTTCTGTGTTAATGCACCACCCGGGTGTTAATCTGCTGTGGATCTGTGTGAATGTAAAGCGTTACTGCAGGAGACCACTTCTGCTCCATCAAGCTCTCGATAAACATCTTGCAGCCTGTATTTTGGTGTTGTGACTTAATTTGGCAGAATGACTTAAGCCTCAAGATGCATTCAGACAAGGTGAACTCTCTGAAGGGAGCAGTTTCCTGGAAAGCCGCAGACAAATGTTCGAGTGTTGTTTTTCGCTGCATGTGTTTGGACGTGCGTGCAGAGCGCAGAAGATGGAGGGATTTGTCTCCTCACTGCAGGTTGTTGTATAAATGCTTGTTTAATCTCACATTCTGACGGATGCATTAGTTTTACAACAGTCTCACTTACGCTCAAGTTGTGATTCTGTGACATAAATCTTTGATGATATCACCTGATAGAAGAATAAAAATGCAAACAAATCAGTGTTTTTCCTGCATTGTCTCATTAGATGTTTCTTTTCTTTATTAAGCTGCTGCTGATGTCTGCGCTGTTCAGGGAGTCATTAGTTAGAGGCGAGCAGGTGAGCAGCTACAGGCCCCAGATGAGCTGTAAACAGAATGGGAAATTAAGACCAGCTTCATGTGGGTAAATTCTGGTTTTAAATCTATGCCACTGGTCAATTCTAGCAGCAAGGAAAATGTGCAATTATTCCAGAACACTTCCACATCTATGGCTGAGGTATAGGTAAGTTTAGGAAACTAACGGCTCTGGAAACTTTGCTTTGGGTTTAAAGAAACCGGAGACGTGTTGGCAGGAGACAAAAACTACAATCTCCATTTTCAAAGTCACACATGTTGTTGATCAAACATGCTCATTATTCCACTGAAATCCTGATCAGAAAAAAACGCAACAAATACTGTTGGACAGAATCCAAGTTAGTTATTCTGAGGTCAGTCCGGGCCACAGTAACATGAGAGTGTGATGAATTCAAACACCGCCATCATCAGCGCTTACAACACTTCATGTTTGATCCTCTCCTGCAGGGCACAAACAAAAGAACTGAGATCACAACAGCTACAGCAACACCATCTCTGACTGCATTTTCTGCAAGATATGCACCCAAATTGACAGATTTTAACGTGATTATTTGTCATAAATCTCTGGTCGTTTCTTTTTGCAAACCTAATGCCTACAGATTTGTAATTTGTGTTCTAAAATGACCAATTTATGGACACAAATGCATCGTTTTGATGCTGCTTGTAGAGGAGGAGAGGCTGTAATGTTTGCCCTAACCTTGTGATGTTACTGAATTCAGCATTTGCAGGCACTTCAACACCAAAGCACAGCTGCACACTTTGGGTGCTCTTCCCTAACTGTCGCCACAACAATCTGTTAATTCACCACTTCACACCACAACAATAACCCCACACTCATTCAAGAGCAGGAATACCAAATTTGTGGGCACAGATTATCATTATTACCCCTGACACCCGCCGGGCTCCAACTAAAAGCAACATTTCTGCCAAAATCAACACTGCAGCACAAAAACAGAAATACAGTCGCAGCAGAGATGAGACTGTGGGTGTTTTTTCTAACAGCACAGGATGGATTTAGACAAATCCATCATATCGGGCTTCTGTGCAGTCACGTCTCTTGTCTTCGGTCTGATCTGGCCTGGACCACAGACAGGCGGCCATTAGTCAGAGAGAGGTGAGCGCGTCTTGTCGATCAGCGGCGGGCCCCTTCACAATGAGTTGTAAGGTTGTTTTAATGGGGTCAGCCGGCTCTGGCCTCATTCCACGGTCAGAGAATTATGTCTAGAGAGCACCGTGGACTCTATCGGTCCGAACAGCCAGGCTATTTCTGCCCACGCCGTCATGCACGACGCATAAGGGATTATTACTGAGACTACATCAGGATCAACAAACACACAGGAACACACATCGTGGATTTATACAAACACGAGCGCACAAACGGAGTCATTATGATTATGAACACAAACACGGCTGCGGGTAATTCTGCCTGCAGAAAGCAGCGTCAGGTCAGAACTGAGAGACGAGCACAGTTATGCAGCGATGTGTTTCGTTATGTGTGCGCTGATGACATCTAGAGCAATGATAGGATCTTTAACCTTTCCTGTAATGACAATCATGATGGCGGTGAAGTAGAGATGAGAGGAGGAGAGGAAAGAGCGATGGCACGGCAATGATACTTACGGCTCGCACTGGAGAGGTCAGGAGGAGAGCAGGAGGAGAGGAAAAGATGAGGATGTGGGGCTCGGAGGAGGTGACGGAAGGGTCAGGGCGAGACGGGGAGGAGATGTTAAACGGGGGAAATGTGAGGTGGAGGACGCTGAGAGGGAGCGTGAAGGATAGAGGGAGGGATGAAGGCTGAGGTCAACGAGGGAAGGGGTGGAGAACAGATGAGGAGGAAGACGTGGAGAGGAGGCAAAAGGTTAGATGCACGGAGGGCAGCGGCGATGAAGGACCGACGGATGGACGGAGGGAAATAGCAGTGGGATAGATGGAGATGGTGAGGCAGAGGTGGAGGACAGGATGGACAGGTGACAGGGGAAGATGGAGTTGAAAGAGGTGAAGAGAAAATGGGAGCTAGACAGAGAGAGATGGATAGGAGGATGAATAAAGGAATAGATGGAGGGATGCAGAGTGGGAATTGAGGATGAGAAGGAGATGGTGAGAGGTGGAGCACAAATAGAGGACATGATGGAGGGATAGAGGTGGGATAAACAGGCTAGTATTCCTTATTAAAGACGGATCAGAGGCTAAGCTGGAAATGTAATTGTCTGGTTTGGTCTGGCGCGGACTGGTCCGGCCCGGCTTGGCACACTGACCCTGCAGCTCTGGGATTTATTAACATCCGAGCTGCTGGGCCGACCGGTGAACAGATGCTGCAGGATTAGCTGCTGGTCGTGGGTCTGGCCTTCTCTTCAGTTTTACTTAAAGTGAGAGTGAAAGCTCTGCGAGGCCTCCTGTTGGACCGAAGGTTCAGGGACACAACATGGACCGTCTGACTCTCGTGTGTCAGGACACATTCCAGCACTGCAAGACCGATGAACTCCAGCACAGAGGTCCTCAGACACACTCAGAACAGGAGCTCCAGCCTCCAACAGCGGCCCTTCGTGTGGTAAAGTTCAACAGAGCAGCAATATAACTGGTGGAACAATCCATCAAACCGGGTTCAAGGTGCATCCACACAGGCGTTTTCAGGTCTCTGCTCAGGTTTTCTTTCACATTCACTTCCCAAATCCCAACAATAACTTTTCCTTCTGTCTGCACAGGGAGTCTGGAGTGTGCTACAGGCATGTTGTCCCGAACAGGTGCAACAAATCCACAATCACAGTTTATACACACTCCCAGTTCTAATCAGGCACAACCATGGGCACACATGCAGGTAGTCATGAGGACGGGAGGAAACATCGACACTTCCTGTAACAGCCGACCATGAAGGGTTACAGAAAACTCCTAGCTTTATTAGCCAAGTATGTGTGCATATACAAGTAATCTGACTCCGGGCAGAAACACATGTACAGAACAGGAATAAATGTCCGAGCCGACTGTGTGAGGGTCAACTTCACTCGCTGACTTTTCATAATGCAACAGGACGCTCTGTTGTACTGCTTGCATTAGCACAAAGCTAATGCTAGGTGATGGGTGTTCCTGAACGTTCCTGACATCAGTAATGGAAAGAGATTAACGTTTTCATGAGAAGACGTGTAAGTGGAGGATTGTTGTAAGCACTGAAATGTATCTGCTGTGTAAGGAGAGACTGTTGATAAAAGCTGAGTTTCCAGTCAATACAATTTTAAATTTGGTGATATTTTTACCGAAACAGTCACTCTGCTGAGTGCTGTCAAGTTCCAGAAAACCATCTAAATCCTACCTCTAACCTCTGAGGCCTGTTGTTTGGTTTGTGGACCGCGGGCACTGTGCATGTGGGTTTGAAAACTGGCTTCCTTCAGCTTGAAAATTAGCCCAACGATTGTATCATAACTGTCAATATAACAGATGCATCTTCCAGCCAAAAGCGTCTCCGTCCAGTAAGTCCAGACTCTTTCTCGTCAAATGTTCTCATCTGCAGATTCTAATGAAACGGAAATGCCAATAAACGCTCATCTGGAAGCTGTCTGCCCGTCAGTGGGCCTGGAGGGGGGGGGTTACCTCCTGGTAAATTCTGTGGGTGGATGATGGTTCGTTCAGACTCTTTGTAAACCAGCCGTTTATTAACAAAGACACCAAGTTCAGATGAAAACAAACTTCATGTATTGATCCCGAAGGGTGGAGTGAGTACTACGTCACAGAAAAGAAAGAGATTGTTTAAATTTAGAACAAAATTACGTATAAAGGATTTGACTTTAATGTAATTAACTGGAATAATATCTCCATCAGAGTGGCAGTAAAAAAAGGGAGTTGGTAGATTGTGTCCCGGAGTATTACACCCACCACTGAGGCTGAGAGGGAAAAAACAGGAAAACAATGAAGCACAGTTCTCCCTCTCATCCCAGCAGCTCCGCCTAAACCTTCCCGAACTGCCCGAGGAATCCCCCTCACATTCAGCAGCCGAGGAAGATGAGAAATGAATCCATGATCGATACGTTGCTTCTAATCTCTCGTTTGTAATGGACAGCAAAGCAGCTCGCTCGTCCAGAAAGTTCTGTGGAAAAGATAACGAGCTAAAGCACTTCAACGCAGCTAAGTGCCAGCTTTCTTTTCCTTGTTTTTCCAGCAGGCAGGTAAAAAATATCAAACCCTGATGCATTCGAGAAGCTTATTTTTCTGAAACAGATATCATATGTGCACCTGTACATTATATAAACTTCAGATGACGTCCGTGCCCACGAAGCAGATGTTAGCATCGCTGAATTCACCAGGAGACACCTGGTGTGACTGAGAGCGTCCTCCAGGTATTCAGAGCTGGATAAAGTCCATCAGCGTGAGTTTAAACACAACAGCTTGGCTCGAAAACAGTCACACGAACACTCGCAGCGGTGTTTCCATCACTTCTGGGGACATTACACAGACTTACAGTCATTTCCTGGAGCCTTATCCTAACCTTAACCCTGACCCATGTCTGCACCCTGAAATTTAATGATTTACTTTATGTTAACTTGTGTTTTGTCCCCATAATGTGACTCTGGAGACAGATTTATGTCCCCGCACCATGCTAAATAAACATCCACACACACAACTAGAAGCTTCTACCTGCAGCCAAGCCTCTTGACAGATGATTTAAACTGTAAAAGGGGTCTTAAAATATTCAGTAATGTGTATAGAAAGGTGAATCATGAATGATTAAAGACGGCATTATGATGAGTGCCATTAAACCTCTCTACCCTCGTCCTCAGCAGAGCTATAAAGACACACTGTCATGCAAATACAGCCTTTCATTTTCCCGCAGCAGTGAAAATATGGACAGTCGCCATTCAGCTACAGTTACAGATGACGAGATATGTCATTTGGTCAACTGTGACTGACTAAGTCTGAAACAGCAGTTATACGCATCAGACTCTCTCCTTTGAAACAGCGTAATGGCACATAATACAGAAGGGTGTTCATATCGTGTTTAATGGACGCTTTCATCTGGAACGCCGTGCGGTTCCTTGAGTGCATACATTTGACGACGGCCTCCAGGGAGAATTGAACCAGCGGTGGTGTAATCTGCTACCGACTGAGCTCCAACACACAGAGAACAAAGTCTTCAGCTTCACCTGCACAATAAATATTCACTGCTGGCCAATCAAAGGCATGTATCTCTCAAATGTCAGCTCTCCACGAAATGAGAACGGCCTCCTTTTAGCCCTCACGTCGATGAATTGTTTACATAATTCACAGTCTCTGAGAGGGATTCATATTCTGTGTCTCCAAAGTCTCAAATGTGAGGATTTTATATCGCCATGAACTGAAT
Organism: Heniochus monoceros; assembly: GCA_029783685.1. Lineage (NCBI taxonomy): Eukaryota > Metazoa > Chordata > Actinopteri > Chaetodontiformes > Chaetodontidae > Heniochus > Heniochus monoceros. The sequence goes on along the minus strand of JAPZEA010000024.1, from coordinate 28,372,918 downwards.
GTGTTTGTCTTCTGATATCTTATAGATGAAACTATTAATCCATTAATAGAGAATGTAACCAAAAAGACTCATTGACAAGGAAAGCATTAATGACAGCTCCAATATCATCACGAAAACCTTTCAGACTAAACAAAGCAATGCAGAGAATGTAATCAAAGAATGGATCAATGACAACAATAATCATTCATGGTCGCCTGCTCGAAGGTACAATGTGTAAGAACTGACCTCCAAACAGCTGCTAGACTATTCTCTTTGCTGTCATTACTAGTTGTCATTAGCTAGTTAGCCAGTTAGCTCAGTTAGCCGTGCAGCTAGCGGTCTATTAGCCGACTGTAGTTTCTGACCGAGAGCTCGAAGCACCGGGGATTGTTGGTGTTTACAGCAGCCTAATCAGGACTCTCACTCCACGGACGATGAAGACGCGGCAGGCTGGCAGCTTCAGCTAGCAGGTTAGCGTGCTAGCTTCAGTAGATGTCTGTGCAACACAACACACAGACATCTTTGCCATAACGCCTGAACTGTTACTTCTTCACGTTCAAACTAAAATCGTGACCGTGCAGGAGCAAAGCGACAGACATTTCAACGCACGCCAGTTCCCTGAAACAGATTAACGTCGCTGTAGATAATGTTCATGTCAGCTCCAGAGCGGAGGAGGTCATGTCAGCCACCAGGGAGACGACAGCGACGCTGCACTGAGCAAAATCCACAATACCATCTGCCATCAGGACTTCACAGCACAGTGGTTGAATAAGCTTCTGTCAGAGGGCTGAAGTGAGGAGATCCAACCTGAAAACCTCCAACCACATAGCAGCTATGACCGAGACAGAAATCTCTCAGAGTGAGACTTTCCTGCACGTTTAGTCACGTTTGGATATCTGGTTTCTCAGTCTGAAGTGTTTTCAGTGTTAGGCGAACGCCTGCGGGTCTTTACTGTCGACACTTTGTTGTTGTAACGTTTGTTTCTTTAGATTAACAAACAACTTTTCCAACACAAACAAAAAACAGCAGATTTCTCTCTTTACGACTCAGAAGTTCTGATTATCCTGTGGACAATTCAAAGCTTTTTTCTACCTTTGATCTGCTCCCTTCAGAATCAGATAATATAGAACTACATAAAACAAATGCTGATTAACTTAAAAGTGAGAAAACCAACAGCAGAAACTGAGGAAAACCTAAATGCATGCAGGGTTTGGGTCAGAGCGATGGCGACAGTGATCCCCTTAAAACATAAAACGTCCTGTCGCTGCAACAATCAGGATCAGGCTAAATCCTGGTCTTATCTCTCAGACTGGACACACTCTATCGATATTTTACAAGAGAGCAAAGCTACAAATTGAACGTATTGGCTGTAAACGATCATGTGCAGCCTCAGTAGAAGAAGACAGGGATGAATTCATGCTGCTCTGTCTGGTGTTGGTATTTGAAAGGACGAGTGAAAAGGCCCGTCAGTGCATACCCCAGCTGCGAATTGGACATTTCAAAAGCAGAAGGAAAAGTGTGGGGAAATCATCAATAAGGGAAAACATGTCTGAAAATGTTTAATTGAATTGTGTCAACACTGTCCATTGTGTGCTGTTGACTGGCAGTCTACAAAGCCGCGTGGCATACTTAATCATATGAATCATACAGTAAAAACAGTTTGCATTGCACAGAAGCCAGCCAGTTTGTGTGGTTATTTTGCAACATTCTGGACCTGGTTGCAAGAATTAATAATCAAGGCACCCACGTTGGTTGAGGTATTCCAAAATGTGGAATAACCAGACTTATCTCAGATTTAATTTCTGCATTCCGCTGATATCTCAAGGGCATGTTGCCAATTAAATCTTTGTGAATACCCAAATCACAAGTACGGTATTTAAAGGCAGTTTTCTAACAAAGCCATAGAGGAGAAAAGTCCATGGCCTAATTTTCCTCTATACCAGCAGGAGAGACAGAGAGTCAACTGTATGAATGAATTTGAGCACAAGTCAAGGTGTGCTGAAGATTTCTCTTCATAAACATTAGTCTAAATTATTTCTTATGTGTATTCTGATGCTTTTCTTTTGCAGTGTAGGAGATGTTTGGTACATTAGGCTATTTTGTATAAAGCATTTATTATGATTTTCAGCATCTTTTTCTTTCAAGGTTCCATTCAGGGTTACAGGGGCTGGAGCATAACCCAGCATATATTGGATGAAAGGCTCTAGAATTACTGTTAATTTTATTAACAAAAACTAATTTAGCAAATTTCGACATATAGCAATACCCGAATCAGACCAAGAACAAGACTAAATGAAAAAGTATCTGAAAATCTTAACACTATTAGGAATACCCCAAAGATGGTAGGATCTGCTTTGCATTTGGAAAAGCTATATTTTTATGTAGTTTTTTAGTGTTGTTGTTTAGTGGTATTTTGTCACACTAGCAAGCAAGATGGCTAGAAATCTGATCTGAGTGGTTTCACTGTGGTTTGAGTTGGAGTTAGGGTTGTGTATAATATGTATATCAGTCAACAGGGAGGGACCTCTAGCACCATTAACATGACAGACACATTGTTTCTTATCACACTGATATACTGAATCCACATAAAAACCCAAACCAGGGTATGCGTCCTTTCTGATGTTAGCAGTTGGCTTGATAGTTTCAGAATTTAGGCAAGACAACAATTATCTCTGACCTTAACTACAAATAAGGCCCATTCTGGATTTACTGTATTTCTCTAATCCTAGCCTCAGGTATTATACACAATCAGTGTAATCAAAACCAGTGGTGAATCTGTGTCCATCGGGAAAATGGGAGACTCTGTTATGCTCGTTTGCTTCCGATTGGTGGAGTGTGCATACAAAGCAAAACACTTTCTGAGTACTTGCGTATTGAGTCTCAAATTGCTGACTGCCATTGCTTTAAAGGAATAATAGAGTTTGAATGCTTCTATTTTCATCCTTATTTTCATATCTTTATTATTATTATCAAGCGGGTTTTATTCTCCATCTTATTTTACAGAAATTTTCTAACTTTGATTTTATGTGTTTTTTGTGTGAAACACATGGTGTGTGTGATTTCTTTGTAAAGCACTTGAGCTGCAACTCTTTTATGAAAGGTGCTATACAAATAAAGTGTATTATTATTAGGATTATTGTTTCTAGCTAACACACTAATAGATTGATATAAGAAATTTTGAAAGTTGTAAGTTGCCATTTTTAGAGTACACACACACAGGCAGGTTCAGCAGGAGAGGCCGCTCATGTTATTAGTAGCATCCAGGGAAGTCACTGTCCTGCTCCCAGTGATGAGAGGTGATAACGCTGGATCACCAAGGACAGAAAACTTCTGCTTTACTGTTCTCTGTAGGCTGATATTTTCAAGCATTTCTGGCCACACCTCAATCAGTGGTGTCAAAGTCGTTAAAAGCTGATTGAAAACACCTGCATGCATTATCAGTTATTATGTTAGTACACTTGTGCACTGAATGGGCTGCATCTGAAGCTATTTCAATACCTGTTATTATACGCATTTCTCTGCAAAATTCAGATGGCCAAGTAAAGCAAGAGCAACCCAGTAGATTTCAATGCCATTAGCCACCCTGCTCAATAATCAGCTTCATTTACTAAGAAAACAAACTGGGGCCAGATGGCGAGGCTGATGAGTGTTCATCGATCTGGGTCCCTATTGCATACTTGCTTAATTTTGGAAATGGAGGGGATGGCCTTCTGAAGGGTGAAGAGGGAAACTCTGGGGCAGATGTGACTTCCCTCCTCAATGCTAAGCACAACACTCAAAATATGAGTGTTATAAGAGCTTTAGAGCAGTCCTTTGAGTTTCAAACAGCCCCACTACTGAGCCTATGTTCACTTCAAACTATCTATGTACTTTTGTAACCGCAGCCAGTTAAGAGGGCTAAGCCTGTGTGAAATAGAACTTCTCATCAAGATATAAAACGAATTTAAGAATAACCTTCAATTTAATGCACTTTCATCTATTAAAATGTGCAAATAATGTCTTAATAGTCTCAAAGCCATATTTGATAAGTCACATCTGATAATAACAGTAGTGTTTG
>JAPZEA010000024.1:28231108-28242029 GCA_029783685.1 Heniochus monoceros | reverse complement strand
TGAAATTGTTGCATTTTGGATTTGCTCTATCTGCGATATTCCATCAAAATTAATTCAAATGATTCAGACTGACTTTATTTGCTGATGAACACGCTTTCTAAATTCCCAGCACCGAACAGCAGCCAGACAGTTAGCCATTAGCCGGTGAGCATAGCAGAAAAAGATGCAGAGATTTTGCTCAGGAACTGGTGGAGACCAGAAACAGAGCAAAAAGAGTGAAACCTGGAGCTCAGTCGTCACGTGGAAATGATAATGTTGCTTATATCTGCTGGATGTGTAAATAAGCAAATGTTTTCTGTAAATATGCTGAGCATCGAGGGATGACAGAGGTGCAGGATCTCCTTGTTGCCAAAAGAATTCGACTGATGCATGAAGAAGAGTTCGGTGTGCAGGTTGGTAATAATGTACTGTGTGGACTTTACAGACGTTTACAGTGTGGATGGTAAATGATGAATAGTTTTTAATAGGCTGAAAAAAACTGAAAGTTTTTAAACTATGTTGTGATTTTGTTTACACAGAACTAGAAACTCGGGTTATTATGTAACCAGTTTCATGGATAATTTCATTTTATTCAGATGATCGCAGAATATCATCATTTTGGTCATTTAAAAACTGTCCACTCACTAAATATTCAGCTCTGTCAGTGCTGATGTTGACAGGTGTGGTGTTAAAACTCGATGTGTGTCTTCCGTCCATAAGTTTGACCAAACGGACACAGACTGCACTTCTGAAATCTCATTAGACTGTTGTCCACCTGCAGCGATAGTCCAGCTCATCCAGTCGTGATCACTAACTGAAATCTGGTTTTGTTTTCTCTGCAGGTGAAACTGGGCTGTTTTCCTCTCATTCACACCTCTGAAGACATTTTACTGTGGCCATCAGTTTCCTCTGATAACAACAGCCTGATAATGTTTGTTTTCCCCTGTTGGCGACTTTCTGTAATCACAGCTGAATCCTTTAGACTCCATTAATCAATTTACATTTTAAGCTCCGTGGTTTAATCACATAGACAAGTTTACTCTTATTGATCCTCTGATTGTTTGCTGCTGTTTCAGCTTCACATTCACACACGTTTGCAGCCTTAAAGTCTTGACTAACAGGTGCATCTGAACTGTGGCTAGCGTACGAACTGGGGAGAAATCAGCATGATTTACGTAAATGCTGGGGACAGTACAGGCCGTGCAAACAATATGGTCTGACTATATTTGCAATTGAAAACATTTAAAGTCTAACTTATGGTAATTTGTCCCTGGGCATGAGGTCTAAAAATGGATTCAGAGTTTTGTCTCTGCCCCTGTTTATTTATTTCGTAGAGCTTTTTACTTTGAAGATAAATATGAAGGAAACTGAGCTGAGGCAACGTCCTCTGTAATAATTAAGTAGGATTTTAGTGTGTACTGTGGTGATGAGGAGAGTAGCTTTCAGTGCTATGTTTAATCTTGGAAAATGTTAAAAGAGAAATATTATATACATGCACATGCAGGAACGGAGTCGAACGCTTCAGCGGGTGCAGACACTTTGATCGGACCCAGCTGTGCGAATTAAAAGGCTCCTTAAGGCTTTATTAGCTGCAAGTTTCAGGATTTCATTTGCAATTATTTTGCATGAACTTATTTACAGTCCAAAGAAGGAGGGATGTTCAACAACAAAGTATTTCCTCTGTAAATAATGTGTCTGCCTGTTCTTTCTGTGTGGACAGATGGACATTAATGGCCGGTCTAAGAGACTAAAAGATCACTTTCACTCTGTGGAAGGTGAATGAGGGAGAATATGCACAGAAGCAGCCGCTCGAGCTGCGAATGCCTCGTGGCTTTTATTGTACGTCGTGGCGTAATCAGCAGCATGCCTGTGCAGGACTCATGTCTGCCTTTGACTGGACGCTGACAATGACGTGGAATATGAGGACTCTTGTGTCCGTGTCACCTTCACAGGAGACGGTCTCAGAGACACTGTGACGGGGTTGGAGACATTTCCTTGAGGATGATTGTTTGGAGGCGATGGGATGGAGAGAAGGAGGGAAGAGTGATGGTGCACAGGTAGAAGTGTGTGTGAGTGTGTAGGCTCATGAAAAGGATGTGTGTGGGACTGTGTGTTTACATGGTGACTGTGTGTGTGTGTGTGTGTGTGTGTGTGTGTGTGCATCTTCGTGCATTTTAATGTGTATTATCTCCTGGCTAGGGGGAATCTATTTTGCAGCTCAGTCCATTTCTGAAGGATTTAGATGCCCCCAACGGCAGCCTGTTGTGTCTGATATGAGTGTGTGTGTCCGTGTGTGTGTGTGTGTCCGTGTGTGTGTGTCTGTGTGTGTGTGTGTAATGGGATTATTTGGCTGGATAGGATCGTGTCTGTCATCTGGGAGGATCCTAACTGAGGCTACGGCTGAAATACATAAATTGTAAAGAGGGTGAATCACCTGGGATTGCACAATCATATTTCACAGACAAACACACACACACGCACACACACACACACACACACACACACACACATACACACACACACACACACACAGACACACACACAGAAGGAGGGAAACAGAGGCACACATTAATTCTCACTGTGCTGTAGGTGCATGAGACACAAAATGTCTCTCTCCCTCGTACCACACACAGTCTTTTCTTCCTCTGCTGATTCTCTGAGCACTGAAAGATGTCGTTGAATCTCTGGTAGGAATCATAATCTCGTGATGCAACAATTTTGTGATGCTTTTATAGCAGCTACTTAACATTTAAGAAGGTCTTTTTTGTTAAAGAAACACTCAAATTTTGAGGGAATAAAAGGCGATAATTGATATCAATCTCGGATCTTTCCATCTACCCATTTTTACCCGCATTTTCCATTTGTGCATAAAAACCCTGAGTGGATCCTGAAATACTTTAGTTTTCCACTTGGCAGATATGGAAGAGGTGCTGTATCGGTAAGCAAAACAAGACAAAGTGCAATGGAAACAGGCCAAGTGAATAAATAATGACTTCAACATCAAATGAAGAGCCAAAAAACCTAAAACATGGTTCTAACCGAAGGTCCAAAATCCACCTCTAAACCTCACTGGTGTAGAGCCGGTACGATAGTCATATGTGATTTTGTCATCATGAGTCTGATATTCCTAATCGTGTCAGCATGGACATCAGCAACATCTACAGAACTGTGAAGAATCTCCTGGACACGTCAGCTGTTTTGGATCATGATTCATTAATTTTTTTCATGACATTTTTATTGTGCTATGCGTCACAGTTTTGATCATGTGACAGATTATTTAACACTTTAACACATCCTGAAGCTTCTTCAGTATAGAAGCAGGTCAGGTGTAAGTGTCAGGAGTCAGTCGGGACCAAAACCTCACCAACACAATATGATGCACAAGAGTCAGAATAAGAAGCTACCTTATAGCTATAGCTTCTCTATTTGAAGCTACAACGACACACCAAACTCCATTCAAAAATTGTGACGTTGAACGACCTCTAGTGTATCTGCAAAGGAGTAGACATCCCAAAAACAAGAATAAAGGCTTCATCAATTCTTAGTCGTCTGTTTGGAAATACATATGAATATAACTACATAATCCATGGAGCAGCAGTTTAGTTTAATAAAACTAGAACTTTGTTTTTAAGGTCAGTTAGAATAATGTACATATTTAACGTACATTTCTGTTGTCTGAGGACACAGAGCTCTGCATCTGTCACAACTGTGACAATGAACGAAAAATCTTTTCGTTCTGTTTGTTGAAGCTCACTTGTGAAACTGTCCTGTTGACGTGAGACGAGACGTTGTCGTTGAAAAAGGAAGTGAAGAGAGCTTTCCAGAGCAGGAAGGAGGCAAGCATGAAGGAGCAGAGGAGACATGAAAGGAGGAGAGGGAGCGAGGACTCGTGGTGTTGTACAGAGAGGTAGCCAGGTGTTGCTGCCTCCTCGCTCTGTAGAGCCGGACCCTGCAGCACATCCCTGCTGTGTGTGTGTGTGTGTGTGTGTGTGTGTGTGTGTGTGTGTGTGTGTTATGTCTAGCTCTGCTCATTACTCTCTTAATGTTATAGAGACATCTGCTTCATCTCTCTCTCTTTCTCTCTCTTTAGGTCTCTCGTTCAGTCTCTCTCTCTCTCGTCCTCTCCCTCCATCCCTCCCTGGATCCTTAGGAACGAGGGATTGGATGAGAAGAGAGAGGACGTGTGTTGCCAGAGTGCAAACGATGGCAGGGAAAAGAGGGATGGTGGTGGGCGAGGGTCCAGGAGGGACACTGGTAAAGAGAGGAGGGATGAGGATAGCAGAGAGAGTGGAGGATGAGTAGAGGGGGAGAGGAAGAGAGGAGGAGAAGTGCCAGCTCTCTGCCCCAGGCTGGATAATAATGATGCTAATGAGTTAGATCAACACAAGGTTTGAGTGCCACAGATTAAGATATTTTCTGGCAAGCGGCCTGCGCTGCTGCACTGTAAAAAACAACCAGTTTTAAAGTGAACTTCAGCGTCTGAAGGACAGAAAGCAGTTCGTCCTTTATGTCTGCAAACACAGTAATGGAACACGATGTTTCTCTTTGTACCTGGTAGATATTTTCCCTCAGTCATCATTGCAGTGATAATATTTCTCTCTGTGGTGGTTATATGTTGCAGCTGCAGTGTTAATTGCCTCGTCAGCCCAGCGTTTCTCTCCTGCACATAAATAGAACCTGAAGATCAGAATGGAAACAAGTTTTCTTGCTTACTTGCGTACAGCGAATGTGTGAAAATGTGTGCTTTCCCAAGGCTGCATGACTCACATCACAGCTGTAGGAGACGAGACTTCCTGTTCGGTCGGCGGTTAACCTCTGAGCTGTTGGTGCGCTGCCGAATAAACACACACTTTACAAGAATTAATCGGATTTTTGTGAATAATGCATGACAAAAACTGGACAAACCTGCAGAGCTAACGTTTTATTTTTCAAATTAAATCAGCAGTTTTGTGCGAACGTCCAGACCAGACAGTCTGGATTCAACGAGACCAGTCTGAGTAAACTGGCCAGACTCTGCAGACCAGTAACCAGCCACTGGTTTCATGAAGTGTGCTTTGAAAATGTCCTGACATGATGGCGTAAAGTTAAAAACATTTTCGTTCTCCTGTCAGCAGCTGTTTGCAGTGTTTCCTCTCCAAACGTGTCTCTGGCTGTGGCTTTGCTTGTGATGATGGATGTTTCTTCCTCTTGGGAGAAAACTTGCGCACACTGTATGCATTGCATTTCCACCTGGCTGAAATCCGATTCCCCTCCAGGTTTTTACTTGACAGACTGAATCCCATTTTCATCTCTGTGGACTCTGTGGAGCTTTAAGACCTTATCCAAATAAGATAGCCGATAACATTTTAATGCCTAATGTAAATGTAGTGAAAGCTGCTGCAGATAAACATAGACAGTGTGACAGATGGCTGTGGCACAATATACAGGAATACAGAATATAAGTCTGAGAGGGAGTGAAGCAGAGAAAGACGGAAAGATGGAGGGAATCACGTATGAATACTGAAACTGAGGAGAGGAATAATAATGATATTTATACAGCAGAAGTGAAATGAGGCAAATAAAGTGGGACAATTAAAAATAATAAATCATATTTATTTATGTTGGGAATAAAATGATACCTTAGGATGAGTAAAAAGCTTTTGAAGGTGAGTTTTGTGAAGTGATTTAAAAGAACAGAGAGAAAGTGCGGAACAGAAAGAACAAACAACCGCCCGAGAAAATTACAGGATGGAGAGATGAAGAAAGATGGAAATATTGGACCTGAGGGAGGGAGGTGGAGAAATTGGCACAGTGAACAGGTGTTGGATGGACAGATAGATGGAGAGAGAGAGAGGGAAAGGGGGAGTCTTCAGGGAAGCTGAGAGTGACGGGGAGAGATGGAGTGAGGAGAGAGAGAGAGAGAGAGAGAGAGAGGGCTGAGGTAAAATGAAAGAGAGGGCGACAGAAAAACAGGAAGCCCAGAGAGAGAGAGACAGACTGAGAATGAGAATGAGGAGGATGACAGACAGCAGCACTGATACCAACAGGAACAGAGAGAATATGAGGAAGAAATGAGGGAGATCTGCTGCATTAGTCATGTACATTTTATATAATGTGTATTATCTGAAAGCTGTCTTTCCTTCCTGAATACATCCTGAATATGCATTTATATGCATATTTAGCTCCATCCATCACAATCTGAGTCATTTTCATGGTGCAAAATAAGACATTGCAGTTTGTTCCGGGATGAAAAATGGACTGCTGTGAAAGAAAGAAGTATATTCTCAAACTCACAAACCTTCTCATGTTAGAAATGAGCGTCGTAAACAGTTTCAGCTGCATTAATACGAGCTCAGTCTGTCGATCAGGAATAAAACCTTCAGTCTCAGCTCTCTGATCTGTGTCTTCTGGGCGAAGCCCTGAAGGTGAGCTTCACTTCAACAGTAATTTGGTTTGCTATAGATCAAAATATCAAATTTACACCGTGTACTATTTAACCTCTATGTCCCTGTGGCTTTAAATAGCTAATAACCCAGGTAAAGAGCTTAAATAGTCAGTCCTGTTTGTGGAGGATGTTACCAACAGAGGTCAGGTTCAGGTTTTACCCTCAGGGGCACCAGGATGGAATGTAGTCGACAGCCTGGGGGAACGTCTAGCAGAAATGCACAAAAATGTATTTTAATTAACATCCTGAAGGTCAATTTTAATTTGTGGTGTTTCTGACTGTGTATGAGGAGGAGCATCATGCTAACAGGTAAAATATGATGTCTGTAACAGATGCAGGAGTTTTCTTTATATATCCTGGGAGAGATTATTATCAACTACACTAACATGAAATTAAAACAACTAAAGCCATTTCTTTACAACCACAACAACAGCTACACACCCACCTGTTGCAAAAAAAAAGAAAATAAAAAAAAAAGAAAAAGAAAAGAAAAGGCTAATTAGGCGTGTTTCCATGAACTGGTTTGGAGTGAATAAACTGGGCTGTAAAGCGTAGTTTCATCAGAACTTGGAGGTACGAGCTATGTTGTGCATGATAAACAGAGTAGAAGAAGAAGAATGTCGAAAACCAGAAACAACACGAGTCGCCTTAAACACCTGAGAGAGAAATGGAAATGGAAAAATGGTTCTTTCACATCAGCTGCTATTGGTCATGTTTCATGCTGTCCGGAGATGAAGATTATGAAGACGAAGGGCATTATGGGAACATCTGGGAAAACAGCTTCTTTTTCTTCTTCTTCTGTAGCTTTGCAGCAGAAACAGCTGATTAGTCATGTGAGTTATGTTTAGTGCATTAACACATTTTCAAAGAAGGCAAAAATGATCTCTACTAAACTTTTCTGAAATTGAGGAAGTTTTTGAAGTTTGCCGTTTCCATCAAGCTCTTCGAATGCAGTATTTCCAAATGTGCACAGCTATGCTACTTGTGGTCACCTGATTTTTGTTGCCACATGGGAGGAGATAGAGAATCTGAATTTTAACTCAAATAAACCTGCTGGACTTTTTGGTTTTTCTGCAAAAACAGAGCATTGCCCTCTGGGTACTTTATACCATCTATGTCACCCCTGTTCTTTGTTTCCAGCACTGCCTGAGGGTGATCCTCTGACCTGTGGAGTTCCTCAAGGATCTACTCTGGGACCGGTTTTGTTTTACCTTGACATTCTCTCTTTAGGGCACATTATTTGACTGTGTCTCTTATTATTGCTATGCTGATGATGTCAAGCTGTACCTATTTAAGCATTCCCATATTACCCTCGTGCTGGCTCCATTACACTGGCTTCCTGTTTAATTTAGAAAAATCCTTTTATACTTTTAAGGTACTAAACAATTTGTCTCCACCACAAACGAATCAGTGGGGTCCCTCTCAGGCCAGAAAAAGGGCCCCTTATTGTGTCCTGCTCAAAGTTTAAGACTTGTGGTGACCATGTCTCTGCTGTCCAGGCTCCTCGACTCTGAAAGTCTCCCTCTGTAGGTCAGATCAACAAACTGTGTCAACAGACGCTGAGGGGTTTGATGGACTTATCTTGTGTTGCCCTTTAAACAGTGATCACTCGCTAATAACACACACAGGCAGCGGAGATCAATGGATTGACAAGCTGCTGCTGCCTTACAGCTGTGAAGACACTGCTTGTGTGCTGCAGTGTTTCAGTGGTGCTGCTGTGTGCATGTGTGAAAGGCAAAGTGGGTATATGAGATAAAATACCGACACAAGAAATGAGGTGACAGAGAGAGAGATGGCGGTCTGACAATTATGACGGACGGAAAGATAAAGGCGGAAGACGAGAAAGACAAACACAAGAAGGAAAATGAGAAGTGAATTATGATGGAGGAGGGATACAGCAGATGGCGGGCCACAAAGACGAGAGGGGAAACAGAGACGGAGCGCTATCATTACTCAACGTCTGCAGATAATGACGTGCGTATCTTGTCGAGCGCTCGGAGATTAATTAAATAAATCAAATTAAGATCCCGCAATAGGTTCGGATGTAAAGGTCACAGTCGGAGCTTCAACCTGCTCTATCAAATTACCATCTGAGCTGAATTAACCCGCATGTTATTACATGTTGAGGACAGAGCCGGAGCCAGGCCACCTCAGCACCAGATTACCTGTGTCGCCTGAGATAATATGAACTTTACAGCCAAACAGAGGGACACGAATGTTTCTGTTCTCAGAGTAGAATTTCTCAAAATTAGGACCAGATGTCAAATAAGCCCCACTGCTTCTGTTAACAAAACAGATTTTTCCCATTACTGCATTTCTGTGTTTTCTGCATGTCTGCATCATAGAATAAGAAATAAAATAAGAAGCCGCCCCGACGGAGAATTAAGAGCCAGCAGCGTCTTCCACGATGTGTCGTCCCAGAACACAATCACTGTGTTCACGTTTGCAAAACAAAGTCAAACAGGCTGAATCCTGAAGAGGTGCTTCATCTATCTATCTATCTATCTATCTATCTATCTATCGGGTTAGGGTTAGGGATCTATCTATCTATCTATCTATCTATCTATCTATCTATCTATCTATCTATCGGGTTAGGGTTAGGAATCTATCTATCTATCTATCTATCTATCTATCTATTGATCTATCGATCTATTGATCTGCTCCATACCAACTGTTTTTTTGCACTAATGCGACTTATGCTTACTTTATCCTGCCATCACACATACAAAATACCTTGTGCAATATTACATTTGCATTCTATTTCAGTAATCAATATACATTTTTTCTTCTGCTGTGACACATATATATTTATTACTGTGAAACAGAGCAAAAACTGTACTTAATTCATCCATACCCACCATGTGCAATTCTCTGTCATTTTTTTTCAATATATTCTTTATGGCAATATCTTTTCTATATTTTGTATAATTCTCTTTTATAAAATGTACATACATATAGTCAACTTTTTATTTTGTATTCGTACTCTGTTGTTATTTCCTACTGCTATTGCCTGCTGCCTGTAACACACACATTTCCCTGGCTGGTGATTAATAAAGTTTTGTCTTATCTTATCTTATCTTATCTTACCTTCTGTTCTTCATATCTTTGTTCATTTCTCCATTTTCTCCTCTTTTGTCTAAACTGTTTATCCCTCTCTCCTGGCCCTCTACATTAGCCGAATCCTTGTTGTCTCTGCACCTTTTTCAGTTCAGTTTAATGCCTCCTCCTCCTCTCTCTCCCTCTCTCTCCCTCTCTCTCTCTCTCTCTGTCTCTCCCTCTCTCTCTCTCTCTCTCTCTGTCTCTCTCTCTCTCTCTCTCTCTCTCTCTAATAGAGTGTGAATGAGTGAGGCGGTGTAATAAAGTTTGAGAGAAGCCGACCAGCCACAACTCCCACCTCAACAGTCACGCTCACCCCATAACCAGTTACTGTGTGTGTGTGTGTGTGTGTGTGTGTGTGTGTGTGTGTGTGTGTGTGTGTGTGTGTTGCCTGTTTGTTGTTGCTCAATTACCGACCGTTTAATGTGCGTTAGAGAGTGTATGGTGTCTTAATAATCATAGCACACACACACACACACACACACACACACACACACACACACACACACACACACACACACACACACACACACACACACTGCAGCAGGCTGTACTTCATAACTAGGTTAGTGTGTGTGTGTGGGTGTTCTGTCTGGCTCTTGCCTCCCAACAGTCACACAACACACACAGCTTTATAAAATGATTAGTGTCTGTGTGTGTGTGTGTGTGTGTGTGTGTGTACTGTACATCATAACATGATTATGTGTGTACGGCTGTCTGATATGTAAGAAAACACACACATAATAATAAAAGCTTGGTGAGATTTTTTTATTATTCAGAATTACTTTGTTTGACAAATGCAGCTGCTCGCAGGAATTCATCATCGTGACTTCGATACACAGAAATTCCAGCAAGTAACACAATAATGCTTCACTGGGACTGCAGATGATATGTGTATATGACTACACACACACACACACACACACACACACACACACACACACACACAGGTTTACAGGGTTATCGGGCTTTGTTTAGTTGATTTTTAGCCACAGTGTGTGACTTCCTGTTGGTCAGGACCTCCATCAGGTTGTGGCTCAGAGTCAAACATCTGGACTCTGGTCCATTTCAGTTGTCTCATTCATGATCTTTGAGGACTTTTTGATCCTCAGATTAGAATTTTAATTGTCCGATTTTTTTTCTATGTAACAGTTTGGATTTCTTCACTGTGAACATTACAGCCCCAAAGAGCAGCTAGCATGGCTGCAGTCTTGTTTAATTTTTGCTTCATTTGACCTGAAAAAACATTGAATACACCAACATGCACATGCATTAACATGCACTAGAAGTCATTTGTCATGAGCAGCACGGTCAGTGAAATATAAGGCCAACATGGAGGTGGCTTTGCCTCTGGAGTGATCTAAACCAGTGATTCTCAAACTGTGGTACGCGTACCACCAGTGGTACGCGAGCTCCCTCTAG
>JAPZEA010000024.1:28074005-28087177 GCA_029783685.1 Heniochus monoceros | reverse complement strand
GAGACTGAGCAGTGTAACATTACCCATGATAACATGATAATGGGGAGTTCTTTTGTTAATCAGACCTACAGCTAATGTAAACTGCAGTACAGCAGGGTCACCTTTAAGCATCTGCAGTACATGTACGATTATCAGGTGTGGCCCAGATCTGATGCTTTTCCTCTGATGCTATCACTGCAACACATCCCAGTTATAATGAGATGATGACAGATGAACTGGCCTGTGTGTCCTGACTACTCAGTTCCTCTGTAAGCTTAGGAACAGCTGCGGCGGGTGGCTGAGTGGCGGTTCCACGGACAGAAAATGACAGGCATGTGTCTGTAGTGTTCCTCCACGCTGACTGCACGCGGAAGTTCATACACACATACAGGAAGTGATCCAGTGTGTGATTGTTTCCAGGCAGCCAAAACACTCACTAACGACTACATTAGTTGTCTTTGAAAAAACATCAACTTTTTCAGGAAGAAAGCAGTCTTTGTCGAGCTGGATTTTTGAAATCATCATGTTTTTGAGGGGTTTTATGAACTCGTGATCTGAATTTACAGAGGACCATGTTATTCGGTCAACATGACAATCACCAGAACTAGTTTGATAGCAAATATCTGTCTTATGTCACCTGAGGGGTCAAGTGTAACCTCCAGCCGATCATCATATACTAACATTAAAAAAATAATCAGTAATAATTTGGACATACTTTCACCTCAAATTGTTTTTCTTGCACAAATTTTTAAAGGGAAGTAAATAATTATGTTTCTAGACTGAAGTTGCACCAGATATTTGTGTTGAGATTTATTTAAATGACCATTTTCATGAAAAAATAAAAATAAAAATAGAAGATACAAAGTTTTCCACACCGTTTTCCCCCAGTCTAATGGCAAAACCTCTGCTCAAGGTTGAGGTACTTGCATGCTCTGGAGCTTTTGACTGTGTCACACAGTCTTCATCAGCAGATGAAGTTTGCTCAGTTGTCAAGGAACTGGAGATATTCAAACAGCACGGATTACTTGGTTAAGGTTAGGAAATGATCCTGGTCAAGGTTAAAAGTCGCCAACATTGACTGCTGATTAGGAGACTCGGATGTCACCTGACCAACCCTCTCCCAACAGCATCACGCTCCCTCCACCTTTTCTTCTGAGATGAAGTCATAATTCACATGGCCACAAGGTGTTCTTGTGAAGTCAATACAAACATAGGTCATTTTTGACATTTCAAAAAACAAAAGGTGCTGTGAGCCCGAGAAAATGGTACATTTCATCCAAATTCTGTTTTAGCAGTTGTTAGAGCGATAGCCCAAGCTTATTCACTGGTAGGAAACACATACAGTTCATTTTGAACAGCAACAAGTCCTCTGATATCTAAAAATATATAATGAATATAAATACAAAATAGATCATTTGTGATTTCCTCGTGATCTTCCACACTTGTCTGGTTAAATGTGGGTCAAAGTCACACACTCAGTCGGCCCTATCACTCACTGCAACCTGCTCCTTAGTTTCAGCTACATTATAAACAACATCACACCATCTCTACCTTTACTTGTCAAGCTAGAATCTGTCTGCAGGCATACATGAAAAGGTCTACAGAGAAAGGCGTTATGGGTAGTAATAGGTTGAAGAGGCTTGCGGAGGAGCCAACGCGCACCCAGAAAATCTCAACAATGTGTCATGTGACTTCTGTGTGAAGCATGCTGATTGGCTTATCCAACATCCTGGTGGGAAGTTTTTTCTTTCAGAGTATGGGCGTAGGTACATTTCTGAAACTGGCACAAGTGATCTTCTGGCAGAGCAGAGGAAAATACATTCCTCTTCAACTGAGTATATGTCAAAGCTGATTAGCAGATGATCACATTCTGTTTTGATATGTTTTACACAGCATCCCAAGTTTTTGGAATCAGGTTTGTTGCCCATCTTGTCAGCGTCCTGTCCATTTACGCTGATAAATCCAAATCCTTTCACTTTTGTTTCACAGAGGTGGTTAATTTACACTATCACCTGATTTCCCTGATTTCTTCTATGTTTTCTTTACATTGTGGTTGTTAACCCTGACACTGCTTCCTAGTGGACACTTCAGTAACACCTTTAGTCCGTACAAGTATAAAAGAAGTGGGTTTACCTGCTTTTAAATCCCCTGCATGTGTCTGTTTGCATATGTGGTTGATTAAGTGCATGCAACATAAGAACCCAGGTGACCCCCACAAGACTATACTGTACACATGTAGGCCTAACCAACACCCCCCTACACACACACACACACTATAGCTCCCTGCCCTCCTTAAATCCCAGGATGCTCTGACAGGCCACATTAAGAAGAGCCTGCTCAGCATGAACACATCATAAAAGTGGACATGCAATTTCTGTTTTCACCAAATAGCCAGCCGAGCTCGTTCTGCATCTCTGCTTTTAATACACTTGACAGGCAGCTTAGCTGCCAGGCAGAGAGAGAGCTCAGGCCCCAGGAAAAGAGGGGCGGGGGGGATGGTGGGAGAGAAAGAGAGAGGGAGAGCAAAAAAATGAAGGGGGAATAAAAGTGGAGGGGAACGAGTGAGGACTCAGACAGATCTTGGGATTGGCCAGATGTCAGATTCGGGTGGGAGGTCGGGGTGAGACGGGGTAAGGCAAAAGAGGAGGAGGGTGTCTGTGCTCATTTGAGACGCACCTTTGTGCTGGACCTGTCTTGTTTACTGCACTACAGCTTAGCAGTGCGAGGGTCATATTCAGGGTCCAGGCCTTTCAGAAGGTACTGAAGGAGCCCTTAAGCCCACTTAACTACCATTTTCACACACTCTGCCTGCTCTCCTCTTTGTCCTTGCCTCCATTACATCAAACGCAGGAACAAAGGCGGGGAACAGAAACTGGGGCTGGCAGAATGGCGCCCATCACAAATATTAATTTGAAAAGGTGTTGGAGAGTAGAATCTACTTTTATGCACAAGGACAACTTGGGATTTTTTTTCTCTACCTTGTCAGGGGGCTCTTTGGGGGCCGCAATGAGCTTGGTTTTCAGGCTAAAGGGGAGGCTGAGGACTTGCAGCACAATTATCCAAGAATAAGGGGCTTGAGACGTGGCACACTGCTAAAGACCGAGCACACACAAGCGCAGACACATGCACGCGCACTGCCTATTAAATAAGCTCCAAACATCAGGGCTCATTCACTTGCCAGGGCTATTAGGCAGAGCAACAAACTCAAAGAAGACACACACACATGTGAAGAGCCCATGTGACTGCAGCGGTTGGCATACAAAAACTGAGAAGCAACCTTCTACTCTTCTCCAGGAAAATACACATGATACAAGCCATTATAAAAACAGAACAGCATACATAAATAAAAAACGGCAGAGTAAGAAAAACAATAATAAAGCACCATAAACCGATACGTCTGAAACGGCGCTTTTACGCAGACACACTAGATAGAAGTATATTCGCTGGCAAGTAAATGGGTTTGTAAAACTGACATTGAATTGACTGGTGCAAAGATAATTGTCTGAACTAGAGGTAATCTACAGTCCACCGCTATTATTGCTATTAGCTCAGACACACACACACACACACAAGCTGCACACACACATTCACACAGGTGCAAGGCGCATGCGTTTTCCGTGGAATGCTGTTTCAGTCAGATCACATGAGAAAGTGGGGTGAAAAGTTTATACCGCGATTACCCATCAGAAAAAAGTGCCTCTTTCTGACGTCGCGCCCCCCTGACAGACACACACACACACATTTGCACACTTGCAACACACACTTCCCCAGTTAAGGCAGTCATGGTCAGGGTAGTGTGGTATGCTGAAAAGCCCATCCTGTGTGTATAGACGGTGTATTGCTCTAATCTGCAGGATACAAGAGCGGCAGCCCCGCCCACACCTCAATCTCAGTCTGCCCACACTCCAGGTCTCGTTGCTGGTCAAACCAAACCCTGGCCTGCCATGGCTCTGGCTCTCAGCAGGCTGGCTCTCACCAAGATACTCTGGCTGACCCTGCAAACATGTGGTCAACTTGGGCACGGCAGACCCTCAACTCTCTCAGGTGCGGGGTGGGAATGGGTGGATGGAAAAACAGAAGGAGAGGGATGAGGAGAAACAGGACACGGGGCTGCTGGCTCAACACCTAACTTCTCTATTCAAGAAAACAGATCTGTGTGAACATAAATGTAAATAAGAAATAAGCAAGCTGCAACACCTCCTCCTGCTTCATGGAGTTCAAATATGTATATTACTCTCTGCTTGGTAACACAGTGGAAAGTAGGAAGCTGCTGTGTGTGTGTGTTTATGCATATGTGCTTACAATTACCAGCATGTGTGCAAGCACGGGGCCTGTCCACTCACCAACATAGGTACTCCTGAGAGGGAGAGAATGCAAGAATGCAATAGGGGGAGTGCCCATTTTGATCTCTGACAGAGCTGCCACTGCCAGAATCAAACCCCAGCTCAGTGGGGTGGCGGGCAGGCAAGGCAAAGCCACTTGAAGGGGGGAGAGACACTCCATTCACCCTCGCACCACGCCCCTTCAAAAACATACACACTTACAATTACTCATAATCTGCTTATGATGCAGGTCTACAGTGGGTTTGCTAACATTACCAGGCTGAGAAACAGACACAAGTAGAGGAGAGAGCGAGAGAGGCTGAGAGACAGAAAGGACAGTCTCCACATGTCCCGTAATAACAGCGACTTTGTGTTTTACTTTTCATCTACCACACACTGAGGCTTAAACATTCACTCGATTGCTTTGCTCCAAAGCTTCAAGGAATAACCAAAGATGGGGTGGACAGGGAATGAAAATAACAGTCAAATCCACTGCATTTAAAGAGAACAGGAATGAAGCAAACAGAGTGTAAAGAAGAGTAAATAAGAAAAAGGATGAGCTTTTGTTTTCTTGCTCATTTAGCTGCAGGATGGATAAATATCTTGGAAAGGGAACCCTGACCTGTTGATAGATGGATAAATTTTAAGATTTTTTTTTTACCCTATTATGCCACACAGTGTACCATAAAATCTAAAGGAACACAAATATTTGTTTCTAAACATACAATACCCTGATAGACAGATATATCTTTGGAGCGTTTTGGTGGCATATCAAAAAAGCATACAAAAAGAAACACATATGCAACACTGTGGAAAAAAACAAATACAAAAGCAAGCTATTCAGTACATTTCCTCTAAGTAGCATTGAATCCTGGACAATTTTCAGAGTGACACAGCAAACAGTTGGCGAGTAATCCTCCCTTTTGCTGCAGACTCACAACACAGGGATTCTGAGTGCACGGTACAATACGTTACTTAGCAGAAGAAAAGAAGGAATAGATAGGTCCAGAAAGAAATCAGAAGCCATATAGCCTGCAATGTTAAGATTCACATTGTCCGACTTTGTTATTTTTGAGAATTAAATCCTATAAACATCCACTACCTGGCTAACAATAGCTCGTATAAGCTCGCTCCCGCACAGTCGGCATTTATAGACAAGTGTTTGTAAAATGTCATCAAGTCATCAAATTTCTGAATTGCAAAGTTCATTCTAACTAAAACTAAGTGATGGCAAGCTAAGCAGAGCACAGGCAGGTGTAAGTGTTGCTGAAAATCACTACATCTGTCTGTCAGAGTAAATGCTGCTTAGCTTAAGGCCATAATAAAAGGTAGGTGGGAAAGGAGGGAGAGCAGGTTGCGTGTGCGTTAGATGCAAGTTATAGAACAAGAGGATGGAAAAGGAGGAGAAGAAGAAGAAAGTCTGCGAGTTGAGGACACCACCACAGTAGCACGTCTCCGGGGAAGAGTGGTGGGTGATTCGATGACAAAGCCGTCTATTTCCATAGGCTCTCTGTGCCTGATCTCCCTCTAGTCCCTCAGAGCCACGGCCTTGATCTAGGCAAACACTGTGTGTGTGTGTGTGTGTGTGTGTGTGTGTGTGTGTGTGTGTGTGTGTAGTATGAACTAAAACTCTTTGAGCTGCAGTCGGTCCACTACACTAATTCCCCAGTGTGGACTTTGCATGTATGAATAAAAATATTGGACTGTGCTGCATGTGTGTGTGTTTGTGTGACTGTACGAGTGTCTGTAGTGTTCATATCTTCACCTCTCATCATCATCATCCTCTGTCAGATGTTCGAGTGTTTGCTTTCTGTCCATATGTGCGCATAGATGCGTCCTCATTCGTCCTTCCAGCTGATGGACGTGGACTCTGAGCTGCATGTATCATCACTGTTTTATTCATTATCAACATCTTTTAACTATACTGTGCACCTGATTAGGTCTTTTAGGCAGGTTTACAGGAAACTGTGTGGACTGATTTGTAGAAATAGATTGGTATCTGAATGCCCAGTGATGTCAGGCATTCAGTATTTATTTATTTGTTCAGTAATTTAGTACTTTGTACGATCAAGTCAAGCCAAAGACTAAAAGTAAACCAGAAAAAGTAGAAAGAGAAGGTAGAGTTGGGTTGAGGGAGAGAGAAGGAGGAGATGGAAAAGTGCCTGTAGCCAGATGGAGGAAGGGATAACTAGATTAGGAG
Source organism: Heniochus monoceros (assembly GCA_029783685.1). NCBI lineage: Eukaryota > Metazoa > Chordata > Actinopteri > Chaetodontiformes > Chaetodontidae > Heniochus > Heniochus monoceros. The sequence continues at coordinate 28,080,676 of JAPZEA010000024.1, read as the reverse complement.
GATGAAGAGAAGAAGAGAAGGAGAAAGAAAAGGGAAACATCAAGAAAAGTCCCCCGACTCAGTTCTAAGCTTCAGGTATCAGCTCGACTGGAGAACAGAGGAGCAGAAAACAAAGGGTGAGGAGAGATGGAGGGGAGGAATAAAAGCAGGGAAGGTATGAAGTCTGTGATGGAGACGGAAACTTCAGAGGAGGGAAGAGAAATCTCCAGACTCGGGTTTCAGAGCTGTCCCACCTGCAGCTCTGCCTCTTTAGTAAGATTTCATACAAGAAACTAACATTTGGAAGCAGCATGCTGCCCACATCTCGGCCAGACAAAAAGTTTGAATATTCTGCACAGATTTAAATGAAAATGAATGTTTTGCAGGAAGGTTTGTCTTCTTCTGCTGCATTTTTAACAGAGTAGCTGTTCAAAGTGTGTCTGAAGCCCCCAGTGGTCAACACATGTACGCATCGCTCGTTCCTGATTGGATGTGAGTCGCTGCTCTGCCACATCAGACGCCGACAGTTGAAGTGGTTCAGGCGTCTGATCAGGATTCATTGTGGATGCCTCCCCCTGGAAGTCTACCAGCTATGTCCAACTGGTAGGAGACCCCGGGGTGGACTCAGAACATGCTGGAGGGATGAAGTATCTCATTTAGACTGAGAATGCCTCAGGATCCACCAGGAGGAGCTGAAAACAGTGTGGGACATCTAGACCACCTGGCTTAGTCTGCTACCATCACAACACAGATGGATGGAGGGGTGGAGGGAGGGATGGATAGTTGATTTATACCAGTTTATTGCATAATTTGAAAGTACAAGGTTTACAAACTGACTGGACTTATTGGTCAGTGAAGTTTATATTAAAGTCATACAATGGTTTAAAAGCAGAGGACGATGGAGGGTGGAGGTAGAGGTGGTGGAGGTATAGACGGTGGAGGTAGAGGTGGTGGAGGTAGAGGTGGTGGAGGTCAAGACGGTGAAGGTAGAGGTGGTGGAGGTAGAGGTGGTGGAGGTATAGACGGTGGAGGTAGAGATGGTGGAGGTATAGACGGTGGAGGTAGAGGTGGTGGAGGTATAGATGGTGGAGGTAGAGGTGGTGGAGGTAGAGACGGTGGAGGTAGAGATGGTGGAGGTCAAGACGGTGAAAGTAGAGGTGGTGGAGGTATAGATGGTGGAGGTAGAGATGGTGGAGGAATAGACGGTGGAGGTAGAGACGGTGGAGGTAGAGGTGGTGGAGGTATAGATGGTGGAGGTATAGATGGCAGAGGTATAGATGGTGGAGGTAGAGGTGGTGGAGGTATAGACGGTGGAGGTAGAGGTGGTGGAGGTAGAGGTGATGGAAGTATAGACGGTGGAGGTAGAGGTGGTGGAGGTATAGATGGTGGAGGTATAGATGGTGGAGGTAGAGGTGGTGGAGGTATAGATGGTGGAGGTATAGACGGTGGAGGTAGAGGTGGTGGATGGAGGTGTAGCCGGCAGATGGAGGTGTAGCTGGGGAGCTGAGTAGTGGCGGTGCAGATGATGGAGGGATGCCAGCTGTTTGTTCGTTTGTTTTTGTGCCATTTGTTTGTTCAGTCTTTCATTTGTTTCGCTCATTTTTCTTTGCGTCAGTCTCTCCATCCCTCCATCCCTCTCTCCTCCGTCTCTCACTGGGAGGCATGAAATTCACCCGTCAACGTACGGAAACGCTCGTATTTACTGTCAGTTGACAAAGTTAATATTTAATGATGCTGTTAGTTGTTGCTGAAACAGTCAGTGAAAAATTGAGACTGAAACACGTCCTTACCTGCAGAAGGTTAAGAATGTTTTCCAGGGGCTCGTGGACGTGTTTCATATTGGATGAAATCCGTTGATGGTGCGTTCTTTGCTTGTAAATATTTACTGTGAAGCAGAAAAAAAAGAAAAATGAACAACACAACCTCTGCCTGCTGAAGAACTGCTTGAAGATGCAGATGCAAAGAGGTGGCGGAGTGCTGAGGAAGAGGATGTGGGCTGTGAATAATCAAAATCTCTCTCACTGGTTTTTGTACAATGGGCTGCTCGAGCAGTCTTTCAACCCACATTATGAAAAGCCAAACCAACCCTGTTATATTAATCTATTAACACCATTTTATTCTCCTCTGAGTCGGTCTTACACAACATAAATGTGCAGCCCACAGTTTTGGCATTTGGCGCCATGTTTTCCAGCTGAGGGCCGCCTGAACGCAGTGGGAGTGTTTAGTTAAACAGCGCCGAAGCTCGTGACACCCTCTTAGCTTCGGGGTTAAGACGCCTACCACGAACCACAACATCTCCATTTGATACATGTCATTCACCGTCTGTCTCCTCGTTTCCTGTCACCTCTCTACCGTCAAAATAAAAGCATTGCAGCTTTGAGCATCTTGTTCGTGTCTTTGCAGTGTTGGGACATTAACAGCTACCCCTGCTTGCTCTGCAGCATGCCTCCACAGACCAGATAAACAATGAGATTTATGTGGGTGATCAAACTGTGTTTTACCGTGTCCCTTTTTGAAAATGTCAAGCGTTCGCTGCCAACACTGCTGCAACAACCCCCTCCTGCAGATTCATCCTTCACGACATCAGAGGGATACGTCCGTTCCTCTGCCAGAAGGCAGGTTCTGGCCTACGCCGTTGAGCCTGGACTACTTCGCTCAGTCCGATCCGACGCCTGCAGCTCATCCAGAATACTGCAGCCCGGCCGGTCTTCAGCCTTCCCAGACTCTCCCACACTGCACTGCTGCTCTGCACCCTGCACCGGCTGTCTGCGGCTGCTCCAATCCCAGTCAAGACACTGGGACTGCTGCGCTGCATCAAGGATGTGATCAAATCATACACTCCAGCCGGTCCACGATGCTCTGCTGCTGCTAATTGGCTCCCTCACTATGAGGAGGCTCTTCACTGACATCAGGACGGCAGAAACATCCTCTGCTGCAGACTGAAAACTCGCCTGCTCACACTGCACCGTGGCCCATAAATAAAATGACACAAAATCTAAATAAAAAGAACTCCTTTTCCTATAAATCTTACTCTCTTATTGTTGTAAATGTAGTATTTGATATTTGATGAAGCTTGATGTATTTCTTGGAACTGTTGGGTTGCAACATCCAGATGCACATCCTTCTCCATGCATCCATCTATAATTGTCCTCCTGATTGGGTTCGTAGATGTTATTTATATTTGGTTAAGCTCTGTCGGTATCCCTCCAGCGTTAAATGAACAAAGTTGTTGGTGACCTTGAAGACATTTCTGTGTACTTACGTCATGTCGTCCTCTAAAATAGCACATGGGACTGATTCGTAAATGACAGTAGCAGTGATTCTCCCAAGTGTTTTAAGAGAGAAGCACATTGAGAAAGCTTGCTCGTGAATAAAAATGTTTGGGTCCTCCCTTCCTCTTCCTCTTCCTCTTCCTCGTCCTCTTCTCGTCTCTCCTTATTTAACTTTTCGCTGCTTTCTTCCCCTCGTTTGATCTTTTCCTTCTTCTTCTGAGAGCCTCTCCTTTACCTCTGTTCTCTTTCTTCTCTATTTCTTCTCTTATTTTGTATTCTCTCTTCTTTATTCTCCATTCTCTCCTCCGTCACACCCCCCTCCCAACATGCGCTCCTTCTCTACCTTCTTATCTCTCTTTGTGCTATTGTCCTCGTCTTCCTTCTCCTCTGCTCTCAGGGTAGGAGATAAACCCACAGAGCAATAATCTGTAGCTAAATAGACAGCTGATCCCTTTAAAAGCCATGCTACAGAGGGGAGGAGAGTGTTTACATGGCCTCCAGCAAATGTGCTGCACGACTGGGAAATTAATTAGCCAGCCCAGCTCTCAGATGCTTCAAATTCTCCCCGTTTTCCCTCTCTCCACATTTCAAGTTATCTCTCCTTTTCTTTCTGAGATTCTCTGTCTGTCGCTTGGTTTCCATCCAAGGAATTTTTCACCAATTATGATGTGGCGAACTGGAGTGGAAATGGCAAATTTCAAAGGCGCGAGAAAGTTTTTATACGGCGCTTTTCATCATGAAAAGGAATTTGATAAACAGTGATAGAAATGCATGCGCTGAAACAGTCACCACAGGCTGCTCGCTTTGTTCCACAAATAATGGAGACGTGGCTTCGGACTTTCTTTAAGCTATTTCTAAAATACTTTTCATGCAGCAGAAACTTTACATGTGTAGCATTGGAGTCTCAAAACTTTTTGAACAAGTTTTTGTTTTCAAATGGAAGCATGAAATATGGCTGCTACCCAACAAGAAAGAACAAAAAAATGAGGAATTTCTTCTGTTTGCTGTGTCAGCAGCGTGTATGTCTACACGTCAATACTCTCATTACCAGCAATAAGCTTTATGACACAAGCAGAAGTAGGTTTTTAATGCAGAAAGCAGAGTAAAATCAATGGGAGCAGACTGTGTGTGATCGCAGAAACGTGTCAGAGGAGTCGTGATTCTTTGTTTTTGCTTTTGCAGTCGGGACATTAAATCGACGTTCAGCTTCTGTTTGATTCCGGCGCAGATTTCTTCTCTCTGTCATCGGTTTCTTTCTATCGATCAATAAATGCTGCTCGCTCTCAGAGGAGACGGCAAAGAAACTGCAGATGGATAAAAACAATGCTGCATGTGATCTGTGCGTCATGCTGATTGATTATCGTTTAAAAGGATCAGAGTGTGTGTGCAGCGTCCGGTCATCACGCAGCCTGTTGAGTTTAACGTCCTGAAAGTTTGACACATCGTTGGTTCTCTGTGCTGCAGAGGGCCGATCAGGCCGAGGCGTTCTTCATACGCTTCCTTTCAGCTCTCCGTCGGACGCAGCTGTGAAGTCTTAATTTGATTTGTTGGGCTCAAATTGTCTTCAGGCTCCTGGTCCAAAAGGTTGCTTTGTCCTTCCAGCCAGCTGTCCATCTCAGACGATGCTTTCAAGTTTCTACCCTTCACAACAGCCCTGTAGTCCAAAGTTTCTAAATCTATATATTAGAGACACATTAATGGTAATCTGTAGACACACAGATCAACACTGGATGTAATTTAGATAAGAAAATAAATATTTATCCAGTATTTATTTAGTAGAGTTTCATGATGTTTGTAACCATAATTTCAGTGTCCATCATCAGCTGACTGTAAACTCCAGTGTTCAGACCTGATTTGTGTCTCTGGACCAGACGCCAGAACCCTCCGTCGCTCCTAAATCACAATCAATCATCCTCCAAACTCACCGCTGGACCGATCACTGAGTCAGCCGCTGAGCAGAGAGAATAAACAGCGAAGACGAGAGCGAGCCGGAGAGGAAGGGCAGAGCAGAGAGCGGCAGGAGCACCGCTGTGAGTTGAACAGCTGGAGTGTCATGTGTTTAATTCACCCTCCGTTTAACCTTTTCCTGCTCCTCTGCTCCTGCCTCGCTCTAACACACCTGTTTTACCCCCTGCTCCGCCTCTGCCATTATTTACCCCCTGTTAGACGGCGCGCACAGTTAGCATGTTAGCATTCATTAAAGTCAACGCAGACAGAAAACACTGATCTCAGTGAGACTTCCTGAATAAATAAAGTTGAACTGAAGAGACAAACTAACACACTGCTGCTTCAGGTCTTTTTATGGCATTTGCCTCCGTGCATTCACACCGAGATGGAATGTTAAATAGAGTTTTTATTGGCTATAAGCAGTATTGTGATGCCCTCAGGTCATATTTCCACACGTCAGCTTCTGTTGAATTACTGCCTGTGTACCAGGCACTGCGATTAAATCATTTACATCCCTGTATTAGTCAGTGGGGGTGGAATTTATTTGACGATAGATCAGAGTTCAAACAAGAAATCTGCGACAAATCAAACGCTGGCTCCAGAAATGACGTTACAATTGAAGTACAAAAACTGTAAGGCTGTATGGTGTTAAAGTACTGCGAGGACAGACGTATACATGTCTTTAACTAAGGTTGATTAACATAATTAAGAATGGCAGATTTTTATTTTAGTCAAAGAACGACACTGTCTCCGTCTAACTGTCCGTCTTTCCTCTCCCATCAACTTCAAATCATTAACGTAGAGAAGCGTCACGTTCTGGGTTTTAGTTCAGTCGTTTCCTGTTTTATGTTGAAAGGGTTTCTCCTCACTTGTTTTACTTCCTGCCGTTGTCTCTGTCTGATTGGTGTCACCTGTCCCTCGTTAGTCTTCCCTCTCTTGTGTATTCAGTCGGTGTGTGTTCCCTCTTTCCTGCCGGTTTGTTTTGTGTTTGCTAATTAGTTTCTTCTTTGTCTTCTGGCTGTTGCTCCTGCAGTCTGCTGCCTGCCTGTTTGGTTGGTCTGGATTCAGCTTCAGTTATTAAATCCTGCCTGTGTGTCCTGAAATTTGGGTTAAACCCCTCGTTTCCCCGCAGACTGTGACAGAAAGCGAGTCGCAGCAGCAGAACAGAAACAGTGTGTATCAGCCTCCAGGAGCGTCAGAATCACCAGAATGAAGTAAAAACAAACCCAAAGACGTGAAGATGTGAGCTGACTTTTCAGACAAGAAGTCTTTCACTCCATCATCCTTCTCTCTGCCGGCCATTAACACACACACACACACACACACACACACATACACACACACACACACACATACATACACACACACACACACACACATATACACACACACACACACACACACACACACATACATACACACACACACACACAAACACGCACTAGCTCGGTCACCATTTTCTGTTTGTGTAAA
>JAPZEA010000024.1:28031714-28044918 GCA_029783685.1 Heniochus monoceros | reverse complement strand
ACATTGCATGTCTTTGGTAGGTGCCAATCACTCTCACTGCAAATCAAACCTTGGCACATAGTTAACTGCACTCATCTACTGTTACAGATGCCACGTGGTATTAGAATCATACTGGGATTATTTGAGGAGTGGACAGTATCATCGATGGAGTGTACCAGTGCAACATTTTCTAGTCATTGCTCAACCAGAAGCAAATGTCAGTTCAGACAAGAAAGTGAATGTAGCACAATAACAAATAATAAACCTGTTATTGCTGAATATATATATATATATATATATATATATATAAAATATAAATGTGTAAAATAGTTCACTCCAAAATTCTTCAGCTACCTCTACAAGGTGTCGATATTACAATTTTTCATGTTTTGTTTGTTTGATGAGTCATAGGCAAAATTCCTAATTTTCTGAAATTAAAGCTGCAATAATTGCTAGTTTTGGCCACTTGGGGGCAGCACAACAATCTGTAAATGCAACATTTATATATTAAGACATATTAACAAACAGTTACTTATTTACACATCCAGCAGATATGGATCAGTATTCATTTGGAGTCATGTTTCTGGCCACCTGACAAATGTAAGGCCAGTATTCACTCTCTTTTAAGCCTCTGCAAACTCCAGAGGGAACTATCTCTATCTGTCTCTTTAGCTGCTAAACGCTCCACTGTGGTCACCAGCTAGACGCTAACTTTGTCTGTCTGCTCTTTGGTGCTGAGCAGTCAGTGTACAGTGGGTTTATCAGACTAGTTTTAGTGAAAACAGCTGAAAACAGGTTGATGAGAGCAGTGAGAGTTGGAAATGGACTAAAAGACGGTAAAAGGCTCTGTTGAGCCGAGTGGAGCTGCACTGTTGATACTGTTGCTGTTGTGATAATTCTCTGTGGGTTCATTGCTATGAGGCAACCCTTTCAGAAAAATATTGATTAAAGCCGCTTTAAAGGACCAGTGTGTCAGATTCAGTGACATCTAGCGGTGAGATTGCTGACTGCAGGCAACTGAATACTCCATTCCAACTGAATATTCCATTTCTGCCAATAGATCCCAGTTAATCCTACACACTGGACCTTTAATGGCCAACTTTCCTTTCTACTTCTTGCTTTTTGTCTTATGATAATCACTCCAGTGATGATACTGTCCTCCTGAACACAGACGGTAGCTTAGCACTAAGTGATAGCACACTCCTGAAAAACTGCAACATTTTGTCAAGTATTCTGCCCTTTTTCAGTCTTTGACCCTGCCACTGACACAAAATACTCTGTCCTGTCTGTCCCTTACTACTGTAAATATTGACTGTACATACTGTAGCCAGAGTGACTTTACAGGGGCTCTTCAGCTTCCCCTCATTAAATCTGAACAGACCCTGTGAAAGCCTCCTTTATCATAATCTTTTTAAAGGCCATCTGTTCACATAACCAATACATTCCATTTGCTGCCTAATATGAGTGTGCATTTCAAAGGGCGTACACTGCACAAGCACCGTGTTATTGAGTGAGAGCAGCAGAAACACTATAGCAGTAGTATACAGAGGGGGGAATAGAGGCACAGGAGTATGCACTGTGGGCCCAGCTGCAGATTCAAGGCTTTTCTCTTGTCTGGACCCACACAACACTGAGGTTGGTACTGTATCTTCTGGTTGTAGCAGCTCAGCACAGGACAAAGTAAAGCACCACCCCGACACTTTGAAACACATTCAGGACTCTTCAGAAGACAGCTTCTGGAAGGAAAGAAAGAAACGTTGTCACGCAGATTAAGGAGAACACTACAATGCTGAATAATAAAATGTATGGGGGTTAACCTGCTGTCTCAAGGCCTGCATGGATGTGTACTCAATGTGCTCTCTCTTTTTTCGGATCAAGTCTGGTTCATCAGGGATCAGTACCGCCAAAAGCACCTTAATCAAGATCAGCACATGCTGAAAACACACACAGAGGTAAAAGTGTCAGGGGACACACACACACAGATGTGACTGTTGTTCATGTGACTCTCACTCTCCATCCTCCTTCACACCTCCACCAGAACAGCCAGCAGCAGAATGTTCGTGCTGCTCAGCCTGCCCTCCTGAAACATCTCTTGTAACCGTGGTGACAGCAGCAGCAGCCAGCAGTTGGACACAACGGAGACAAAGCTCAGGACCTCGAAAGCGATCTGAAACACAAGACAATGACATGGACTGTTGGCTCATAACTGGCTGAGTGTGACCCGCCGGCTGCGTCTCAGTTCTGTTGTGCCTCGTGTTTTCTGCTGACCTGCCACACGCCCATGTTTGCCACCGGAGGGGAGAAGGGCTTGCGGAAGAGTTTGCAGATCTTGTAGGCGTCCGATCGGATCTCTGTTAGGTTATTGATGAGCAGCAGTACGGCCGTCAGAGGATACACGCAGGAGAAAAGGCTCAGATAGCCAAACTGCACCAGGAGCTCGATGTATTCTGCAAACAAGCCCTGTGACAAACCCAGAAGCTGTGTCACACACTGCCGCGGTGTAGTCTAATCCCTGCTTTTCACCTTTTCTGAATACCGTACACTCACAGGGAAGGCAGGGAGGGTGCTTTGGTTTCTAAATTTGTCCTCCTCTGGGTCGTCTTCATGTTCTGTCCTGTTGGGGGCGCTGATGAACCGGTCCACCAGGAAGGGTATGACCACCTCTGTCACCTGGTTCACCAGCTGGGTCACTATCAGCAAAGATGCTAGACGCTTTAGACAGAGAGAGAGAATATGTGAATTTACTGTCGCTCAGGAAGCCTTTTTTTTTATTTCATTCTCTGACCTTTTTTGGTCATGCTGCACTCAAGCTTCCAATGGGCATATGGCATAAACATAAACCCAATGCCAGGCTGCTGCTCAGCCTGGGAAAACAGTTGTATAATGTCTTCTGTCGCTCTGGAGGAGCTTTGTGGAATCTGAGAACATAACCCCGATGATCAGGGGGATGACATGATGTCATTACTGAGACCAGTGCAGGATCTGTAGAGCTCAGCTGTTACCTTACGAAGCAAAGGCACATCCTGCTTGAAGAAGGCGATGTGGAAGAGCACTGCAAAGTAGTTGAAGAAGGTGAACTGGGGGAAGAGAGACAAGAGCCTGGTAAAAGAGCATGCTGGGTAAAGAGGATGGAAGAGCTAATGGTTAAAGAGGAGAGGAGGAACTGACCACCAAGACTTTGGCTGTCAGGTGGTTCTCATAGGCAGACTCCTCTCTGTGGTTCTCTAAAGGGAAATATAAGTTGAATTAATGGCTAATCACACGCATTATGAACAGTACTATTGGCAGCATTGCATAATGTGATCAGCTCTTTTCTCTCTCTGTGTCCTTATCTCCCTCCCATAACCATTTTCCTCAGCTGACAGTATCTTTGCCACAAATTCTTCATTGCTTACCATCATTAGAATAATACAAATATTATCACTGTTGTATTCTTCATTCTCTCCATGGCATCCCCTCCGTCTTACTCACCAAATTCAGTCAAAGACTGCGCCACCTTCCTGTAAGCAGTCGCTAGCACGTTCGTGTAGACGATGTGAAGCACTGAGGGCATGTAGACCAAAGTCTGAGACAGCAGGGAGTCCCAGTCCTTCTGCAGCTCCTGCACCTGGGCCTCCCCCCAGTAGAAGCAAAGCATTCCCACTACCACCAGCCCTGCAGGAGGAGACGTGACGGGACAGCAGACATGAGGACGGAAGCAGGGCTCAGAGGAGGTTTTGCATACTTCTACTACATCTGAATGGAAGCGCTGCCGTGTTTTACTGCTCAGCAGACCTTTGAAAAGCATTACTTCTTTTACTTGGGTATTAAATTAAGCAACAAATGAATATGGCGGTGCCTCTCAACTCTGTGACATGTGCTAATAAATTCAATTCAAAGTTAAAATTCAAGTTGTACCTAGAAACAGGCCCACCACTGGGACTGACACCAGCGCCATACGCAGGTCCCTCTGCCATTCAGGAAAGAGCGGCTCCACACGGCCTGTCACAGGGTTGACCCCGATGTCGCCGTGGAAGCCGGGCCGGGGCTCGGCGAAGCGCTCGGCGAGGTGCAGGGTCCCCCAGCGGTAGGACAGGGTGGAGCTCCGACGCTTCCACAGCTCCATGAACACCGTGGACCAGAGCATGCTGAACACCGCCTGGATCATGTGACCGCTGACAGCTGGTCCCGAGTCATCGCCAACACTCGTGGCCTCTGAGCCTGAGACCGACTCCTCCATCTCATCCTGAACCTCACCTGTGATGGACAAGAACAACTTAGAGCTGCTCTCATGGACTGGACGAAGCCTGAGTAGAACACATCATCGATCAGCCTTAGTTGCTGGTCAGCTTGGTACCATTCTAAAGTATTTGAAAATACGATGGCAATGATATACATTTATACACAATGTATGAGTGGAACCAAGAGCATGCTTTGAGTTGAATGCTAACATTGCTATGTTACACTAACGCTTAACAAAATAGTCTTTTTTACTCTCGCCACCCTCAGGCATGCAAAAATATTTTTCCCATGAGCGGTGTAGGGTAAGTGAGGTCATTTTATTTTAGTAATTTTACGATGATCATGAGTTAATCACCTTGTTATCTGAGCAAAGCTGTTTTTCTGGTCACCCACAACAACCTAAAAAAGGTTGTTTTCTCAAGACAATAATTAGCTCATGATCTAGTTTTAAGATTACAGGATTAAAAACAATTATTGCAACAACCACTCCTGGCTTCCATAGATAAAAAAGCAGCGAGGTTTCTCTTTTTAAAATGAGTATTAAAGCCTCACAGGGCCACTAGCCTGCCAGACTCAATACTGTCGCAGTCCTCTCTCGTCCTTTTGTTATCTTTTGGTGTGAAACACTGTGGAAATGAACGAGCTGTTGGCACACTCCTAACATAAAGCTTCCTGGTTCCTCACTATTCAGAGTCCTGAGGCATTTCAAGCTCAAACACCTGCTTCAAAAAGATACTTAGCAACGTCTGAGCAGGTCCTCGAGTAGCCTGTGAAACCTTGTGCTGAGACAAGAAATGAGCATGTCTCCATTCTAATTGTAAAATTAGATTTTCGAGTGCTAAATGTGTCATAACTGCCACACACTGTAACGATAAACACAAACAAATGATAGATTCATACACCTACCTGAAATGTATGTGATTGACAGGCCCAGCATTGCTGGTAGGAGCAGAGACCAGGTGTAGAAGTCCAGGAAGCTGAAGTAAAAAGCCACAGAGCTTCCAAAATACCCATTGACTGAATCTGGATGAAGCAGCAGACAGAGATGTGTGGTGTAAATGCACAGTTCAACCGTCTTCCAGGCAGGAAACAGACGCTGTCACCCACACAGCTATCTCGTGGGAAGTCTGACTCCACTCAGCATGAAACTACAATTACCACCTTCTCCTCCTGAGTTATGCTGTTGAAAAATGGCTTTGCAGAACATTATGATGTCACAGTGAAGGTGACCTTTGACCTTTTGGATATGAAACGTCATCGCTTCATCATTTTATCCTTCGAGACATCCGTCTGATATTTCGCCATAATTAGGCTATGAATTATTGAGTTAACGCCAAAAATGTGTTTTTAGTGGTCATAGTGACCTTGACCTTTGACCACCAAATTCAGTTGATCCTCTAGTTCAAGTGTGCCAAATGTAAAGAAATTCCTTCAGGAGATATCATGTTCATTATAATGGGATGGACAACCCAAAAAATAAAGCCTCCATCCACTGACAGAGGAGGCAGTGAGGAGGCAGAAAAACTCAGACTGTGACCATGTTTTTATCAGTTTCTCAATGTGTGCGCGCACGAGAAGTCATGTGGCAGTGTGTGTGTGTGTGTGTGTGTGTGTGTTTAGAAAGGTCATCTACAGGCTAACTGTTGGTTTGATCCAAGAGGAGAAATATTTAATCAATATTCAATCTGCCATGAATCGAGTTCAGTCAGGAAGAGTTTAGACGTAACACATCACTTCCTGTTTACAATGATGATAAGATAAGATAAGATAAGATAAGATAAGATAAAACTTTAATCCCACATCACGGAAATTAAGTTAAACCCTCAAAGTATAAAAAGAGGCAAAAAGAGAGGCATAGAAAGATCAAGATTAAAAAAGGATGCAGAATAAAAAATAAAAATCATCTATAAGATTATAAGAAAGAATAAGATAAGAAGAATATGGATAATAAATACAGTATTGGTATTATTGCAGAGTAGAACACAGTGAAAATTGTGTCATACCGCAGAAGATGTTTTGGGTATGAGCATGTTTGGATCTGGTGATCTTACGTTTTGGCCGGTCAACTGTTAAAATCACATATTTGAAGAATCTGATTTGAAAAATCCCAAACTCTCCATGGACAGATGCCACTCAGGATAAATCAGGAAACAGGTTTTTGGGGATTTGGGTAAACTGATCCTTTAAGTGGCCCTGGACCGCAACATGAGATGAGACGAATGTGTTCATGCATCACCACAAGACGAACTGCGAGGAAATAAGGAAAGAGACGTAAGACGGGAAGGTTTCTCCAAATATTTAAAAGTCAGATGTGGGTGCAGGGAGCTCAGGAGATGTGTAAATGCAGCCTGACAGTACAGGGACATTCAGGGGCGACTTCAGTGAGGAGGGAGCCTCGCAGGAGCTTTTAGACTCATCGCAGACTGTTTAGAACATCCCCTCTGCACGAAGGACTTTAAGATCTGGCTTCAAGCCCCAGCAGGGTTCAGGGAAGCACAGAGGAGCCAGAATTCAGCCTGACAGCTCGGGGACGAGCCAGTAATGTACAGCAGCGGTTACTTAAAAAACTCCAGCTGTGATGTATTTTGCTGCATCAGGACTCGCTTTCTGTTCAGGAGAGGTAATCAAATAAAGTTTAGATGCCGTCAGCGAAGTTATTTCCTGATGCTGGGCTGCACGGTTTAGTGTTTTTAGTTTGTTTTGCCTCGAATGCATGACAGAAAATCCCTGTCGGCTTCATACAGTGAGGCCCAGAACGTCTCTCACATGTTAATCATGCCATGAATCAGACATGGCAATGCTTATGGTTAGCGTTAGCATGATGCCCATTGATAGTTTGATGAATGGAGCTCATTGGAAGCTCTGAGTCACAGCTGCAGCCTCTGTTAGCGAGGCAGGGAACTGTAATGCGGCGCTTTGGCAGGTTTGTGGTTCAGATTAAATTCAGATGAAGTGAGAAGTGATTTCAGAGGCAGCCAGCAGTTAATACCAGCAGGTGTGTAATGACTCTCATTCGTTCTGAAGAAGCGTTTCAGGATGTTTTACGGCAGGTGGATTAAACACTTCACATCACTCGACCTGTGGCTCCGGAGGTGAAGCCGGTTGGTTGGATTGAAGTGTCTGAACCCTGAATCGCCCCCAGCAGCCGGCGTGCTCGCTCGCTCGCCGCCGTCAGCGAGCGAGCGTGAATTGATGAACGAGTGATGAAGACCATTTAATCCCTCCCTCCTCCTTCCTCACTTCATTTCTCTTATTTTGTTCAAACTACTCCTCAGCATGTGAAAACCGTTGTGTAACGTCGTCTCTGGCTGTGGACGAGCTCTGCCAAGAAAATAATGATGTCATTAGTCCTCAAAAGCTTAAAGTGGACTTTTTGTTTCCTGAACTACTTTTGTGTTTCCTTACAGAACTTCGTCTGATTGGCTGCTCTCCAACGCAGCGGCCACAGCACAGGTGGGTGCTCCCCTCGCTGTGGTTGGCTTAGCCTGGCTGATTCATGGTTAATGGGTTATTAATGGGTTACTGCTGTGACCGTAGCCGCGGCTAGTGCTATTGCTGCGTCTGTAGGTACTGTGGCTACTCTCCAGCACCTAAAATTAGTCAGAACGCAAGACCCGCACCTGAACAGGTGTTTCTATCATATATGACCGATGTGTGACCAGCACAGGATTTGGGAGTGTTATACCCTTTAAAAACAAATGTGTCGCATCCTCCGTAATCATAACGAGGCCAAAGCTAATCAGCTGTAGGCACAATCGAAGCCACAGCAGCAGCCAGCTGTAACGCAAAGTAAGAGCTCCGGCTGGGATCTCCACCAGCTGTACTGCAAAATACGGATCAGAGGTACTGCAAAAAGTACAGGGAGGTACTACGTTTCCATCGGGGTTGAAAGCAGAAAGCGTGCGATGTGAGAGGATGAAGGAATGAAAAACATGGACGTTTAGAACAGAGAGGGGATCTAATGAAGAGACGAGCTCCATGATGGGAGCTGTGGGATCCAGTGTGTTTGAAGCTCGATTATCATCCGAGGCCAAATGTGAGTGTATCTCAGCCTCGGCTGCATCGATCTGCTCCATCCTTTTTTAATCTGGCCTCATTAGCAAAAATCAGACGTGTAACATGAAGTTTCCTTCATCGATTTTCCTCTCAGCCGTCTCTCCTCCGTTCCTTCACTGAAACGTTAAATGTTTTTTTAATGCAAAAGATTTGTTTTGTCTTTACGCATCTTATTATCTTTGTTGTTCTTTCCCTCTCTTCTCTTCCCTTGTGCATGAAGATGTAAATGTACTTTTAATGTCAGGAGCTCTTTCTTTCTGTCTCGCCGTCGTTCGTATTCTGTATGAAATATAACTACCATTTTAATGTCAGGCTCTCTTTCTCTCGCTGCTCTTCAACTATGTAAATGTTCTTTTAATGTTTATTTCTCTCTCTCTCTCGGTCTTATGAACGCTGTTTTAATGTAACCTCTCACTTCCTGTTTTTGTCTTTTTGGCATGCTTTTCCTCCCTTCCCTTCCCTTCCCTTCTTTAATCATCCGCACTCTTTTTCTCCAGTTTTTCTCTTCTCACCTCATCTCTTCTTGTCCTTGACTCCCCATTTATCACTTTTCCCTCAACCTCCGTCCTCCTCGCCTCACCTCACCGCTCTTTGTTCTTATTCTCCTCTCTAACCATCCTCCCGACCTTTCCTTCATGTACAGAATCTCCTTTCCAATCCATCTAATGTCCTCCTCTTCCTCTCCTCCTGACTCCTCCTCCCTCCATTCCTTTGCTCTCCTCTCCTTCATGATTGCTTCCCGTCACCGTCTCCTCGCCTTTCTGTTCATTTCTGAACCTTAAATAGCTGCCGGTTCGATTCCCAGCAGCTCAGCCCGCCTGACGCCGAGGTTCGGCTAATTATCGTCCCGGTGTTGGTTTCCTCCACCTCGTCTCGACTAACGAGGGCAGAGACAAAGAAACACCAGGCAGACAAACACTGAGTAAGAACTAGTGTCAAAGTTTTGTGAGAGGAAACGTGTGCATGGTTTGTGGCTTCAGTTTGTGGCTACATGTTCACAAGCATGTGTGCAGCGAGGGTAAAGTTTGTGGTTTGTAATTAATATTGTTTCAGGTTAGCATAAGCATCAAGGAAATGACTTTGTGCTTTAGCGCAGGTCGAAACACAGCTTTCATGGTACAACTGGACGATCAGAAGCTTTCCGACAGAAAAGAAAAAGGTCACAAAACAAAAGCACACAGCCAAAAACAACCCAACACAGCACGATGCAGCAACACAGCAGCAGCAGTGCAGCAGCTGCTCACACTGAAAATATTCAGATATGCAAAGAAATAAAACCTGCTCAGAAAGAAAGAACCTGTGGCCAGAAGGTGGAGGTGAAGAGGACTTCTTAAAGCTCTATTTCTGGTCTGCTGCTCCTCCATTTCTCTATTTCTTCCTCTTTATCTTCCCATCTGCCATTTTTCTCTTCCTCCTCCTTCCATCTCATCCTCCCGCTCTCACTCTCTCTTTGAAGCTTTCTGTCCTCTCTCTACATTTCATCCACAGATAATTGATTGTCACTAATCTATGTCGCTGTGAACCCTCCCACCTCATCTTCTCTCTTCCACCGTCAGCAGCTGGACTCTCAGGAGGGGGACAGACGTCCAGCTGCAGACGTCCCTCCTGGGGACAGGGGAAGGTTATTGATCAGCATTTGCCAATATTCACTTTTTCCACTCAGGGCTTTGTTATTGAAGTGTTGTTTGTCAGGTAACAGCCGGAAGCATCATTTGGTTTCTTGTCTTGTCTAAACTGGTTGGTAGGTGATGTTTACCTGTTGGTCAAAGTCATATTAATGTCAGTCCAGAGCTCTGAAACCAGGTTTCATAGATTATAATGGACATAACGATCTGGAATAAGGATGAAACTTCTCATGTTGTCGATGTAAGTGTTTGATTTTAATTCAGTTCTTCATAAACTACAAAAATTAGAAAAGAATTGTAAAGATTCCTGTAACTTTGACTTTGACGTCATCCTAAATACTGACGTTACTTCTTTATGAAAGACTGAGGAGAAAGTGAAACATGCTGCATCGTACTCGATCAGACCAGCTTTGTTGGTGGATTTACAGATTTTTGTGAACCCACATTCGCTGTAACGAGTTCACGTTGTCAAAACTCTCTTTACCGACAACATTTGATGCTCATCTCAGCATCTTTTACCAGATATCTGTCTGCCTACAGTCACTCGTTATTTAATGAGCATAAAAATCACTAATAGTTAGCATTAAAACTAGTGTCTCTGTTGTCTTTGTGAAAGTATCTTTATTTATTTAGTTTAAAGATTCCATTCCAACAAAAATAAGGCCTCTTCTTGGATGTTTGGACTGTGCTGCCTCACAGAAATGATTTTTTTTTTTTTACATGTTTGCATCAAGTAGATCCAAAATGAAATTCTACAGTGTCCATCAACCCTGTCTCTGTTTTACCTTCATCTCACCTCATGTCCTCTCTTACAGGACACCTACCTGATCCATCCCTGACAGTCTCCTGCAGACATCCTGCATGCATTGTGTCCAATAGTTGCATCTGATCACGTGGACGGTGCTCATTAACTTCCACCTCCATGAGGAGAGGAATTCCTCTGTGGGCCTCAGGAACAGAGAGAGATGTGGAAGGAAAATCACTGGAAGAGAATATTCTGCCTCACCTGCCGTCGTTAGCTGTCTTTCATGGAGGTCATCAAGGGATGAAAATAGGTGCTCTTACCTAAAGCGTGCAAACGTATTTTTCCCTCTGAAGCTGCAGCATCGTCCTCATTCTGAGCGACAGGGATTAAAACACAGGGAGGGATTTAAAATGGAAAAATCCTTCGTCAAACTGCTGTTTTAAAAGTTTAAACTTTCACATCTTGTATCTGAGGTGACAAACAAACGTGGCCCCTGCGGACCCCTGGGTGGGAGCCAATCGGGACCCCAGCAGCGCAGGCAAGAGGAAGAGCTGGAGAGAGATACAGTATCTGCACATATTCTCAAAGACGAAGATAAAGGTGAGTGGAACGACTGAATGGAGAGAGAGCTAAAGAGCCAGAGACACCAGACAGATATGAGAATTAGTTCCAAATAATGAATGAAGCCATGAATGAGGGATGCTTCCTCCCCTCTTATCTTCCTCTCTGAGTTAATGCTAATGAGGCTGATAGAACAATGCATCAGGCCGCTGTTGTCCTTTATCAGATGCAACGACTCACAGCCTCAAATAAACAGTGTGGAACATCTGCAGGGCGACAATCTTCTCCAACACTGTGTTTATTCATTCAATCGCTAATTCTCCGTCTCATGGAAGTATTAAACTATTTACACATTGGCGATGTGCAGGTAGAGTTTGTTATGTGCAGCAGGACGGATGCAACAAAACATGCGATGAAAATGACAACAGGCCCGTGACAAACATAATAATTACCATGAAATCAACTTAAAAGGCAAAGCAAGAGTATTGATGAAAGCAGCTTGACGAGCTTCGCTTTGCTTTGCTTCGCCAATCTTCGTCTGAGGCTCTCTGAGTGAATCACGACGAGGTAAAAGGTTTGTACATCTTTTAATGACTCCACAGGTTTTGTAACGGAAACGTGAGAAGTTGATTTCCACACACACACACACACACACATTAGTGTAGCGCTGCACTTATTTTCCCAAAGTGTGGAGAAATACAATATTCTCTTAATCTAATTTGAAATTCATGGACATTAAAACGCCCGAGGATCCAATCAGGCGCGTGTCAGAGCCAACGAGACAAAACGTCTCACCGCTGGTCTTATGCTCGTGTCTGTGGACGTGTTTGTAATTTGGGATTTTTTTCATGCTCTTTAATTATAATGAAGCATCACTTCCTGTTTCCTTTCCATTTTGTATTGCACCACCTGTGACAGTCGAAGAATCTGTGGTGTGTTTCATATTATGGGCTGTATTGAACACCGCTGCCTCCAGAGGCTGCTGCTGATGCTTTACTCTGTCTTTTTTCTCTACATGTGAGTCAGTGTGTGTGTGTGTGTGTGTGTGTGTGTGTGTGTGTGTGTGTTCGTAGCAGCAGATAATGGGAAGCAAAACCTGCCATTAATTATTCAACCGCAAGAAAAAACAAAGAAACAAGGACACGAGCCAAGGCCAGCTCCTCCTCCTCCTCTGCATCCATCCTTTTTTTCATTTTCTTCCTCTTCATTCATTTTTCATCCTTCAGCCTCATCTTCCCTTCCTCCACACCTCTCATCCCTTCCTTTCTCCTCGCTTCTTTACATTTCACCATTTTTCTTCCTCCTTTGTTCCTCATATTTTCTTTCCTCCTTCCTCCTCTCTATCCGCTTTCCGTCTTCTTCCATCCTCTTTCCATTTATCATACCACGCTCCATCTCTCCTCCCTGTTCCCTCCGTCTCTTGTTCCCTCCTTCCTTTGTCCCTTCTTCTCATTATCTCTTACATTCCACATTTTTCATCACATTTTTCCACTCCCTTCTTCATCCACTGACCTTTTAATTCTCATATCTTGCTTTTCTTCATCTTCGCTTGCTTACTTTCCCTCATTTGCATCCTCTCTTGTTTTCTTTCTTCTCCACCCTCTCTTCACCTTCCCTCCTCATCCCTTTTTTATTTCCTTCCTCTCTACATGTGCTTCCCTTCATTTTTATTTATTTCTCATCCTCCTTTTCCTCCATCTTGACTTTTTAATTCATGTCTTCACACTCCGTTCGTTTCCTCTGTCTCCTTTTGCTCGTCCACCTCCTCGACTCTCCTCCCTCCGCTTCATTCATTATGCCTGCAAACAACCAGAAGTTTCATTGTATTTGTCCCTGCTTCCACAGCTGCAGAAGGAGCAGAATACCAATGAGCTTCCAGAAGAAGTTGCAGTAATCTGAAGCGTCAGCCGGCGACATGCAGGGTGGAAAATATTTTCTCAAGCTGCCTCTCCTGGAGCTCGGTGAACGCCGGCCGAGGAATCCTGCAGCTCGGATAATAAGAAAATGTCACTGCAGC
>JAPZEA010000024.1:27981813-27992766 GCA_029783685.1 Heniochus monoceros | reverse complement strand
CATAGCAAAATGAGGCTACTGACAAAAAACAATACACGCCTTTATGTTTTATTTTTTACTTATAAATTATATACTCACATACAGTATTTTTTGCATGTGCACCTTTTTGTATTAGTGCCCCTCAGCTGTTAATAGGTACTATAAGCTCACATCATAGCTATGGGCCGCTACTTGCCCACCATTATGAACATGATTAAATGATTGATACAGTCATTAATTTGCTGATACACTCTGCAGAGCAGCAATAGGCTGTATTTGTATTCTCATAGAAAAGAGTTACTGCTTACCAAGTTCACAAAATATGGCACTTTATTAATGTACCAGTAGAATAGTTGATATCCATCCTGTGAAAATTACTCATTACTGCTTGTTAATGAATTGTAAGGTTGTGAAATTTGGCTGAAAATGTTCAGTGTTTGATGAAGTGTCTATTTTGTGATGTGAGCCATTGAATAGTTGCCATGTACAGGTGAAATCACTGTAAATTGTAATTCTACCAACACATAGACAATAATAATGATCATACAAAGGGTAAACATTACATTTAGATAGATCCATCACGAGAGAGAGGAGTCTTGAGTTATTTCAGTTGAAGAACAGTGTCATGTCAAAAAGAAATTGTACTGTATGGTAAAATTTAACAAACTATAATGTTGTATGAGGAAGATGAAATTACAAGGCAAGGTAAAGCCAGAAAGGCATCGCTTTGAGAAGGGAAAAATGCATTTTTGAGTCCAAAATGTAACAGTTGCACCATAAAACAAAATACTACAGTCAAAGGTGGACGTTAACTGGGAAGTCCACATTTGAAACTTCATCGTTCAGTGGAAACTGCTTTGAAAAGTATCGCAAGCCAGCAGTCAGGCAGCTTTAAGTCTCTCTTCTGAGTTTCTTTGTTATGCAGTATGTTCAGATCCTGAAAGAAAAATCCTCATCCGGTCTCAACTCTGCTGTGAGATTTTCCCAATATAATAATTATAACTTGTCACTCAGACCACTTGCAGGTAAGTAGATTTAAAGTCTGTTCCAAGTGCATTTTTAGCATTGCATTTGTAAATGCCAGACTTCATGAGCACAGGGTTCTGTATGACCAGACTGCCGTCCTCTGTCATGTGAATCCCTCCCTGCACTGTGAACCGGTTATGCGGGACCAGCGTTGTGCGTCCAGGCAATGTCCAAGAAATATCCGGCTTGGGAATGCCAGTTGCTACACAACTTAATGTAACTGGTGATCCCCGGTTGACTCTTGTAATTGAGGACAGCGTACTGGTGATGCGTGGGGGGAAAACCATCACTGCAACTGGGTAGGATAGTGTTGATGAGCCAAAAGAGTTGGAGGCTTTACAGGTGTATGTTCCTTTGTCAAATGTGGCGACATGCCTGAGTTGGAGGGTCCCATTTGCAAGAAAAGATACCCGGCTAATGGTTTGAGGTTTGTCCAAAACAAGACCATTAGGTAGGATCCATGTGATTTATGGCTGTGGCCAGCCATCCACACTGCAGGGCAAGTTGAGATTGAGGCCGTAAGTGATCTTCATCCCACCTGGAAAAGTAAAATAATGGCAGTAAGTAGATTTTATGTAAAATGATCGATACAAAAAATACATTACGCAATATGGCCACATTCGTTTCTTAGATGCTTTTAGGGCATTTTCAAACCTGCGTTATTTAGTCCAATTGAATTAGACTCTGGTTTACTTTCCCTCTTGGTATCATTAATTTGGGCAGATAAGAACACAGAAATGGTACCTCAATTTGAACAAATTTCAAAGGTGCATTCCAGAAGTTTGAGCTTAACGGTTCCTGTAGCCATGTATGCATTGCATGCTGGGATGCAGGGAAGCAAAAACAACAGTTGCTAGCAGCTAGCCAGAAAATGCATGAAGGTCGGGAAGTAGGAGTGTTAAGGGGGTTGCAGCAGCCCTAAAGCCAGGCATTATAAAAAATAAATAAAAAGGTGTGATGCAGACTCGAGACGTGATATAAAAACTATCTCTGATGATTAAGACTAATGTTCCTTGATTAGTTTAGTGACTCATACATACAGAAACATAGCTTTGTTTCCTCTCTTCAATCACCTGTTCTGTGTTTATAAAAAGACAAAATCTCCCCTCTGATTTTTGACATCTCTCATCATCCCCTCTTTGACGTCACGGTGAAATTATATAATATGTCCTTCAATACATTCCTTTCACCTCTCTGTCATTTAGGATCTGACAGTAGCTTTGGGCGATATTCAGTTCTCTCCTCTCTGACACCCCCACCCCCCATAACCCTAAGCCTTCCCCTAACCTTAACTTAAAGCTAACCTTACCGTAAGCTCAACCCAAGTGTTCACCCTCAAATCTCATGATTTACTTTATGAGGACTTGTGTTATGTCCCCATAAGGAAGATGAGTCGCCACAATGTGTAAACAGATTTATGTCCCGACAATATGAGTAATACATGTCCGGTCACACACACCATCCCCTTCCTCTCCTCTTATTCTTTCTTCTCTGTTCACAGAAATATGTTCAGTGACCCTCTGCAGTCGTTCTGTTCAGTCCTAAAAATTGTTCCGCAGATGCATGTTCCCGGTCAGCTGACGGACTGCAGCTCAGCTCTGGACTGTGAATTTGTGAATGGTGCAGACTTTTGCAGAGATGGTTGACAGCAGTCATTGGATGTACTGAATAAAGAAATACTGGACAAAATACTGAAAACATCCTCTTGATGTGAAGCTGCTGGCCCTTTTTTTTGGATCATTCGCCTGTCTCTTTTAAAAATTGAAAAATACTCCTGATACATGTCTGTACAATACTGAAAAGGGTGACATTTTGGACCATTTGGTAAACACAAAAGCCAAAAAAACACACCAGTATTATCCCAGAATCTGAGCATGTAAACAGAGGCGGTGTTGTACTGGACCAGCAGCCATCAGGAAAACCACAGCGCTCTATCTCTTCCCAGCATCCACAGCTCCTCATTAGCTTTCTGATAATCTCTGTCCCGTGATTTTGCCAGACTGTCAAAACAAGCTCCCTCTGAGGCTGCTTACAAATAATAGGAAGGACATGACTGGTGTACATACTGTATGTGTGTGTGTGTGTGTGTGTGTGTGTGTGTGTGTGTCAAACTTGCCAAACTCAGTACAGTGAAATGAAAGTGTTGATGGCGAACACTCAGCACAGCTTCAGGTGTGTCAGATTACGTCATGTGTCTGTGCATGTGTGTTTCTGTGTGTGTGTATTTGTCAGTGTGTGTCTACACACACACACACACACACACACACACACACACACACAGCCTGCAGCCCCTCTCAGCAGGTGTCTTCTTCCGGCAGCTCTCTCTGCTCTGAATCCACCATTAAAGTTGAAAAGTCAAAAACTCTGAGCGCCGGGCGGAAGGATACGCTATTATTGGTCGAGGAATAGTTCCAGCACATAACCCACTTCCTGCTACGTTAGGCTAACCACATCCTGACTCCGCCTCCTTGCTTACAAAGAGCAAATAATTTCAGTTAAGGTGGTTTTAAGTGGTTTGGTTTTTGCCTTTTTCGCTAAATCGACCGTTTAAAGTCCATCAGGCCACCAGATCAAAGTATTAACGTCAAATACTGGAACCGTGGTTTCAGACCACAGAGTCACTGCCCCTCAGACTGAAGCAGGCAGCAGAAAGCTGAATGTGAAAAGAGATTTAACGACACTCAGATCAAAACCTCCAAAGTGAGCTCGAACAGAAGAGGAAGAAAAGCTTCCTTTTGTGACTGAGTTATCTGCTCATCTGCACCTGCTCTCCTCTTATGAGAGAAACTTTGGCACCGAACACGCCAGAAATTAACGTTTGCTCTCCGCCCACATGACCTGCAGCTGGATTCCTCTTATCTGCTTTCATTTCTCTCTCTCCATCCTACTCAGCCTCACTCTCCCTCCACCTCTCCCTCCCACCTCGGTCCTGCTCTTCCTCCTCTTTGCTCTCTCTTTTTGCTGTTTCCTCCTCCTCCCTCTGTTCCACCTGCTTAATATGTCTCATCTCGTCAACATCTGGGACTGATGTGATGTGTTTGTGTTGTGCAGATGTTTATGTTGGTTAAAGGTCATTGTTTTTTTGTTGTGTTTTTCAGTGACCCTCACTGAAACAGCCTTTTTATTGAAGTAAACCTGTTTTCAATGATTTTCATCACATTTCACTTTTTCCTTCCATCACAAACTTTGGCAGCACAGCAGTGTCTCCCACACAGCAGCCGGCCTTTCTTATATATTCATTTATCTATTGTGCAATGGAGCAAACACTGTACTAAACGTATCCATACCCACCACGTGCAATTCCCATATTTTCATGTGCAATTTTTGAAAAACCTTTGTGAATTTTTTTCTCAATGTTTTTCCATTGGCAATATTTTTTTATAGTCTTTTTGTCTAAAAAGTACATATATATATAGTCAACTTTTATTTTGCATTTTGTATTTTTTATTTCTGTTACCTTGCTATTGCTATTTCTATTGTTTGCTTCCTGTAATACCTTAATTTCCCCAGCAGGGGATTAATAAAGCTTTATCGTCCCTCTTATAGAGCATTTGTATTGTCAGTTCAGTCCAGTTTATTATTCAGGTGAGCACCCAGGTACCTGTAGGACTCCATCATCTTGATGTCCGTTCCCTGGATGTTTACAGGTGTAGGTGTCGATTTGTGAGGTAGACGATGATCTGTGCTGCGAGGTGGCGGTCCACCCCCGTGCGCCCCAGCTTGTCCCGCAGAGACGTGGACTTTATGGCACTGAAGGTCCTGGAGGAATCAAAAAATGTAGGTTGAACTGTGTGTGATTATAAAGTGATTTTTCAGGTGACATTTGGTGATGAATGTGATTCACATAGAGAAAAGCTGTTTAGTTTTCTTGTGTGTTACGTTTTTCAGATGCTGGATTTCTCACTCTGGAATCTGGACCTCCTCATTTGCACCTCTAAGAAGTTACAAAAGCTTAATGTCCTCAATCCTGAATAATAGCAGGATGTAAATTGGCTCTCTACAACAAAGTTTGAAGTTACAAATGAGCTGCTTTGCTGCGCCATTTCCCTCCTTCCCACCACATTTACAGTACAAAGAAACATCCTCAAGGCTCACGCTCAGCTCGCTCGGCTTCAAACGCTGATTGTTTGGCATTTTTCAAACGAGTTCAGCAGACGATTCTTTTAAAGGGAACGAGGAGGAGGAGGATGTGGAGCCATTTTCCAATAAAGTATAAAGTCAGAGTAACGAGGGGATTTCGCTAAAAGCTAAATATGGACTCTGGAAATAAGAATAATTATTGAAAGTTGTGCAGAGCATCTAAAGATCTGTGATTTAGCTTCTCTCTCAGCTCTTTCTTTAGCTCTGTGTCACGCTCACCTCTCCTTCCTCATTCCCTCCTCTTCACATCGGAGACCTCTGCGTCCAGCATGACAGGAGCAGCCTGATAAGCAGCAAGCCACACCTGAACCCCATTAACCTGTGCTACATCTTTCCTTTTGTTTGTGAGGAGCAGAGGAGCATTGGGAGAGGAAAGATGAGGAGGTGTGAGACCTCCTTACTCGACGACTGTAGAGACGTGGCTAAAAAGAGACGAGTTAGGATATTTCTCCAGGCTGGAGAGATGCAGCTGAAGCTGTCCTGGTTTTTGTTTTTCTTTACCTTCAATAAAAGTGTCACTGAAGATTTAATGATGCTTCGTCCTGATGCTGATACTGAAGGATGTCTCAGTTATTACACAGGAAGGTTGCCACCCTGATCATGACTAATAAAAATTAAATTATGCAACCGTTCATCAGCAGGAACAGGTTCCTGTTTCAGTTTACAGTTTAAACCTGCTCAGTCGAACCTCTGCAGACTCGCTGCTGTCGTTCTATAATGAGCTCGGGTCACTGACTATTTTCTGGAGTGGAAAACAAATTCAGCATGTTTCAAATGTAAATCACATACTCGGTGTCTGAATTAAACTTTTTTATTCATGTAGCCGAAAGAAGAAGAACACCAGAATCACAGGAGGCTCCAAACGTTTCAACAGTACGTACATAAACCAGGTAAATATCACGATTCGTGGGTCTTTCTGTGAGACATCTCAGACCGAAGAAGCAGAACAAGAAGTAATAAGTGACGAAAGTAAACTAAAGCAAAACACACCCACATTTGAAACCACCAATATTCTCTGCAAGTTCCATCAAAATCCAACCTTTAGGTTTCTGAGAATCCACCTCGACAGCAGGAGGATCACCTGAAGGTCATGAGATCATCCTCTGAGGACCACGACCATCCAAACCAGGTTTCATGGAAATTTGGGCATTAACAGCTGAAATATAGTGATCCAAACCAGCAGCAACCAGTTTGTCATGTTAAAATCTGTGATTTCAGTCAGTTGTCAGAGGCTGCAAACGAATGACAGGTGAGTTTTTCAGGTCTCTGAATGCTGACCTGAACGATTTCCTTCCAAAGGAGTTTTTATGTACATTCAGAACAGAAGTCTGCTTATAAAATACCAGATGTGTGGCTGTGAAAGTCCTAACCACCGCTGAATATTTGTATATAATACGGGTTTTTTTCTCTGCTCAGGTCGCAGCTTTGGAGAGTCAGGTTTCACAACAGTCAACTAAGTGTCAACTCTTAAGTATTCCTCTCTGTGATTTATATTTGACTCGATTCCAAGTCTCAAATGTTCGGTCCCAGCATCAACACTGCACGGAGCAGGCAGTAATGAGGTCAAAGGTCGGGGTTACACCGTGGCCTTAGAGGCAAATCAGAGCAAAACAAGAAAAATATCTCAGGAAAGCAAATGAAAGCAAGGAGAGGAGGAGGAGGAGGAGGAAGGCTGCTTATGATTCAGAGCAGAAACTGTCAGGATGCGTTTGGTGAAGATGTACAAAGACTCTGCAGCTCTGACACATATTGCAGTGTTCATCTGAAGGGTTTCAGAAAGCAACAGATCTAAATTGATTTTGAAATAAAACCAAGGTGCTCTGCTTCTTTCACGCCCAGCTGAAACGCCTTTATTTAGGTGTCAGAGCCAAACAAGGACTTTTAAAACCTTATCTGCTGCACTCATTCCTCTCGGCCGGAGGGGCTGCAGCTGTGCGTTACGCCACATAAATACAGACGTTTCTATTTGTACGAGGTGAAAACAGGCCTGTGGAGTTTCTGCGTGAATACAGAGAGGGACAGTTTTTGCTTGGACTGCAGCCTTTGTACTGTATATTGGAAATTATTCAGAGGGGATTTCAGCCGGCTTCAGCACTGATGCCTCATGACACTCAACTCATGAAAGAACATTTTCAATTACAGCATGAAGCGATGAAACTGATGGTGAGCTCTTAATCTACACTGGGTCGCCACTTTATTAATGCAACAACCCAGAGAGGAGAGTCAGAGAGGTTAGGTTTAACATGAGGAGGACAGAATATTTGGACACGTTCTGCTCCTTGACCAGAAATGGATGTCAGCGACCGGTGTTTGAGTTCAGTGCAACCACAGTATAATAACGCAGCACCTTCCATACCCTCAAATCTGATTTCTGCAGTCATCTGTCTAAAAGATGTCAGTTTAGGCTGAAGTGCAATGATGATTCCTATTCCTGCTCACACTGAGAAAAAAATCACTGAAACAGAAGACAGAAAGGACCGAGCTGTCCAAGCAAACATTACTTCTGTCCATATCTAAGGACACGTTTCTGATTGTGCCAATAACAACCGACATCTTAAAGTAAACTGTGTCCAGGTCAGAATTATCGTCCTCATTATTTTCTTTGCCTGTTCTTCTCAGCCCAGATTTGCGTCCATATTGGATGATTCTGCACGTCATGATTGTCAACTGCTGCCGACGTTCAGTGCCAATGCAAGGCTGAAAATGAAGGTTGTAGAGGCTGAAAATGAAGGTTGTAGAGGCTGAAAATGAAGGTTGTAGAGGCCTTTATATCAACCAAAACTGGCTCTTTCTCCCATACTAAAAAAGTTCTACGTCCAAATGAATGAATTTAATTGCCCAATATCAACGTCTTTACCTGGTGAGTGTTGTTGTCCTTCCTTCTCACTCACCAATCATTCCCTCCTCTACCTCCTCGTTCCTCCGTCATCACTCCATCACTTGAGGCTCTATCACTTGCCCCTCTGACTCCTCCTCTCCACCTTTCCTTACCTCCTTCACCTCTCTGTCTCCCCCCGTGCCTCTCCTCCCCCGGTGTGTCGACGCTGAGAGTGTTTGCTTCTCCCGGAGACTCCTCCTGTCAGTCTGCTTGTTCAAACCTCAGGGCGAACACACTGGATTAATAGCAACCTGCTTCAGCCTGTCATCTCCTGCAGGAGGGAGGGAGGGAGGCAATAGAGAGAGCGACAGTGCAGAAGACAAGGGAGAAAGAAACGAGGTTGAAGTGCATACGTGTGGCTGTGAACGCTCAGTTGAGGCTAATCATTGCACAGATTATCGGTGGTGTCTATAATTTGAATTCCTGGATATTAAATGTTCATCTGCATTTTTCTGCCGTGGTAAAATCTGTTCTTCAAGTGTTCTGCAGCGGCAGATCACATGACGTAGTTAAGACACCTTCAAACATTTGGAAGAGAACTTATTCTAATTGTAATAATCTATTCCTTCATTCTCGTCTACCTGCAGGATGTTTTTCCATGACTCACTCTGTATTGAGGGTTTTTCCCCCGTTTATAGAACACTATGATCATCTGCTGCCGCTCTACTGGAGGTTTCCAGCAGCAGTCGAGAGGAAACGGGCGACGCAGCCTTCGTCCATTACGCCTCAAAGCTCTGGAACAAACGGTCTACAGACATCAGGAAGCAGCTCGCTGAATATTTTAGAAGAAAGCTAAAAACTCATCTCTTCACTTTAGCATTTAGCTAACAAGCTAGTGGTTCCTAATGCAGGTCTGAAACTTTTGTGCTTTTCCTCACGCTTCTGCACTGATGCACTTCTTTATAAATGTTGTATTTTTCTTGATTTTATGCATCCTGTGTAATCTGTCTTTACCTATATTTTATTATTTTACACTGTGATTTGATGCTTTTTATTTTCATCCTTATTCTACTCTATTTTTACCTATATTTTAAGATTTTATTCTGTGGTCTTATACGTTTTCATCCTTGTTATTATTATCAACTGGGTTTTATCTTATTTTACATTCATTCAGACTAAAAGTCTTCAGATCAGTCTTCACTTGGAGGGATGGAGAGAGAGAGGACGGTGGAGGGAGAACTCCAGCGGGATCAACCTGGAGGAGTGTTAATTAAAAAAATATTTTCTCCTCCCCTTCTTCATTAGCACCCCTCCCTGCCTCCTCCTCCTCTACCTCCACCTCTCTGTGCTTCTCCACCCTTCTGTCTTTTAATTAACCTCCTCTCTCCTTCCTTTTCATCCAGGGAAATCTCACCTTCACCTCGCTCTATCCCACCAACCCTCCTCTTCACAGTAAAAGTAAAAATAGAAAGCAGAAATAAACGTCTTATTTTATCTGCCAGTGAGTCAGATCTGATCTCATCGCTGCCGCTCGAGCATCCGTCAGTCCGTTAAACTGAAAAATGTGATCAGGGCAAACTGTTCAGCTCCATTATTTTACAGAACAACTGACACTGATATAAAACACTGTGATTTATTTTACAGCCGGTCCATGAAAGCTTTTTGTTATTGTAAAATTACACCCACATGTGATGGTTTCTGCTGCTGTAACAGCCTCCACTCCTCTGGAAAGACTTTCACCATATAGTGTCTGCTGGCTGCAGAGATTTCAACCCACTGAGTACATTTATTTATCATTCTGCAACACAGGGCTGTACGACGAAATGCAAGCTGTGTTCCCTTTATGCTGCACACAAAACAAAGATTATATGAACAGATGAATCAGTAATAGGTCTGGATCACAGTCGTGTTGGACGGGGTTGAGGTCAGAGCTCAGATCGGTCAAGTTCTTCCAAGCTGCAACAACCATTTCTTCATGAAGCTGGTTTGTGCACAGAGAAACAAAAGGAGAAACACAAACTGCTGACACAAAGTAGAACACTGCTGTCTGAAATATGACTGTACGCTGAAGCATTAAGATTTCCCTTCACTGGAACTAAGAGACCGCAGAAAACAGTGGTGTCTGCATATTGTGTTAATTAGAATAAAACTAACATCTGGGTTGAAGGTAGGTCGTGTAGACCTGCTGTGGAACAGAAGAGAAAGCTTCTCTCTTCACTGAAAGTCAACTAGACATCGTGCAAACATGTTTTAGATCTTCTGAGACCATTTTAAACAAAAAAAACATCACTTTATCACTTTTTTGTACGTAAACTCTAATAAACCCGTGAAAAGTTAGATACAGGGAGCGATCACATGGGCTAATTATGGAATATGCTAGTAGGCTTAGCGCTAGTAAACATAGCATAGTTGCAGCTGCCCTTTTCAAAGTTTGAACCCCCCAAAGAGTTTAGTGGGACTGGGCCATGCTGAACGTACACTGTTGGGATGCCAGAGCCATGAAAAGACACTGAAGTCAAGCATCTTCCCCTGTCGGTCAAACACACAGAGAAGTTTCCCAAAGAAATCAACAAAAACGGAGCAAAGAAGCTTTTAAATGTGTCTCATGTGCTTTTAAAATCATTAATGCATTGACAACAAAGGCTTCACAGGGTGCCAGCAGTGTCCTGGCCTTAAAAAATCAGCTTGTTCTGTAATGTCAGGGTCCAAACATGCAAACAAACACACAACAGCACACACACGTCACATGAACTCTGTTATCTGACACTGCGTCACTCGAATCGACTCACAAACACGTAAGTCCTGTTTCTCACAGGTGTTTGACCTGATTAAAGCATCAACCTGCTCTTCTGTTCTCAGCTTCAGACACACACGTTTCCACGTGCAGGAGGAAATAGCATTATACAGCAATGCTTATCTAACAGTGGTGTGTGTGTGTGTGTGTGTGTGTGTGTGTGTGTGTGTGTGTGTGTGTGTGTGTGTGTGTGTGT
>JAPZEA010000024.1:27917013-27928842 GCA_029783685.1 Heniochus monoceros | reverse complement strand
ACAAAGCCGTGTGATTACAGCAGCACAAACTGTGCATCGCGGTGGTGGGGGTGGGGGGGTGGGGGGGGGTTTCTGCCACAGGATCCTACATGAATTCAGTTAGAGATGGAGAAAATCTTTTTTTCCTCCCCTTTGCTTCAGTTAATATTAACACTTTAAATGTGTCCTGATTTGCTGCCTGGTCCGTTTTACATTATTGGAATTACAGCTAATAGAACACCGCTTAGAAAATTGATTAGTCTATTGGTATTTATCAAAGATAATATTCAATTAATAAAATTAATTTCACTTTGATTTGGCCAGAAACTTCAGTGATTTCCACATATTCTTCATTATGGGACAGTGTCAGACCTAAATGCAATTCCTGGGTATAATGTTAAAATATCCTGTATCAACTTTAAACTTTAAGTGATCAAGAATGTGCTGTTGGCATGTTAGAAATAAATGGGAGACATTCAGGGTGCACTGAGTGGTTTAATACATATATTAACTTATGAAACTGCACAATTAGCAGTTTTCTGTTAGCAGTCCTCTCTTTCCTTATTTGCAGCAACAGTGTTGCTTTTTACTGTAATATTTCTTATATTCTTTATAGCTCTCTGCTATAACAACCTGTTCCTCTGGACTGAAGTCGGCAGTCCATTTTGTCCATTTTTTTACCATTTTGTGAAAGATACCTCAGAAAACATCTGTCTAATGTTAGTCTTTGTAATAAAACAACATTGTCTTGTGTCTTGATTTTTGTGCAGTGGGGCCTCCCTGTTGTTTAGATCTGGATCACAGATTGTGGCTTCAACAAAGCCCAATGCTTTCACTGGAAAATCCCCACTCATTTCAAGAGCTATTCAGTTGCAACCAGAGTTCATCTGTGGCAGCACTATTGTATTCATCGAAAAAAACAAAATGTGGGGGCCTCACCAGTCTGTCCTGGCAAGTTCAACCCGCTGCTATGACAATTTACTATCTACTGAGCACTAATACCGTAAAATTACTGCAATGCAATTAAGACCCAGATGCAGGTCTGGGTTTAACTTTCTCACCTGTGCTGGTGTCAGAGCCTGGGTCAGTGGGGGACTTCTGTACCACAGATCGAGTTCCAAAGAAGTTCCATCTCTCTCCTCCTCCTCCCTCATTTCCTCCCATGTCTGTGCTAGGGTTGGGACTGTTGATCTCTGGAGTGGCAAGAAAAGGTGCAGGACTCAGCTGGAACCAGGTCCTGCATGCCCATCAAAAAAGAGCAATTAACACACAAACGAACATGGAGGGATATGCCAGATGGCACCTAGTATGGGCCATACTGGGAAATGAAGCATAATGTCATGATTAGGGGTTCTGGTTCCACCCACTTCAAAATAACATTTTGGATCTGGATTTAGATCAAACAACAATATGAGCTAAACATTCAGCAGCATGGTGCCTACCTGCGACTAACAGCTGGAGATGAGTGGGGACTAACACAGGGCGTGACACTGGGGGTGACGGAGGGGGTGACACAAGGGGTGCCACTTGGGGTGGATTGTGCTGATGTTGTAAGCCTGTCCTCCTTGAAGTCCCCACTTGGCATTCTCAACTTCTGCACAGAGAAGAAAAACAAGCAATGAAACAAACAGACAATGAATGAATATCCTCCACTGATCCAGAATCATTCTGAACATTGGAAAGTGATTAAAAGTGGTAATCTTCATAACTACAGTTGGTTGGTTGTTATTTTTCTTTTCTTTTTTTTCTTTTTTTTTTAACCTGTGCACTCTGTGCAAGCACCAAAGCTGTGACACTTGTGATTCTTGTTTCAAAGACACAGCATTGATTGTACTTAAAAAGCAAACACTGCCTGAATACACAATGTGAAAGGTCAGTAGTGTTTTCGAAAATAAAGTGCGTCAAAGATCCTCAGAGCCTATCACATGTGACCATGTCGTGTGGGTGGGAAAAGAGAGAGAGAGAGGGGAGACACAGAGGACTATAGCTAAAATTATGAAGGTTTTATATTGGCAAGGCACATTTATTTTTAAACAAAAATAGAATTACCGCCTTGCAGTTATATGCCTCCACCGACCAGTCAAGCTGCACTTTAACATCCATGACTTCTTATCTCGATTTAGGTCCATAAACCTGTTTTGTGAGGCCACAGTGCACACAGATGTTTGACTACCAAAACCTAACCAGTTCATCATTGAGTGGAAGGTTGTGCCAGATGTAATGAACCTTTGACCATCAAAAGCTGATATATGCATCCTGAAGTCCAAGTAGAAATTTGTGCCAAAATTTGAAGAAATTACCTCAAGGCGTATCACATTCATGGTCATGGAACAGATGAACATAAGCACATGTGCATGGACAAAACATAAACAAAAACATAGCGCCTCTGGCCATGGCTACTGCTGGCGCAGAGGCATAAAAATGAGCTTTCATAGAAGAAGTAGTTTTATTTAAAAAGTGCCTTGCCATTTAGGTTTAATGATCTCTGAAAGAATATTCTCAATGTTCAGTCGACATTCAGTATGGGTATATTCCCATCCGTATACCAAACGTCCTTCCAAACTCATGTGAATCTGGTGTCTGTGGTCCTGCATTCTGCTAAGGGCAATGCAAACGAATAACAGGGAGCGCCCCCATGACTTCTCATTCCCTGTGTATTACTTGGTATCCTGTTAGATTTAATCACTGCTGAACTGCTGCAGGACCTCTCAGCCAGAATATTCCAAATCAGGGCTCAACACGATTTTGGCAGTTTGAAACTATTTTTGTATAACTTAGAAAGTGTTGGAGCAGTGTAGACATAGTAAAGCCAAATAAAAACATGTTTCATGCTATACCCACTGCTTATCAAGTAATTATAAAGGACAGGCAGGTGACGTTATATTTTTACAAGCACGTTTACAGAAGTGTCTATCACCAATTAATAACACATGACCGGCAGAAGTGGGCCTAGTGTGGAATATATTTCAAATAACCGAGCAAATGTGAAAGCAAGTGAAACTTGCCCGTTTGTGCCTCTCATGCACTATCACTAACGAAGTTTACATGATAACGTTAATACCCCACAAGCCCACACAGTCATGGGAGCAGTCTATGATTAATTTCATTCTCTGCACAATGCATTCTCATGAAGCAATATTACCGTTAGATGTACAGTTAACGTTAGTTTGCAGTGGCTAAGCTAACCGTGCCACAGAACACCTAACTTACTGTATGTTCCCATCAAGCTACGTTACACACTAAGCTAACGTTACCTAAACAACTTAAATTAACGTCAGTCTCTTTGGTCCTGACACAGTTATGAGCTCTACGGTAGATTAACTAAAGTTGCCGTAGGCTGATAATTGACAGCTCACGGTATGAAGAAATTAACAGTTAGATACACCTAACAGTTTGTTTACTCGGGTTAGATCGAATGCCAGCTTTGCTAGCTAGCCAACAATGTCGCTTTGCTAACGGCCTTCTTTCCGGCCGGGATGTACAAATAGTTACACAACAATTCCTGGACAAACCTTTTTATGATAAGATTTCTTTGGCGTTCCAGTCCGACAGATTCCTCTATTTTGTCCATAATTAGCTGTTTTAACAAGTTTAAGGGTCTATTATTCCTCTGAACACACAGACGATCCCGTCCGTACAGACTGCAGCGGGCCTCCAAACTGTCGCTTTTGTTAGGAGCTCGGTGATTGGTCCGTTTCAGAACATAAGGGGGCTCGGTTCATTTAAGGGCGTTGCTTGGCAACATCACTGATAGAAACTCCAGTCTACGGAAACAGCGCAGAGCTGATTACGTAATTTGTTTACCGAGATGTTGCATGTTTACCCTGCAATCACTCAAGAGGCTACAACAATATGGTAATATCATGTAATTTCCTCACTAAATACTTGTTTATTTTAAGCAATGACACAAACCACATTCTTGTACTAAAATTACAGTCCTCACAATGTTTATAGGTATATAGGCATATAAGTAAATGTAAAGACATAATTGTATATATTGTTGTCTTTATTTTTATTCATTCATTTTCTGTACCTGCTTATTCCATAAGGGTCGCGGGGGGGCTGGAGCCTATCCCAGCTGACACTGGGCGAGAAGCGCTGGGATAGGCCCTGGACAAGTCGCCAGTTCATTGCAGGGCTGGATCAGACTTGTTCAGAGGAAAGAGCATCACTGTCAGCTTCACACAAGTTCAGGGATTTCAGAGAAGACCTGTTGCTCATACATGTGACTGTTACTTGGAGTTGTCAGTTATGACAACTACCCAGATTTTGGACATGAAATGAACTAAGTCTTAGAAAGCAATGTGTGGGTAATGGGCATTGTCTGAGGAACAAAGATGTCAGTCAGCAGGAAGTGGACTGCCATCAAAGGTTAAGATTGATGATTTATGTTGCCAGACTTCACTACTACCCTGAATCTAAATGATTTAGTTCAGACAAAATACTGTTAGGGTTACCAATCACATGTGGTAATGTATAGGATAATTTGGGATATGAGAGACAAATGGAGGAACCTAGTAGTCTGTGTTGTATTTGATACATTTACAACTTGTGTAAGTTGTTGTAAATGTAACTTGTTGAAACTTTAAAGCATTTGCTGTTCATCTAACCTTCTTAACACACTCACAGAACAACCAGTCCCACTGTTCTTTTTGAGAAAACACCACTTTAAATCAGGTTCATTCTCTAACGTGTGGACATAAGCGAGCTGCTCGGAAGGGTACCAAAAGAAATTGTATTACGCTGTTACAAATATACTGACTGCTTACTTTTATTTGTTATAACAGGGGTATTTTATTACTTATGTTCACATAACTGCTGTTGTTCCAAATGATCTATATTTGTTTTACTAGTTTGAAAACATTACCCAAGCAAATAAAACATTAATTGTCAACAGCAATATTTCAGTTATCTTACCGAATCTTCATTTAAAATGTAAGGATTTTTTGTTCGAAACAAAACAAGCACATGTCACATAATAGTCCAATCTGGTTACAATTTATATGTTCTTTTTTTCACATTGCAAGCACTATTTTACTTACTCTATTCAGGTGCTGTTAT
This sequence comes from Heniochus monoceros, assembly GCA_029783685.1. NCBI lineage: Eukaryota > Metazoa > Chordata > Actinopteri > Chaetodontiformes > Chaetodontidae > Heniochus > Heniochus monoceros. The sequence goes on along the minus strand of JAPZEA010000024.1, from coordinate 27,923,802 downwards.
TGTTATCCACCAAAAGACAGCTTGGCATTGTCAACTGTTACGAGACGGCGTGGACCAAGAATGCAGAGATTTTTTTTTTTTTTTAACAATAGGTTTATTTGCAAAAGGACAAAACCAAAAATTACCTCCAGGGGAAAATGCAGACAGGCAAGGGGTAAAACAACATTCAACTGAAACAAACCAAAAATCACCGCAAGGGGGACAAACAGCAAAGGCAGGTAGAGCGTGGCAGGAACCAGGAGGCCAATCTGCAGCAAGACATGAGGCGCATGAGAGTGAATCATCTGGCACAGGAGTGTGGTTGAAGCCAGTTTAAAAAGAGTCTTGATGAGTGAGGATTGGAGTCAGGTGTGTCTTGCTGCCACTCCCCTCAGAGGAGGTCAGCCCCGCCCCTGCCACACTCCAGCACTGCAGAGAAACAGAAGCAAAAACACAAGAGCAAAAAAAAACACAACCATAACAGTCAACTATTCCATAACCTGTAGATGGATTACTATTAAAGGCTCCATGCTCTAGCAAGTTAGATTAAATTGTAGTTAAATTGAAACATGCAGTTTTGTATGCTGTGATTGTTTAAATATTTGAATAAATAATTCAGCTAATACATGTGTGGATTTGACATTTTTACTCCGTTCTTACAAATAGGCATGTAAGGACAACAGGATACTTTGTGTGTACACATCTTTTGTTAGAAAGGACTGAAAATATTGGGCACCTCTATGTGTTTAAAAGAGCGTCATTTATATTGGCATTTACATTTTCATCACAGGTAAAAACATAATTTTGACAATTGCAATCAGTATGCAAGTTTCAGTTTGTCCTGAAATGAAACAGGAGACAAACAAACAGAACAACAAAAACATGTCTGAAATGTAAATGTGACACAGGCCCAGGAAAGTTAATGATCTAGATGTAGTTCATTGTTTATCAAGTTTGTCTTCACCATCCAATAACTGTAGCAATATTCCAACTGTTTCTCTGTCAGTCACAGCTCCATGTAACCAATATGACACTGACCAGATGTTTCCAATCGCTGTTCAAGGAAGGTCGCCACTTCAGCCACATCGGTTTTATTCCTCCTACGCCAGAGCTGCTTCCTGCTTAAAATCCTTTCTAGGGTGCGTTTGCTTAGTTTCAATCCCATGTGAATCAGCAAGCAAATGAAGAATTTCATCTGTTATAAAGCCACATTTCAAGTAGTTCTCGATGTATTCACAATCCATTTCCGTGCCAAATGGGATAGGAGGACTCGCGTCAATGAACTGCTACCTTATGGACTGCCCTGTGAAAGTAATTTTGACTTTTATCTCATAATTTTGACTTTTTATCTCAGAATTTCGACTTTTTATCTCAGAATTTTGACTTTTATCTCATAATTTCGACTTTTTATCTCATAATTTCGATTTACCATCGGGCTATTTTTTTTTTCTTTTACTGGCGGAAATGGGCTTCCATACTTTAGAGACCATTTGCATTTATGAATATAAACTATAAAGTAAGACAATCTAGAATTAATAATAAGCTCTGCTCATTTAATAGTTTTCATTAAAATAGATAATACCTCTCTTTTAATCTTAGTTCCACACATCATATCACATCCATGTTGTAGTATTTTTTTAATTAAAAAAATCCAAATCCAAAAATCTATTAGCAATGTTATTTTTTATATTCCCTTTGTATACATGTGTATCTATATATAGTTGATTTTTCTATTTTTTATTTTTTATTCCATTCTTGCTACTGTTGCTTGCTGTCTGTAACACCCTAATTTTCCCAGTGGGGGATTCTTATCTTATTTTAGTAATCACAAAAATAAATAAATAAAAACATGTAATACCGTCCAGTGTTAGAAAATCCTCAGAATGTGATTTGTATGTGTTTTGTAGCTTAGTTTTGGGTCTTTGTTGGGTCATTTGATTGGACCAACTGAGTCAGTGGCAGAGAGGTGCGCTGTGGTGACGTAAGCAACAGGTTGCTCGGAGCCCCTCGCGGACGCCTCGTGCCTGCAGTTCTCCGCCCCTCCTCGCCCAACCAGCCGGAGCGCGTGCTGGTTACCGTCGGCTACACGCTCGTGTCCTCACACAGGCAGCGACACGGGGCTCGTGAGGCTGCGCTGCTGCACGAGACCACTGCAGCACAGGGCTCGCGCTTCACACCGCATTTTAAAAATTAACGGTCAGAAAAGAGCTAAAGATTTAAAAAAAGCGAGTAAACGGGCGGTAGAGCAGCAACCAAACGGCCCATCGGTAAGAAAATGTTCGTTTCTTCTAACATGTACATGAGGATTCTTCATTGTGGATTCCTGCACTGGAACGACCTTTTCATGTAAACTGTGGTCGATTTGACTGGATTGAATAATGTCGTTAATTAATACTAAATTCAGTCATTGCTACGTATGATTTAGGCTAACGTTTTTCGGCTACTTTCGGTCCTAGTCAGCTGAACGATATTGCGCTGAATAAAGACAATACAGTGTTTAGAGTGTTTTCTTCCCTCTGATAAACGCTTACAACCTTTTTTTAGTTTAAGACATTTTTTGCATTCGGCCTTGTTTCATTGAAATAACATCACATCACGTCTTTTAGGGATTTTATATTACCGTTTATGTTTTACCATTTGATTGAAGTTGCTGGCAGCTGACATAACGTGTTTTTAATCAAACTACCGGCAATTCAGGACAGTTTGAGGTAGGGTTAGCTACGGAGTTTAATTTTTCATATCTACCCTTGCTGGTTTATTTGCAGATTGTAGTAACTGCCAACATTATAGCGCTTTTCATGTCCTGAGCCCTGCAGTCGCAGCACATGTATTTCTCTGTTAGGTTATGAAGCAGTTTGTTTTGGCTCGACTGTCCGCTGGTCATAGAGCGTTTTTAGTGTTTCTCCTCCCACGACAGTAGTGTCTCAGCTGCTAATGTTGTCACATGTTGTTAATTATTCTGTCAGTGTTGAGCTCATACGGCGGTTATTTAGTGACGTTGTTGTGATTGATTGCGTTTCTGCGGCAGTTTGGTGAACGGTGCATCACGGTTGTGTCGGGCTGCTTCGTTGTTGTGTAGGTCTGTGCGTATAAATACACACACAGGACACACTGACAGAATCTGTCTAGGTTCAAGTCCCGAGTCACGTGGCAGGACAGCAGATGCACATTCATGCATTTATCCCCCAGCCAAGGTCAGCTCGTAGACATACAGCTGTGTAAGGAATAAATGTGAATTGGGTTTGATAAGGTATACACTTGTTTTTATCATCACCACGGGGAGCAGAGATCACGTGAAAATCTCTGAAAGTCCCAGCTTGACTTCAGGATAGATGCTCATACTAATACTGTATGTGTGGGTCTATGCACAACAGTTTGTTTACCCACAGTCTTTTAATCACATTGACAAATTGATCATAGGTTCCATCATCATCATCATCATCATCATCATCATCATCAATTTCTTAGTTTGTCTTCTAAAATCCAGGTTTTGGAGGCAGACAGACATCTCTCCTGCTCTGACGTTTGGTAAAAAGTGTTAAAGAGAAAATTAATATTATAAAAGTGACGACTGATCAGAAAAGGACTGTGTTGAAAGCATTAGAGGCAGAAATGTGGAGAGGCTGTGGACTTTATGTTGCATAGACTCAGAATACAAAAATACAACGCACATGGAAATGAAAAATACAGAAAATGAGGAAACCATGAAAGTCAAATCAGCTCAACTGAGGTTTAAGTATGAGCTCACTTGGATCTGCCTAGATTGACAGCAAGGTGAAAATTTGGCTGATGGTATGCCTTTCAGATAGGCATATGACACTCAAACAGAGCTGCAGCTCACCATTAGCCACTTTTTGATCTCAAAGTTGTTGTTTGCCTAAGCAACCATCAGTCTCAAAATGAAGTGAGAGATGAAAAAGAGTCAGGGCAAACCTAAGGAAAATAGGCATGGAGACGATATTTGAACCACCGCCAGGTAAAATCACAGGGCTCAGGTGTCTGAGAAATGTTTTTCAAATCATTAGTTTTGGATTTGCAGACTAGTCTGGCTCTTGATCCTCTTAAATCCCCAAATTCTTAGGGCTTTGAGAGTTCTTGTGTTTGGTCATAGATACATCTGTAAGCCACATAGTTCATGTTTCACTTCAGAGCTAATCTAAAAATCTGTGTTATATAAGTCTGATTATATAGAGATTGTGATATGTTTCAAACACAGCTCGCCGGTTGTCTGTCGAAGCCAATGACGACTTCCACATCTACTCTTAACGGTGTGTTCTTTGATGGCTGTGAAGTCCAATCTGGGAACCACAAATTTTATTGTAGGTTTTGCATGTATATGCAGTGCTGATGTGGGCTGTCGTGGATGTGCGTCTCCTGAGTTGCTTTTGTTGCCATTTGTTGGTCCTCTCCTCTTCAATACTCTTCACTTATTGTTTACAGAGTTGCTGCTATGTGTTACAGTTAGCAGCAGCAACCTCCAGGTCCTCAGACTTGATGTGACTCTTTCTCACGGCTGTTTTCGGCTGGTTTTTGTAGTGCCTGAGAGACAGGCAACATGCTGGCAGTGCCTGTTAGGCAGACCCCAAATGACCGATGATCCAGCAGCTGAGGAATGTCATCTTGAGGTCTTGAGGTCAGCCCCTCTCCTGGATAGTTTGTCGTGCCTATTTGGACATTCCATTTAGCGGTGGACACAAACACAATACACAGAGCAGTACGTTCAGGACCCCCACACCTGGAGCAGATGTCATGTAAACACACAGCAAGGTGAGGGAGAGAACGTCATGATGCAACAGCTCCTCTAAAGCTCTGCAGCACAGCTCCCTGACTGACACGACATCCCTTCACAACTCATCAGAGAAACTAGTGTTCACGTTCTGCAGAGCCTCCCTCTCATTCTGTATGACATCAGTGTTCCTCCATCATTTAAGGATACAGCACAGCAGAAACTGGTGTCCACAAACAGTAATACAAATGTCGACAAAGAGATCTCACTCATGATCAAAAGCAGAAATGCAGGCTCTATAAATGAAACTATTAATTGTATATGCCAGTCTACAGTATCTGTCATTTATATACTCAGAAACTACAGATCAAGCCGTTAAATATGAGAGTTTTAGATGTCTGTCATCTTTTTGTTTTTCCATAGAGAAAGTCTTGAGATCATTTTCATTTGCACCTGTCATTTGTGCTCACCACTAGAGCTGCAGCTAAATGAAATATTTCTAAGTCAACTCTGAGTCGCCAGATTGTGCCGATGCTTTTGTGTACAGTGACGCAGTTGGAGAAAAAGGCAGATGATTGGACTGACAGCATGGGGTTTGAATGGGAGGCTGATGGTTTGAATCGTAAACGCGTATGTGGATTCTTGTTAGACTGACAGAATTGTACCAGTTTATAAAGTCACTTGGATATTGTTAGTTTTGTGTTATGTTATCAGTTCAAAAACAGTTTTTTAAACCAAGTTTCAGCTTTGTTGCTTTAGCACAAAAAAAAAAAATCTAGAGCAATAACCAGCATTATTTCTGTGTTGTTGTTTGGCCAAAGTTACACAAGTTGTTGTTTTGCCTAAAGGCAGCATGTCTGGAGAATAAAATCGACCTCCTCCCAGACACACTGACCTTTCAGTTACTGACATGTCTACAAAGGTATAGTGGTAGGTTTTGTTTTTTCATTGTGACTATTGTTTTTCCTGTTGTTTTTGTGCATCTTACAGTTGGCAAGAAGCTTAAGTACACAAATTTTAACATGACGCACCAATTATAGGCAGATTTTGAGTCATACAGTTGGAATTAAAAGTTGCGTACTAAGCCTTATTTAAATTTTTTGGACCAGTTAATTAAATTGGGTTTATTACTGTGAATGAATATTCCCACAGGCTGACAGAGATCCCTGTCTAGCAGTAAAAAAAGCAATTAAATCATCCTCTGATATGGGCTATTTCCTTTGCACTGAGGCTGTGATATGACAACATGTAACGAGCAGTTTAATGAATAAATCAATATACGATAGGGCTTTTATGAGCAGCGTTCACCGCAAAATGAAAAGTGCAATAACAGCATGGAGGCTCGTGCATAAAAAAAAAAAAAATAGTGTTGAGCATCACAAATACCTGTTGTTGTTTTGTTGTTTGAATGACCTCATTTATAACAAAAAGTGCCCTTCTATGGCGTCTTTTTGTTGACAGGGCAAAATGGGACAAACAACCTCAATTGCAACAGGTGTGTTTACTGCTCTGTAGTATTCAGATAAATGAGAGGCACTTTATTTTCAATGTACAGTAAATGAGCAGGAATTTCCCTTGACAATAGACCGTTCTTTTGTCCATTAATGGTGAATATTCTGTCCTGGATGGCAAGCTGTCAGTTTGTTTGGTTGTCATGTTTGTTTACCGAGCCCGTTTGGTCTGATCATGTGACTTGCTGCTTCATGTGTGTTCCTTATAAATTGCACGCATGTCCTGCTCATGCTGTGTGGGTTTTGTGTGCGTGTGCATACACTTCTGTGTCAGCGCGAACTGTAATCGTCTGTTGGGGAGGGTCATACATCAAGGGGAGCAGGTGTCTGTGTGTATCTTCTCTTTCGAAGGGGAGCGGGCATGTGTATGTGTGTGCACATGCGTGTGCGAGATTGTATGTGTGTGCACGTGTGTGCACCGAGGGCAGCAGGTGTATCTGTGTGGTGTGCTCACTCGGCCAGATAATGGGTACATATGGACGGAGCGAGAGAGAGACAAATGAGAGACACCCACACATATGCACACACACACGCGAGGTAAGAACTTCATGCACATGTACACAAGTGATGCAG
>JAPZEA010000024.1:27879321-27892393 GCA_029783685.1 Heniochus monoceros | reverse complement strand
TTTTAACTGTTCAGCCCTCATAGTAACACTATTGATATTAGGTTAAATGTGTTGGGAGAGGTCAGAGGTCAGGCTCAGCTACAATACAGTACAGTCTGGAAATTGAGGGGTGGATGATTAGTAGCTTGGGAGCTTGAAGTGGGTCCCTCAGATGAGAGATGGATCTCACTACTCATAATAAATCCCTGCTGCCCTGAAGCCCCCCACCACACACACAAGCACATGCACACACAGTGAAAGTGATCTGTGTTGAGGACTTCAAGTCGAGCTGTATTGTGAATTAATATTCTGCTCAGTATTGTGCTGCCACAGAGTGCTGCTCCCTGGTGAGGGGAAATTGACCTGCCTCAAAACAGTGAGACTATAATAACCTCAGATACAGTTGGAAGGAGTGGGCTGTTCCTTCTCACCGCACGTGCACACACACACGTACACCTACACACACAAATGCAGCTTCATTAAAAATGCATGGCAGACTCTGGAGCTGGCGGAGGCTGGAGAGACAGTGTAACCTCAGAGACTCGGGTGTGTGCCGCAGAGAAATGAAACCTGATTGACACGCAGCTGAAGTTATGGAGCAGTCGTTTCAACTCGTCAGCGTCTGTGCGACAGTGGAGTGACCAGGAGGGCTGTGTGTGTAAATGTGTGATGGAGGGAGAAAGAGGAAGTCTATCCACCTTGCTGTGTCAGCACTGCTGCACAGAATTAAATGACAGACTTTAGGGGGATGGATATTTGAGAGCAGCTGTGGCTTGAGTGGGAGAGAATAAAGTCTGCAATCAATCTCTTTTTTTCTTTCTGTGTGGGAACAGTAGGCCTGGGTGTGCTGGTTGTGTCTGTTAGCTGAGCTCTGTGTATTTAGATGGCGGAGAGGCTCCATTGTTATACCAGAGCTAAGGTTATGAGGCCAGGCAGCCATGTAATCCAACTAAAAACAACACAGCCACACAGACGAAGACACTACATGCATTACACAATGATCAGAGGCAAACTTTGCTGTTTGTTTGAGTGACCTTGACAACGCTACACAGGTGTTACTCTAATATTAGAAAATAATAAACTATTCATACAGACCTCAGAGGACTAACACAATATTTGTAAAACACTGTTTGTTTTGACATTATAGATTAACCAGCCAATTATTTTCCAGATTAATTGATTAGGCAAAGAACATCCTCACATATTAGAAGATGGAACAAGTGAATATTTTTCATTTTTGCTTGGAAATTAATTAATCAATTAATCGATTGTCTGTTGATAATAAGTTCATATTGTTAGAGGTCAAACCATGAAAAAAGATGAAAAAACTAAGTTTTGCACCCCTGGAAGTAGAATCTATTAGAGTAAATGAGCAGAATTGACCTGCTTCGAACAAGTCTGGGGTAGACTGCAGAGAAATTAATTCTCCATGATCACCAGTCTGTCATCTAACACATTACGAGGATTTGAGCCATCAAAGTGGAAAAGTGGTTGGGTGTGCTCCCTCTGAGAGCAGGCCAAACACTTTGGCCAGAGCTGCCAGTGTTTGGTTTGGCTTTGGTCTGCTGGGGCCGGGGCAGGTGTAATTTTCCACTTGCAGAGACAAGAGAGTGGGTGAGGGGTTGAGGGGGGGGTTGGGCTGCTAATGCTCAGGACCAATCACACAGATGGCAGGAAGAGTGACAGAGAATTTGGTTTTGAGGCGGCGATGCTGGATGAGCTTCTCTGGAGAGGAAACAGTTTGTTGTGTGGGATGTGGTGGTTTGCTTTTATTCTTTTTTGTTGCAGAACCTGAAACCTGAAAGCAAAAGTTGTGATCTATAAAACCAAATATGTATATATTATATAATATATTCTTATATTATATAATGATGGCTTTCACACATTTAATTCCACTTGACATCAAACATTAATCATAGATCCACGTTATCGCAAACATTCAAACCAGCAGTGTTACTCGTGCTTGTAGCGCGCAGCCATAACTATTACATAAGAACCCTTTAATTTGAAAAGATGTAAAACAACTCGAATCTTAAATCAATCTTTCATTAGCGCTGTCTCATCATCACATGCCCCGGAGCGCAGAGAACAGGGCCAGACCGTGTTAAAGAAATGCACAACAGAGCGTCAACACTTTTTGATAATATCTTCTAATATTGTGCATATCTCGCCGAGCACGATTTTAGTTGTTGTGTGCAAAACTGCTGCAGTGGACAGACTTGTTTCGCCGTGTATTGAGGCTATTTGTGTTTCTAGCAGCCCCCACCAGTAGCAGGCACGCTCTGACGGTGGGATGCATTTCTTTTTTTTTTGCCTCCACCTTCACATCTGACCACTTTCTTTTTGATTTCCGGTACTATCCTGTGTGTTGCACTCTCTGCGTTGGCCGCAGCAGCAATGTTTTGCCACTCGCTGCATTTTCTTTTGTAGCCCCGCTGCTTGCCACCAAACAATATGCAGTTTCTGACCTCCATCCGACCCACAAGAACCTTGGTTTCTGTGTCAGAATAATTCCTTTTTTTCGCCTTCCTCTCTGTTGTGACCACAACTTGCCGTCACATACCGTGAGCAGGGTCGTTTAAATGCATCAGCATTCGCACGGTGCTTTGCAATGGCCATTTACGGTTGAATGTGGGCGTGTAGCAGGCAGGATATGAGGCACATCCACGTGCAAACATTTCAAGGAGCGTTGCTTTATAAAGGGGGCATTGCCTGCAGGTGTGTGCATGCACGGTTTTAAGTCAGATTTTTTGGTGCGTGCCATTTTCGAATTATGTGCGCATATGCACTTTTAGTACAGATCCTCCACACTGTTTTATAAATGAGACCCTTGGAGTCTGCACCAAGGAGCAGTCCAGGCCATAACCCCACATAAAACCACAGCTGTCTTCTTCATACTGCAACATGATGATTGATTTTATTTTACCCTGCACCAAACTCTCTGCAATACAACTATTCCTGTGTGCTTTTGTTTAGGCAGTAGGCCTGTTTTTTTAAGATTAATTCAAGGTAACAAGTAGTGATATGATATGCATACTCCCATTTTCACCATGTGTTTTAAATCAGATAGCACAGACCACATCCATACCTGCGGCAAGTTAAAGGAAAAAGCTGCACATCTACAAGAGATTTCGGAGCGATGTGTTCGACTGCATCACCAACATCAAAACACAAAACGAGGGAGTATCTTTTTGAAGAGCGTGTTTATCCCTCCAGTAAAGGATCCAAGAACTTGGAGAAGCTATGCCAAGGAGTACTGGAGCCTTACTAACACACTTTATGTTGGGCTTTTCCTTTCATGCGGCAGGAGTCTGTAACTGCCGCCTTCATATGGCCGTAAAGGGAGTTAATCAGTTGAAAAGGCAGAGCTTCACACCTGCCAGAATCAATATAACACTCTGTTTTGTGTGCAACACAGATGAACAGGTGGAACAGACGAGCAGCATGCATGATTTTGAAGAGGTCTGCGGCATGTGGGCCTCCCCTCCAGAACATGACAAAAACATGGGTGCACCATGCACAGTGCAGCATTGACCTGCTCCCTGCGGGTGGGCGGCAGACAGCTAAAATACAGACAGCGTTGACACGCGGTGTGACACAGGATTGCCTGCTGCCCCTCTCCTCCCACTGCAGCACAGTGTCAGGCGAGGAAAAACCTCAGGAGAATGTTACTTCACCGCTGAAACCAATACAAGAACGAGCGACTTTACCCACTCTGTGTCTTATACAATCTTAAAGCGGTTGGTGCTCTGTGGTGTCCGTACCTCATCCTCGTGGGCTTCTTTCAGAGACTCAATTTCTTCCTCGTGCTCGTCATTCTTGGTGTTGAGAGCGTAGATTACCTGGAGACAGGAAGAGAAGCAGATGACAGAATGAGGGCGGGACAGAAAGCTCGTATCCACTGTTTCAATATCAGATCGATAGCCATACAGTGAGGCGTAGAGCTCGGTTCTTCATTGAGAGTACAGCGAAATCAATACCAATAACATCAAGATAGGAGAGAAATAGGTTTTGCGTTCTGATTGAAGGCAGCATTATCCACTGACAGGGCGGCGTATACAGCTTTAAAATACATTCACCTCCTTTTTTCTGTCTAAAGTAGGGTTCGGGAATCGTTTCTTTTTTCATTTCATCCAATCGTGGTCACGCAAGATCATCAATAACAGACGAAGTCGAGTCGGCATGGACGACTCTTATATTTCTTATTCTGAAAGAAAAACTTAGCATCTTGAATTTGGGGATATTATGGATAACGTTACTCTCATGGAGGCAAAGTTTTGATGAGCAGGTATATGGAGAATAGATATGCAGGGTGTGAAAAATGAAAAATGAATTAAAATCCCATGTGGTCCTCAAATACGGTCACCTGAAAGTCCTCTGTTGGCTGTGGCACTCTCCACAAACAACTGAACGCAATAAGTGAGTAGCATGTTGTCAGTTGCGCTCTCTTAAAGAATTCTAAGGAGGTTTTATATGCGCTGGAGGTAAATGATATGCAGGAGCTTTAAAAAACCTTAAGCTTCAGCAAATTGAAGCCCCCAGTGAGCAGCTAATATTCAGTCATGGTCAGCTGAATTACAGCCCTGCTGGCATCGCAGCTACAAGCTCCACATTTTCTTGCGCTTCCAGGTGAAGTGAAAGGTTTAAAGACAAACACACGGTGTGTAATGGACACATGCGTGGTAATTATCCCCCGTAAGGCCTAATGACTCATTATTTCAGTGGAACTTTCTGACATTTAAACACCACTTGGATCAACAACCAAGTCGTAATCACAGCACAGCAATCGCTGCACCTCAACCAGACACCAATATTCAGTGTGGACACAGGCTGTATTGATGACTCCTCATTTATATGACATGATTTAGGGATCCCTACGTAGCTAAGTTAATAAGTTTTTGTATTACATATATTAAGAGTTTGATCTTTAGTCAGTTTATTGGTTTGAACATCAGTTTGATCATCGTCTCCGCAAAGGAGATTATGTTCTCGGTTCAGTTTGTCTGTCTGTAAGCAGGATTAAAGAAAGACTACCGGCCTGATTCTCATGAATCTTGGTGGGAGGGTGTGGCACGGGGCGAGGAAGAGCCCATGACATTTTGGAGTGGATCCAAATCACCAGGGGTGGATACACAAGCTACTTTTCACTTTCGTTAACATTGCAAGAACAAGAGTCTTGCGTCTTAAGATCCAGCGCATGGTAGTAAAGTTCGACCGTGACAAAACGTAGCCAGTTGTAGAAATACTCCATATCACAATCCACATTCACAGATAGCAGTAATCATCTGGGATAGCCGACACATGTAGGTGCTCAAATTTCATAGGCTGTTCATACATCCATTTCCAATTTGAAGAATCGGTTAAGTCCAGTGTAATCAGTATTTGATGCTACGAAAGCCCGAGTTTCAATTCATTAAGAGAGAGCAATGCCTAGACTGAAGAGCTCAATATGCAATCAGATCTAGAGACACAAGTGTGTGGCTTCACTTAAAGGTGGGGCAAAAAGTCACAGACAGGGCCCGAGACATCATGACCTGAACAAACAGGGCTAACAGTGCACCCTTCCACTCAGAGTCATGGAGTAAGAAAGAAGACTTAAACCCAGATTGTGGGATTGTCTGCTTTGGAAAGCTCTAAAAATTGCCACAGCTACCCCAATTCTGTCGTCAGAAAGAGGGCGCCAGCTGCTGACGAGTGACAAGCGCTTTGACTTGAAGCATGAAATCCCGTCCTCACGATCACAAACCAGACCTAGTTATCGAAACCGAGTTAAATTTGTTTCACGCCGGGAGAATAATTTGCAGCGAACTGTTGAATGACTGAAATAGAGCAAACACTCGGGAGTCAACCAGAGGTCAAAACACAAAACGCAGTTCAGTATTCATCACAGCTGAGTTGATCTTGCCTCGAAAGCCCGAAGAAAATCATGCTGACAAGAAACTATTGAATAGATTGTCATTCATCGTCCCCAGAGGAGGACTTCTCCTCTAGTGGCGCCATGAGGATGACACAGCATGGAGCCATACGCTATGTAAACAATCTTTGTTAGCAGAATATGGGTTTGGTCTCTTTAAAGGACTCGTTGATAACAGAGGATAAAACACCACGAGCCTGTGAGGACACTGGCACGAAAGTCTAACAGCATAATGGATTTTTGCTCACTTTGCCGGTTGTTCGCCTCGTGGCGATCGCTACCCGGATGTTTTTCTTTAAAAGTGCACCACTGGTGGCACCTTGACAGCGCATAAGCCAGCAGAGAAACGTGGATGTTCCCCTCCTGTTCTCCTACAGCGTCAGCCTTTGATTCCCAGCAGTAAGTCAGCCATGGAAATGTTCCTTCAATTATACATGATTATTTTAATGACGCTGGTGTGCCGGCTGCTTTCATCTCTCTCTCCTCTCCCTTTGCTGTCTTCCTTTTATCCTCCCCCCTTTTTCTTTCTCCTCTTCTCTCCCCTCTCTCATCTTTCTTTGTCTCTACATCTCCCAGGAATAAGAATACCTCACATTACTATTTGTGTCTCCGGTCTCACACTACAGCTTGCTTTCCATAAATAATCCTTCGCAGTGCAATTATTCTCAGTGCTTTTAAATGACTCATGTTGCAATACAGCAATAACCAGTGATGACAACATATTTTCTGCTTAACTAATTCTGTAAGCTCGGACTGAGGAGTTACAAAACAGTTAAACAACTTAAACAATCAATTATTTAAGTCTTTTATCAAGCAAAGATGTTAAATATTCTACAATCAAAAGATTAATCAATGAAAATAATCGTTTTTCAGTGTTGCACTATTTGCATTAAACATTGTCCTCTCTTTCAGTATAATGCTCCCATGCTTAACTATGATTTGCCATCTTCATCTTCTTCTTCTTCACTAGCATGCATTCAGGACTGAGCAGGTTTAATGTTATGCATTACTTTAATATTTCAGCAAAGCACATACAAGACAAAACTCACACACATCTATTTACTGACACAGCTGGTGTGATCCCATCAGACGGTCTCTAGTTTTACCAAATGTGTTAGAGTGGACGGGAACGATGGGATATCATCTTCAGCACAACACAAGCACACTAACAATGGAGGGTATCAAAGGGAAGGCTGTTCGTCACAGCAAGGAGACGAACTGGCTGAAGGCCGCGAGACAAAAAACGGACGAAAGACAACAGGAGAGTCTGCGAAATCCTCCGTCAGACCACACATGACTGCAGCCGCTCCGTGAGAGACATTCTCTCTTACCCAGCAGCGGTCTCTGCAGAGTTTTCGCTACACCTTTCAGCAATGGCTCGCTTAGTTTGGAACCCCGCCCAAAAAAAAGTACCTGATAGCAGATACTACCAACAACTTCTGACAATGCATGCAGTAGAAACACTGAGTCCACTTTAACTGTAAAGTCCAAGCATACAGCCCTCCTAAATACTTTACCTCAAAGCTGATTGATACAATATTGGTCTGTTATTCTAATTAAAACTGGGATCAGTCAGATTAGTGTAACCTACATCTGATATGACAGATGGGATACTATTTGATTCATTATATTGTATATTTATTATCCTGCTATTAACTCAGCTCTGAAGCTCAGCTCATTCTGATTTTAATCCTGGGATTTGATGGGATGTTTTAAAGACCCGTGGTTTAAATACTTATTCCATATATTTCCGTGCAACAATGACATTCTGGTAGTGGTCCTAAAAATGAACAATTATTTGCATTTTCTGTACATTTTAGCTTTAAAGCCAGAATCCAGAGGTTGATGCGCACTGTTGTCCTTTGCAGAAGCAAATTGTGATCGTGACACACCATTTCTACGGCTAAAGAAACTGAATATTTAGTGAATAATAGTCTACATGCAGCCATGCATGCTCCCATGAATGAACACAGCCTCCCTCTTTCATTCAACCACTTACTTGAAATAGTCGGCAATATTTTCAATATGCAAAAAACCTCTTGATGTACAGCTTTTTCGTAATGTCTACAGATAGGTGCGTTTCTCCTTCTGACCACAAGTGTGGGCTTTTCTTTTGTGCATGCATCTTGGCCCCAGCCTTGCAAACTGTTGGTTAGGCAATGCACTGTGCTGATTGTAAACAGCTATGTGCTGCAAAACCGTGGAAAAAACCCCACCTGAGGCCAAAAAAATCAGCACGTCACACCTGATCAGAAAATGCAACATTCGGAATGAGGCCTAACTGGGAAACATGACCTGTGCAAAACTGTGTAATGGTGGAATAGTAGTCTGCATGTAAACTCAGTGTGTCAGTGTGTAAAACATGCTGGGAAACGTGTTGCTTCCAGTGCGCTGGAGCTGGATCTGGATCTGTTTTAACAGACTTCATAATCATCTGTCAACCAGATAGGTGCAATCTGACGAGCAATGAAAGCCCACCACATGGGCGACTACAATGATAATACAAAGTATGCAGATGTCCTCAACCATATACCATAACTGTGTACATCTAATGTAGCCATTCTGACAGTGTTCAGCAGTTCCAATATGAGTTTGTGTTTTTAATATATCATATATATCATATATCCTCATAAGACGTCCCTCCTCTGCGATGGTCAAAAAAGTGAAGCATCCATAATTTAGACATGAGCTAACATGACTTGTGTTTTCTTCTCTTAATGGGTTTAATTTGGGACACCAAAACTCGCTTGTTGACATCATTTTTCATGTTAGACGTCTTCTTCTGCAGAGTTATAGAGTGAAGTTTGTTATTCCCACATTGACTTTTACAGGAGCCATATTATATGATGCTTCCTGGGGCTTTTCCCTTTCCTTTAGTGTGTTTGAGGTTTGATTTTAATCCATTCGGAGGCTGAAGTGCTCCAGTTTGATACAGATTTGTACAGTTCACGTCAGGGCTTTGACAGAGACATAAAAACATGAGGCAGCCTGAATATTTACAGGAACAGAAAGCGCGTTCATTACTTCAGTTGATTTTGCTGAAAATGCTCCTCTCATTTGATAAGAATTTGAAGCACAATTAGCATCAATCATCATGTCAAACTGAGACTGTCCACACAGGCCTGAGCGCGATCGCTGAATCAGGAGGAACTCTGCACCGTTCACAAGCAGCGTACAGCTGTGCCTGCGAATTTGTATTTTACTCTAGTTATCTTCAAATCATGATTGAAGTATCTCATTATCTCGACGGCAAATATTTTCGCTCATGATCGCGGTTTAATGGTCTCATTTGTGTGATAACATTAAACGCTTTTCGCAAAATCACGGCTTAATTAGGCAACTGATTGAGGTTGCATTTTCTGCCTGTGTCATACATGTCTGAAATAAAATCTGACGTGTCATGGTGTTTTCCTGCAGACTGCATCTGCACTGTGAGGGTTAACATGGGTGGCTAGCTCTCTCTGGAGTTTGCATGCTCTTACTGTGTCTGCATGGTTTCACCCAGTGTGAGCTTGAATAGGCTTCAACCCCCTTCAACCCCATCATTTATTGATTTTCCAAACAGATAATAGATAGTACACGACACGCTTTAAATCATATAAAACTGAACAGATAAAAGTGGCAGACTGGAACGAAAACATCACCAATGAAATTAAAAAGCTGTACAGTTACTGTAAATGGCAAATATACAAACATTATGCTGCATGTATACATGCAAACACATACACAATAATAAAAGACAAAGGACACAATTAAAATAAGGTTATAAAAATGCAGAATACAGCATGTTTTCATAAGTGTAAAACTGGCAGATGACCCTTTTAGTGGAGATCCATTTTCTTCCAGTCATAATGGGCGGAGCAGGAGATTTCCATCTGACAAGAAGCAGACGTCTGGCTAAAAGAGTTTCAAAAGCTATCAAGTTGTTCATATTATTATTCATCCTGGTGTGAGGATGACTCAGAATGAAGCAGTAATTGCAGATGGTTTGACAGATACTTCCAGCCAACACTTGCGTAATGAGAAAGTTGATTTGTGACAGTGTTAAACACAATGAGCCAGTATTTCACAGCAGGAAGTGTGACATCATGACAACAAGTGATGGTCGGGCTAACATCGTCTGCATAATCGAGGTGTCATGTGGAGGATCTTTTGTTGCTACATCTTAATGAGGGAATTAAATTAAATCATGATTACAAAACAAAGCCTGATAAATTCAGATTTGTAAAATACAGATTTTTAAAAAATAAGAAATGAAAATAAACATACAGAACCTTCAAGCACTCAGTTATGCAATCAGAAATGTGACATTTCACATGGGGAGCTTTTGAAGCTGTCTCTTCTGTTTGAGTGTGTGGTTATGTAACTGGAGGTACAGATGGCCACAGCGTCCTCGGTGACTCCATGTTGGTGCTTGTAGAACAGCCGCAGGAAGGTGAGAGGAGGAAGGGGGAGGAGTTAGAGGGCAGGTGGGTCAGAAGTTCAGAACAGGAGTGAGGAGAGAGAGAGAGAGAGAGAGGTGAGGAAAACCTGAGTACAGAGGAAGGTATTCAGTGGAGGAGAGAATCAGTTGGAGTGATAGGAGGGAGGAAAAAGAGGTGAGGAGAAGCAGCAGAGGACGTACAGACAGGTTGGACTTTGGAGTTCAGATGAGTGGAGGCGGTTTAGAAGAGAAAAGGCTGTGAGAGGCTGAGAGGTACTACAAGAGAAGTGAGTGGGAGGCACAGAGTCTGTGGGAGAACAATCTGGAAAGACAACAGCTAGAAAGATTGTTGAGTGACTCACATTGATGGTTTTTAACACAACTCGCTCACAGTCCACAGAAATAGTTTCCCGTTGGTGCCGTTGATTCATCTCATTGAAACCTGGAAATATCAGCTTTCATGGCACCGTATCTGTCACCAGCTGAGCAGCCCGGTGGGATGAATCATGTCGTTATATTCTGTGGTAACAGTTGTCTCAAAGTTATGCTCAGAAGACATCATTTGTGTGATTACGTGGTGATTCTTCAATAGTGCAACTGTACAGTGATTCATTGATGACTAGAAGGGAAGAACAGTTCCTCTTCAAACTGTAGTACATCATTACCTGGTGTGGGCATCATGCAACACTTTTATATCAAGTACAGGTAACTTTCACTTAGATAACAGTTCAAATTAATTAATATCACAGAGAAATAGTTGGATTTGTGCAACAGTGATTGGAACACTTTACACACTTCACAATTAAATGCAGAGAAATACCTTTTTATCTTTTTAAGGTTTTATTTGTATACTCTGCCCTGCATTATTTCTACTACGTGGCGTTCCCTTTGAAAGTGACCACAATGAATAAGAAAAGACTAACTTTTTCATAGCAGTAGCTGTGAAAACGGAATGGTGAAAATATTCAAGAAGATTAAAAGCAACAAAATCCAGTAGCTACAGTAAAATGTGTAAAATCGATTTCAGTGCAAAACAGTTTGTTGCTCACTGCCTTACCCTATAAAAGGGCGCGTTATCTAATGTAAGAGTTTAGATAACACTCGGTTGGAGATGTTATTTAAGTGCTGATAAAGCATGAAGCTGGTACTCCTGAATGTTTCAGGATCTTTTGAATAAGATGAAAGTTTGCACATCGTTTGAACAAACTGTTTTGAACTGACCCTCAGTGTGACGTCAAAACCAGGAATAATAATGAGATTATACAACTCCTGGAGATTATACAACTTCCTCTTAGTAGAAAATCTCTCTCTATCTCGGTACGACTCAAATCTCTTATCTGATATTTCCTCACTCCTCGATCCTCGCCTGAACTGGAAGTTGTTCTGGTCCGCCATCTTGAAGGCCATCTCAAAGCTATTATTTGTGCTCTGAGGATCAAAGAGGAAGGAGGAATCTCTGAGGAGCGAGGGTACATGAGAGCTGTCTTTACCGGCTGACACGCCCCCTTATTGGGTATCAGTTATTGATTGGATGCTGCAGCTGATCAGACTGATCTGATGCATCACAACATCACTGGAGTTTCAGACCAGAGTGAAAACACAACAGATTAAAGTGTATCACACCCAAGTTTTACATTTTATTTCTTTTCTGATTCACCATCTAGTTACAAATCTGTGTAGGCCTGAACAACAAAAGGACCACAAACAACTTTCTTCATTTATGAGAAGTTATTAATTATTTCCCCCATTCACTTCCAGTTAAAGTCAGAGAGAGTCAGTCAGCAAGAAACACTTTACATCATTTATCACAGTCACATGTGTGAGGCTGCGTCAGGATGTGGGTTCAGTTAGACGCCATAATGATATTCTGGGTTATTAAATAATGAATTCACAATCAGAATATCAATAAATACAGATTCAAATAATGAATAAATAACATAACATAAAGTCATTCTGCCAGTAGAAATGGTTCCTGTGCCTCTGAGCAGGACTTAGTACACAGTATAAATCCAGGACGCAGGTTGATATTAGTGAGCAGAAGAGCAGACAGAAAACACTGCTGCGCTGCCACAGATCTCTGTGTGTCTTTATTAGTATTAGCACAAACTCATCAGAAGTCTGTACGGCTGTTAAAGCCACTTACAGCTGATCCAGCTGCGATCAGAAACGTGACGCTTCAGAGGAAAGAACAGCTCATTTCTCAAAAAACAGATTTCCTGATTTCAGGAAGAGATGCAAGTGAAGGAAGTGAAGAGGCTTGAGATGTGCCCTCAGTGTGTTTGATTACCTCAGCAGACGATCATTATACTTTCAAAAGACACTTTCATCCCAAGTCAAGGACTGTGTCTGTTCTGTTGTGAATGATTTTGTCACTGCACCCCCCTCTTCTCTCTCTACAGTAAGTACCAGTCAGAGAACATCAGCACTAACCTGTATGTGATCAGCCAGCCGTGGCTCTACAGCCTGGCCTGGTGTGCTGGAGCTCAGTCGGTAACAACCAACTCCATCCACATCCTGTCCACCATCAAGAAGCCGCTCTTCCTCATGGTGAGCACATTCAACTCTTATTATCAGATATTATTATATCAGATACCCTGAATACAGTTCACATCATACAACCCTTATTCTAAAACACTTCTGACGCTGTAAAACATAAATAAAGAGAACGAAAGACTTCCCGAGTCAATGTTTAATCTCCTTTATCAAATCACGTGTTGACAAAGTGTTGAACCTCGCTCCATCCTCGCTGTGAACCA
>JAPZEA010000024.1:27544388-27555619 GCA_029783685.1 Heniochus monoceros | reverse complement strand
AGGTGCAATTACAAAAATCTGTAGAAGGACAAAATGGATAATGCCCATCAATAAAAGCAGTATTGCCAATTAGAAAATACTGAAAACATAATATTTCTGCTGAGGAGACCTTCTAAGCTGAGGAGGAAACAGAATAAAAAAGTGGTCTGTGCTGTAGATGTACACAATATTGCTTTGATGGAGTCAGAGATTTGTTGTAATTTAAATTATAATAGCCTTCAGTGTACTGCAGTGTTCAGAATATGGTCTTTTTCCCCGTGAAAATCAAATACCCCGTGTCCCCCTCAAAGAACTTCACTAATGTGGTTTCATAACTTTTCAATGTCCAGAGGGTTCCCGACGTAAATATATTTGTGCCAAGCAGGGAGTCGAGGCCAGGGTGACTATGAAAATGAGATTATTTTAAAGAGTTGAACATCAAGCTATTTTTTCTTCAAAGACTATCAGTTTTAAAATTAATGTCTCCCAGGCTTGCATCTAGCCTTCCATGTGCCGCATAATTTTTCTTGTCAGCAAACAGTCCATGACTTCGACCTACTAACTGTGAATTTGGAAACTCAAAGCCTTCAGCAGAGTCACACGTCTGAGAAACTGTCTAATTCCACCTTCCAAAACGGAGGATGCAGAGTTTCGGTGACATTTCTCTCAGGCAAAAAGCCCAGAGAACATCCCGGCCCTGCCGATTCAATTCTCAGGGCAAACAATTTACTGTTGTCTGCTGGATCCAGTCAACTTGAACGATCCTTGTGATTCCCTGAAGGAAACACTCTAGCTGAAATGGAGCATTGTGTTTCATGGGCTGTGTCCTAATGACTGATGACATTTTCTCAGACACCTCCAAAGACGACCTCTAGCTAATCTGGAACGCCACTTAAATGCTAAAATCTTGTCTCATCATGAACAAAGTCACATACTCTTGTCTCAGCGTTTCACATTAGCATGTATCTGCATGTCGCAAGTTAGTAAAGTCTTTATTATAGCTTAAAGTTGTCCACAAAATAATTAACATCTGCTATTTCGGTCAAATGGGGATGACATGGTTCATATTACAGAGGATCCATAGCTGAGCCAAAACGATACTTTGTACATTCTTAAAATGAATCCACAGGAGGTGATTTATTCATTTTTAACATGGGGTGGCCCAATGGGAGCAAAGGTCCAGAACACCATAATGTCTAACTGGGGTTATGATCCAGTGCCATATAAAATATTCTATTTTCTGTCCCCTCAGTTCAGATTTGAGTGGGTATGTTTGCTTAAAGATGCTTTGTCTCATAGTGGCGCTTCACATTTCCGCTTTTAATAACCACCACGCTCTCAGAACATGGTGGTTTTGAGCCGCCCGTGGGAAGAATAAACATGTAAGAGTCTGTCCGTCCTTGATTAAAAGCTCCTTTTTCACTGCCTGCTTTTCTCTTTTTAGAGCCATGTGAAATTAGTTTTCTCTGACTGTTGTCTGTCTCGCCTCGTCTCTCCCCCGTGTGTGTGTTTGTGTGTGTAGCTAACTTACTGATGCAATGCTTATGGGAATGCACAGATTTCATTGGCAGACTGGCAAGAAATGCTACTCTGATTAAAATAGAAACACTCCGTCCAAATTTAATAACGCTCAATCATTTCTGGGTCAGAGGTCCAGGTTGGGATAGGACGGCGTCACGTTACTTTTTAAGATATTTATAGTGTCCCTTTAACAACTTTTAGCTAAATGTTGTAAAGAGGCAGAATGCTTTAAAAGCTGCCTTTAAGCGTTTCTTGTCTCAATTGCACATAAACCTACAATTGATAAAGGAAATATTTATAGTGAAAGATAGAAGCACATTTCACTGGCTGTTGCCAGCATCTGACTGAAAAACGGCCATGTTTCCATGCTAACTTTGCTTTATAGAAAAATAATGAACTTCTAGTGCCAGTGTTGATAACGTTGCTCAGTATGAACTGCTGCCGTGCAGTTCATACAGTTGCATATCCAACATAATTGATGTGGACATGCAGCACACTTCATTTAGCAAGGGCTGCATTTGCAGTCTGCATCATCATGTTACTCTCAGTGCTGTATGTCTTTATCACCAATGAATGCAAATGTGTGATATCCACCCTTTTTGCCGAATGTTACCAGATGGCAATCAACACAAACAATAATATGGATTTTTCTGCAATCAAGGCAAGTGCAAAGTGTACAAACATGCAATTCAATCACGGTGCACAGGGCTGCACCCTCCAAAAGAGATCTGACATTACAGAATGGAATTGTTCATGGTGGCAGCAAGGTGTGT
Organism: Heniochus monoceros; assembly: GCA_029783685.1. Taxonomy (NCBI): domain Eukaryota; kingdom Metazoa; phylum Chordata; class Actinopteri; order Chaetodontiformes; family Chaetodontidae; genus Heniochus; species Heniochus monoceros. The sequence goes on along the minus strand of JAPZEA010000024.1, from coordinate 27,553,346 downwards.
TCACCTCTGCACGCTTACAGGCTACGCCCTCATTTCAGACATTTAAAAAGAGGACAAGCTCATCCATAAAGACAGCTGTCTCACCCGCCAATTAGCATGTGTGCATGTCAAGGTCATTTACATACGTCTGTCAGAATACGAAACAATGATGGCCACTTTGCCTTACACAGTCATTAACTTCACACAGGATGCAATTACAATGGATCAATTTTGCTGTGGCCTCTGACAGCGAGTGTCTGCTGGTCCCTCGATGGCCGAAGATAGATCTGACTGGGAGGCTAATGGCTCCATCAGCTCTCACACAGCAGTCGAGTGTTTACAACAGGAATCCCAGAGCGCCTGCAAGCATTTGTTTGACTGTTTATATTAATGAAAAAGGTTAATGTAGTGATATTTAAACACAGCAATACTTCAAGCAAACAGCACACACTAAAGGTCAAAGTCTTATTGTAATTTATTTCAGCTCAAGTTTGCAAATATAAAATACAAACATTCATATTTACCAGAATAAACAGCATCAGAGGAGACAAAGTCCAATTCTACATATATGTAACATTCTCACAAGTATTTCATAAACAGACTGGTCCTACAGTAACTATCATAGTGCGATTTCAGCCCTTCCAACAAACAGCAGAGACCTCTTCAACCACAGCAAAGGTACAATCAGTAGTTCTCCATCATGGAAGAACAGGATAAACAGTGTGTAAGTGGCTCTGAAGAGGACATCTGTGGAATAAAATCCATGAGGGTCAAGTGGTCAACGTCGTTTTCAGGGATTGAGTCTGTACCTTTAAACATTCCTGAGTGTTAAATGTACAAAACTTTACTTACTGTTCTGTCTTATGTAGCAACATGAAAAGGAAGAGGTTCTGTATGTTTGCTTCACGGAGAGTTGTATTTATGTTTGAGTCTAAAGTAAATACTTCAAGTAAAATTCACTAAACAAAATGAAAAAGAGCAAAAAGAAATCTTATTTACTATTTATAATAGTGAGTTTTTGATTTCAGGCATTTCAGTGAATAAGCATAGATGTAAAATTAGAAGATGAAAGAAAGTCGGCTACCAGTTCCTCATTCATGCTACATTAAGCTACTTTTACCACTGTGGGGCAGACTGACTCAGAGTCGAATAGTTTTATGTTTTGGCTTCGTGTGCATCTCATGCACATTTTGCCCTTTGGAGTCAGATTTCCATCTCAGTGTTCACTGCAGCCGCTGGAGGTTTTGACTGTTTTCACAGGTTAGCTGTTAACTTTGTGCAGCTGCAGCTGCGTCGATTTGACTTGTTTAACACATTATTTGTCTAGATTTCGCCTCTTTGTGCACACGGTGGTGCAGTTTGCTTCACGTTCAGTCTGTGGTATACAACATTGACTCAGGCACACAACAATAACTTTTGGTATCCAGATAGCTTCAAACTATTTTCTTCAAAAACTCACAATTCAATAAATACATAATCGTTGAATATTGAAACTTTAGTGACGTTAATAATCAATAATTGATTGATTTGCCACGGTAATGAGGGATATATTAACAATGTATAAAAATATCCATCTTTAATTCCAGATATGTGCTCTCTTCTTGTTTTTAAATGGTTAAAGAAAGTTGGTCCTTCTTCTCTTAATGTGGAATGATAAAACTGGTGCAAAGTAAACACATCTGTGTTTTTCTCTTTAGCTTTGATGATATGAAAATATAATTACAATGACTTGAACATTTTAAAGGCAAAATAGATAAATAACTTCTTTAACTTCTACCTCGTAAACCAAATGTAACTTTTACATTTTGACAAACGTCTCACATTTTGATTGTCGTGCAAACAACTCGACATTCCTGTTCTTCTCAAGAGACAATTTCCCACATTTGAATCATCTGTAACGTCAGTTTCATCTTCAGAAACATAAAACCATAAATAACTCCAGTGTTTGTTAAGAGAAATGTAGCTAAAAGGGCACAATAGCATCAGGAGGCGCCTCACACATCAAATGTAACATTAACTGTATGACAGGTTAAGTTCTGTTAACCTGCTCGTGGTCTGGTTAATGCTGGTATTACTGGAAATTAACAGTTAACTTGTAGTCCAGGAAGGAATGATGTTGTTTCAAGCGAACAGGAAGGAAAGGTTTTAGTGCAATGTCGATATGTCAGTACGTGAGTCACGCCTTTCTCACCGCTTTTTGGAGACACGTGTCAATACCAAAGACAAATGTCTCAAATATTATTAAGCAAACTGTGACGTTTCCTCAAGAGCTCAGAAAACACAGAATATTCATTTACAGCCAAAGTGTCCAGTTATGACTTCAGTTTTTCTTGAGGGGGATTCTACATCGGTGTGGGACATCTGGTACAAGCCATCAGTACAGAGGTGTGTGTGTGTGTGTGTGTGTGTGTGTGTGTGTGTGTGTGTGTGTGTGTTAGCTGCTCCCACCCAGTGAACCTCGTCTCGTCAGACTCTGTGTGCTGGAGCTCAAACCTCGAGCGTCTGTCAGACGGCTTGACTGAGGAAACAAACACACAGCAGATTCATTCATTAGAGATCTCTGTGATTAATGTTACACCTGAAGTCAAAGGTGTTTTACTCACTGAGGACGTGTACATGTCAGAATTAACTGTAACTGTGGTTTATGTGACAAAGGCAGCAGTGACAAAACAAAAATTTGGTTTCTTTATGAAATTGCTGGTTATTTGGTTGCTTTGTTTAGTGGCACCAACAGCAGAATCCAGTTTCATACTAACAGTACAATTCACAACATTTCAGTGGAGGTAAATTTACATTGTGCTGGAAGAAAAATGACAATAATAAATGAATAGATCAGTGAATGAAATGATCACGGGCAGATTCTCCTCACCTGGGCGCCGTCCTGACTCTCTCTGGCTCCGACATTCAACACATTCAGAGAGTTCGCCCTCTTCATCCTGAAAACAGGACACGATATCATAATGAACTCTTAGTGTTTAAATATCATTTAACACAAACAAAACTCCTGTGAGCTCAGATTCATTGATCTGGAAAAAAAGGGTTGTTGCAGAAAACTCAGGTTTAAAAAGTCTGTTTTCAGTTCTGAGCTCAATCGAAATATTAGAGAAAATATGACATTTATTGGGATTCACATCAGTATTATTTGTGTTAAATTTGCATCCATGAGCTACAAACACTCCTATCCTGAAGGGATCTGGTTTCAGCTCCAGTCAGACCCACAGTGGGGGGCAGAATATTACCCAGCATTCCTCTGGGTCGTCTCCTCCATTCCGACTCCTCTCAGCTTGCGGACCAGTTTCTCGCTGCTTCGCCGTATCGACTCTCTGAGTTTGGTGAAGGAGCCGCTGCGCTTCAGGTTACTGAGGCCGTCCTGTCCGGAGCCGCCGTCCTCTCCGCCGGACCAGCTGGGCCGTCCGTCGCCTGGAGGACGGACACACAGACAGACAGAAGGACAGTAAGAAGTCAGTGCATCAACATGTGGTATGTTGGTGTTGTCTCCTCTATCATGCATTTCAAAACTGTACATCTGAACCGCTAATGTACAACATCTGCATAACAAATTCATGACATCCCAGCACTGAACAACAGTCTACAGACCAGAGCTGCTTCACAAAGGATCATTATTCCAAATGAAATTCATGAGTAATTAAACTCCCTCTTGCTCACTACAGGCAGTGTGACCAGCAGCTTACTATGATTAATGTCTGCCAGCTTAGACGGATAACGCTGTGATGGCTCTTCTCTACTGTTACATTATGTTTTAGCTTTCACTTTAAGCTGCTGTTTACGACTATGTGCTACTTTACAGATCACATGACCGTCCACTGTGCAGTAAACAGGATGCACATACAGCTCCAACATGTACAAAAGGTTCAAATTTAACCAGGAAATGTATCAGCAATGTAATGCATCATTTAGTTTGCCTGTGGTTTCAGATGACAATGAAACAGATCCCTGGTGGTCATGCACTCATTGTAAATATCATCATAATGAATAAAAATTAACTACATTATAAAACGAGATTCAGGTTCTTAAATGAAACATTAAGGGTTTCGTCTCAGACGTGTAATAAACCAAAATGACAAATCCACAGCAAAACATTAAAATATGTGCTGCAGTTTTACCTTCTACAGATCCAAACTCCTTTTCATGTGCTCTGGTCAGGATCTCTTTATAAAGAGCTTCAGCTTGTCTGTATTTCCCCTGCTTGAGATAACAGGAAGCCTGAGAGAGTGTGGAAAGAGAAGGTTTGAGTGAAAGGAAACTACAAGCGCTGTTCAGGACTTGGTACTTAGGAGGCATAAAAGAAAGAACGGCTTTAGATTCTACAAATGTAACAGTTTCTGGTTTATTGTTTTCAATTTAAAGATCTGAGACATGAGGGTTTCCTCTCACCAGGTTGTTCTTGGTCTTGGCCACGTTGGCGTCGTCCGGACCCAGTTTGCTCTGGTAGATGTGCAGAGCGCGCTCGTAGTACTGCTCCACCTCCTGGTACTTCCCCTGGTTCTGACACAGCAGAGCCAGGTTGTTCAGCTGCTTGGCCACATCTGGGTGGTCTGTACCCAGAACCTGAGGCGGCGTTCAGACACAGAATACACAGTGAGCTCGAAAATTACATCAACCTTTCCGTAACGATGGCAGAAGCTGCAACAAGTAAAATCCTGATGCTGGGTGTTCACTCGGTCAGCGGTGGAAGACAAATTCAGATTTTTACACCAATCCTGCTTTCAAAATCTTACTTGAGCAAAAAATAAACCTGGTGTGCAGAAAAATGGCTGAAATGAATGCCTTTACATAAAAACTGAGTGAACAGTTTCTCATTTTTGTGGTTTTCCCTCCTGTCAAAAGGGCTTTTTTTATTTAGGATTTATTAAATTAAACTTCCAGTAGTTAAATTTTAATTAGGAATTGTTGGTGTCAGTGTTGAGGTTTGTTGTGTAGCAGGAAGAACTGGGAACTGTATGAACCATGGAGGAAATGTGTGTTTTCTCACTTTCTCTCTGATCTCCAGAGCTCTTTTACACAGCGGCTCCGCCTCCTTGTATTTTCCTCTTTTCCCATAAAGCACCGCCAGGTTGTTGAGCGTCGCTGCCACCTGCGCACACACACACACACACACACACACACACACACACACACAAACAGACAATGTACACAATGTGATCCTGTATGTAACAGACAGACAGCCCTCCCAGCAACAACAAGGCTCAAATATCTGCTCTAATACATCCTGCAAACAAGATGTTCCCAAGAGACAAACACTGCTGCCTCGGCCAGAAGGGTTTATGTTTTCATTTCATTCATACACAAAATGATGAGTTCCAATCAAGTTAGAAACCAGAGAATTCAGGTGAGATTCAGGATTATAACCCGTCTCATGACGAGGCGTCTCACACTGCAGCTTGTTTCATAAAGGAGGGAAACTTACAGCCGGATGATCCATTCCCAGAGTTTTCTCCCTGATGGCCAGCGCGTCATTCAGCAGGTTGGCTGCCTCTTTGTATTTGTTCTGGTCTCTGGAGAGAAAAACATGTCACGCTGTTTGTCACCTCAGATCTAAATGTTCAAATAAAATCACTTGGCTTTGGGAGATGGGGGTGAGACTGTAGTTATGATATTGATAAGGAAGCATATACATAAATACACAGATTTTAGAAAAATGTAATTCATAATACAGAATTATTGTTAACAGGAAAAAAATCTATATTTGCTAAATAATGTCACTGATACCACACAGAGTTGTTTTTTGGGGGGTTGGGAATAATGTGTAAGTGGTGTTAATCTGTTGCCATGGTAACTGGCCTCACCTGTACACCAGTGCCAGTATATTCAGCATGGTGGCTACATCTGGGTGGGTGTGGCCTGAGGACTTCTCCAGGTCTTCTAAAGCCTGTTGAGACGTTATTTTAAATAAATAAAACTGACTTAACAGTCCGGTGTGTTACCAGCTCGCTGTTGTAAACTGGATTTTGGGACATTAAAGGAAAGGAAACACTGCCCTCACCTGTTTGCAGAGCGGCACGGCGACCTCGTATCGCCCCTGCGATGCGTACTGGATGACCAGGTTGTGGAGCGTCCGAAGGCGGGCGGGAATCTCGTAGCCGCCCTGCTGAGCTGCAGCTGCTGCGCTGCTGTGATGAGGCTGCGACACTGAGCGCCAATAAACAGACATTAAATTAATGTAAGTAAATTAATGAAATCAGATCCATTAATCGAAACAAGTGCAATGTTTCAGCCCTTTTTCTTCAATAAAAAATAGCAATAAAAAAGTGTCACCTCTGCAGCCAAACAGCTGTTCTATAAGAAATCATAACAACTTCCTTTTAACATCGTGTTTTACTCTGCAGAGGTCCTCGATGTTCTTGCCTGAAACTGTTTTTCCCTCACAGGCTACAAGCTCATTATCACTGCATGTGATGTAGACGCTAAAATGTGACATGAGAGCTTGAAATGTCTTTGCTGCGTGTGAAGAGTCGTTACTCAAAATATCACAAACAGCAGCGACACGCACAGATTATCTGTGGAGAATGAAGAGTTGGTCCAGTGTGTACACATACCGTTCATCAGCTCATCGCCTCTATTAAAGAGAGGATTTGGAATAAACTTACATGTAAACAACACGTGATGTTGAGCTCATTGCAAACACATTTCCCACCTGTGGCATCTACACATGCAGTTTTATTTTCCAAGCTTGTGATGCGGCAGGAAATTCTTTTGCAACGATGCTAACTAATTAATATTTGACCTTCCTTCGTTAAGGAAAATGTGCAACTGTCACATTATGCTGCGAATGACTGACAACTTTAAAGTCTGAGTGAGCGAAGCCTTACTCTGTGACTGCTCCTCATCCTCGGCAGGAAAGAGATCGTCCAGAGACTCCTTGGTGGAAGACGTGTCTTTGTCATCCTGAAGTGAGAGACAAACTTTAGAAGCTGACACTAGAAGCAAAGATGTAACTGCAGATCAATTATCATGTTCTCAATATTTCTCAGTGTGTGTAATACAGTCAGTGTTAATGAGGTCTGATTTGAAACATTTATTATTATTAAAGCTCAACTCAAATATTTTTACACTAACAAACACACACACACACACACACACTGGTCTGTGTGTGTGGCCTCCTCACCAGCTGCGGCTCCTCCTGGTCGTATTTGCGGATGGACGACATGAACTGCAGGTGTTTGTTCTGCTCCTCCAGGGTGACCACCTCCTGCTCCCTGTCCTGCAGCCGCTGCTGAGCACCGGCCAGCTCGTCCCTCAACCACTGGTTCTCCTGACAGAGACGACGCACCTGAGGAGGAGGAGGACACCAAGAAAGAGGAGGGGACGAGTGAGGGAGGGAGGGGAGAGGGGAATGAGGAAATGAAAGACAGTGGAGGAAGGGAAAGGGAGGAAGACGAGGATGGTGTGGGAGGAAAATACAAATGGGGAGAAACAAGAGGGAGAAATGGTAAAATGACAGGAAACAGGAAGGGCAGAGAGGGAGTTAGGGTTGCCAGCCCCACCTGACAGCAATCCAAGATATTTTTCGGGAGGGGGGGCTGCCAAATATGTACATTGCTGTTTCAGTATATCAGGCAGAGAAGAGCAATTAGAAATCAACATTGCTATCATACTATGACTGAAAACCATGATATTGCTATAAATTGAAAGATGGAGATGTTAAGGGCACCACAGAAACACAACAAAGGCAAAAATACAAGCAACAGAGTTATATTATGTTGCTTATGGACTCCTTTGCATCCCAAACTTCCACATGTCTCATATAGTCCAGCATCAGTACTTAGCTGTCAGTTTGCATCCAAATGAACTGAACTGCAGATGTGCTCATTTACATAATCTGTGTAAGTAAATAAAATGTGGTGAAGCAAAGTTTTGTAGCCCTGACGGTAATTTGTGCTGGCTTTAGTATCTCAAACCATGAACCGCTTCCAGCCTTTCCCATCAACTCCTTTCCAGCTCGTGGGCGCTGCACGAGATTTTACACCGTACGTACGTTTATGTGTTTAAAGCAACGCCTGTGTGAAAGGTGCAATATTGAAGAATTAACCACCTGTCAAATTCATGCTCCATACCAAAATAAAGAAGGGGCAGCACATTACAACAGTAACTGCTAACTGCTGCTAACGGTAGCTGCTGTTAGCTAATTAGCTCAGTTAGCTGTGCAGGTAGTGGTCCTGTTAACACCAGCCTGTCTGAACTGAGAGCACCGGGAGAGTGTTGGTGTTGTTTACACTGCGAGCACTTTGGACCGTCAGGAGGAGGAGGTTTTCAGGCCGGGCATTAAGTTTTAAACTAAAATTAACATATTGCTCCTTTAAAGGCACAATCAGTTTCCCAAATTTTAACAGATGGGTGGCCGCAGCAGCAAAATTCGAAACACAGGTTTGGAACTATAGGCCCACATTTAGATTTATGATGCAACTAACTTGAGCCCATCATTTATATGAAAAATATTAAGTGACGTATTACACCTGTGAAGAAGCTACTTGTGTTAAAGGCCACAGGAGTTTGGTCTGTCCACACAGGATATTAATGGCTGCCAAGTCAACATAACAGCCTCAGTTAACCTTTTCAATTTTATTAAGTCTTAAAAATCACATCATGGCTTTAGGCCTGTGTGTGGGTGGTGAGGGGCTGCAATCTCTCCATCTGAGAAGGACAGCATGACATACAGCCAGTGGCAGCAGGTATTTTGTTAACTCTGTTTTGGATATACTGCGCCAACGTCAGTCAGACCAAATGCTCATGTATACACTAAGAAGTGCAGGAAAAGATGGTACAGTGCACTGCGATCATTCATGCACGTGTTTCGTTTTATTTAGAACGTGCTCAGTTATCGAGCAGAGGCTGATTTTAAACAGGTCAGATCGGGCTTTATGGTCTGAGCCCACTGGAGTCAATTTGATATTCTATCATTTCTTTGGATTTACAATTTAGCTGAAAGTTGACGAAACGGTCCTCTTAGCACATCTTCCT
>JAPZEA010000024.1:27354504-27370170 GCA_029783685.1 Heniochus monoceros | reverse complement strand
AAATCACAAAATGTAACATTGTGTACATATATTTGTGTATATATTGTGTACACACACACACACACACACACACACAGTGAAATAACTCTTTGCATTCACAAAACTACTGCTTCAAATCTGAAAATACACTGTAGTATTAAATATAAATATAAACAATAACAGCCTTCAACCAAAAATACCCAAATATACGTGGACAGAGGTGTCCAAATACTTTCATACGTGTACAATAAAGTAATAAAACAGTCTCTCACACCACCACACTCTCTCCTCTCACCAGCTCGGGGTGGTTGGGCAGGCCGCAGTGACTGCAGGCGTCCTCGCTGGGAATCTCCTCTGATTTACACGATTCTTCGGAGTCGCTTCCTCCTTCGCTCTCCTCCTCTCGTCGTTTCCTCCCCCTGTCCTCCATCTCGCCTCCCTCGTTCAGTTTGCGCCTCTTGGAGCGAATGTTGGACCACCGGGGGCGTCGGTGCCTCCTCTTACCCTGAAAACGCAGCAGAAAAAGAGAAGTAAAGAAAGAATAAAGCAGAGAAATAACCCGAGTTCATGTGTTCGCTCTCACAGGACACTCAGACTGACCCTTTGTTTCCTGGTTGGACCAACAGCTTCTGTTTTTCTGTCTTTCTTGGTAGCAGAGTCCTGTTCCTCTTCGTCTTCCTCCTCTTCCTCTTCCTCCTCCTCCTCCTCCTCCTCCTCCTCTTCCCTCGTTCTGGTAGGCAGTGCTTGTTTTCTTTGTGGTTTCTTTCTCTGGCTCTCCGCCACCTTCGAGCTCGGCCTGCACGTTGGCAAAGCAGATGATCTTCAAGAAAAACAGTCAAAACCAAACCAGCTGAGCGTGAGAATACAACTACACACATACCTGCAGATCCTCGCTGATCTCCTCAGTGGCCTCCCTTCCTCCTGCACCTCCTGGTCCCTCTCTTTCTCCTCCTCCTTTCCCCCTTTCCCCCTCAGCTTGTTTCTCCGGTGGGGAGGAATCTTGATCTTCAACCTGATTCCTTCTTTCTGGAGCTCAGAGGAGGCTTCCTCAAGGGGACCCTGCCTCTCCTCAGATCCGGGCCCAGAGTCCTTCACTCTGAACGGGGCTGCCAGCCCACCGTTGACCCCGTCTCCCTGGTGGTCCTTTGTTTCCGGCTGGTCTGCTTTTGGAGGAAGAACAGTGCTCCCTGATTCTGCCTCCAGCTTTCCTAAAGTGCTTTTATTCTTTTCGTGGTCGTCTTTACCTCCTTCTTCTTCCACAGGGCGTCCAGCAGACTCCTCTCGTCTCCTCTCCTCCCTCTCGTCCAGGCTGTCATATTTCTGTTGATGACTGCTGTGGCCACTTTTCGTCTCCTTGTCTAACTGCTCCTCTGTAGTTTTTTTACTCTGGTCTTCTGCTGTCTGTCTTTTGGGTTCCTCTGTGGACTGAGACAGAGAGGAAACCACAACAGAATCCACTTTTCTCTCCACAACTTCAGGGAGCTGATCAGATTTTAAGGATGGTGACGGCAGTAGTTTTCTGGCTGTTTGAGCCTCCATCACTGCATGAGGAGGAGGAGCAGGCACTACCTCCCCTTCAACAGGTCCCTTCCTCACCAGCACTGACTGCCGGCTCACCTCCCTCTCTTCCTCCACAGCTCTGGAGCCCTGGTGGTCTGAGCTCGGCCCATTTTGTTCCTGCTGATCGGCACTGGGGGCTCTGTGACGCTCAGATGGGCTGCGGATGACCCCTACATGACCAATGACGCCCACTTGACCGATGACCCCTATGACTCCATTTTGACCCTCTTTGTGCGGCAGGAGGAGCGACGCTCTCCCGTTGGTCAGTTCCTGCCTCGATGCAGTGACCACTAGTTGCTGCTGTTGTTGTGAGACAGCTTGACCACCAAGGGGTGCTAATGAGTTCGGTACCTTGCCCTCTCTTCCATGACTGTCCTTGGTCTGGATCACTGAGGGGTTACACACAATAATACTACTGCTGTTGCTGTTGTTAAGGTGGTTGCTGTGGTAGCTCTCAGCAAGCTTGAGCTCCCTCTTCTTCAGTGGTATCTTGGCCTGCTGGCTGCTCCTGACGACCGCCCGCTCCGCTTCCTCCTCCTTGTTCACTTCCGGTTTTGTCAGAGTCGCACCTGGTGCCATGACGACCGACACAGCATTTTTGGGGGCGTCAGCATCCCTGGATTCTGATTTGACGATGGTGGTGATGGTGCTGACGCGGTTATCAAAGACAGGCGGCTTGTGGTCCATCTTCTCTTCTTTCACTTCGGCTTCAGTGATTTCCTGCTTGATAGGCTGCGTCTGCTCCTGCTTCACCACTGCAAAACAAAAAGGCAAAACAATTTCACTCCTACAAACACAAAACAAATTAGTCTCAGCTCAACGTGCCTTTCTCATGAAACAAACATAAAAGTGGGATAACTGGAAGTTTCTTTAATCTCGGTACCTTGCTTTAGGGGTTTCTCTTCCTTCACAGGGTCGACCTTCTTACTATCAGTGAGTTCCTCTGTGGTCGTGGAAAGTTCAGGGTTGGTGCTTCCAACGGCCTCATCCCCTAAATCATCATAACACACACACAGACACACACACACTCAGTCTTTCACAGACAGTCTTGTGGGTATTTTAAGTTTTTTACCCATCAGTTGTTTTTTTAAGGTGAAAAGTCACTTTAAATATTTTCCCTCTGTTAAAAATTTGAGACCAATGCTAACATGCATTCATAAACTCTCAAACCACTGATGTTTTTTCCATCCAGAATATAAACCCCACAATCCAAAGCAATAATCTACTCATCAGCCAAACATACCTGCATCTTTCACTGTGGGGCTGCTGCTCCTGGGTCCAGCCTGGTTCTGGTCCCGCTCCTGGTTCGGGTTTGGATCAACCTGGGCCTTGAGCAGCTCCAGAGCCTCAGCCAGGTCGTTACGTGTCCTGAGAAGACAGTCTGGGTGAGTGGCTCAAACAGGATATAAAAACAACAGGAGGGAAAGATTTGAAAAGACTTTGAGCAGAAAGTGGTGAACTGATGTGACGCTGCAGCTTTTTATCCTGCAGCGACAAACAATTTATTTTTCAGAAGGAAACTCGTGATAAGACTCTTTCAGGTCGCCTTAAGACAAGACTGCTGCTAGTAAAACAACTGTTCTAAGAAAATGAGTTGCAGATGGTAAAAAAAAAAATCTATTTTTTACAAACAGAGGAAACAGTAACAATAGATGTGATTGCAGCCTGAGACACTGGTGCCATCTGTCCACACATTATGAGACATATCCACCAGATGAAGACAACAGAACTACCTGACGATGCAGTTCCAGGTGGATCCGTCCTGGTCGTCCTGCTCCTCCGTGTACAGCCGGATGTTCTGCTCCTGGTCCAGCTGCAGCCAGTACATCAGGCCCTGCCGGTCCCGACCTATAGGCTGCAGGCGCATCTTCTCCGGGTCCTCCTCATTAATCGCCATCTTGAACTTTAGGTTGTCATCGAACTGACACTCGCAGAGATACTGCAGGGTAAACAGGATAAATGTGTGGAGCGAGGAGGGGAGGGGTTAAGAGAGGGTTAATGCAGTTGTTGCATTCACTGCAGATGTTTGCAGTCTACTGGCTGCACTAATTACATGAAATACAAGCGGCGCATGTCATACTTTGAGGATACTTGACTTGCACTCCATGGACATTTCCTGGTAGCCCTTCTGCTCCAGCTCCCATGCCCAGGTACTGTTCAGCTCCTGGCAAACCTACAGGGAAACAATGATTACATACAGTCACTGCATACAAGCCTGTTTGCACAAGTTCTCTGTCCCAGCGCTGATATGTCTGCTTTAATCTTCTTTCATATGCCTCCTCCTCTTTTAGAAGCTCTGCATCTGTTGACCACAACAGGGGTGAGGCTCGACAGTCAGTGGGATGTTCTCAGATGTCACTCTACTTAAATGACCAATGTGTAGGATTTAGTGGCATCTCACAACCAACTGAACATCCCTCACCTCATTCTCCCCTTCCAAGCATGTAGAAGAACAGACCTTACTTCATTTTTACAGCAAACCTGTGGAAACGGAATCTGCAGTCAAACACACACATACGCAGAGCCCTCACCTTCGCCAGGTATTTTTCCCAGCGGTCAGTAGTCACAGTCCTCCCCAGTTTTCTGAGCAGCTTGACGTGGAGCTCCACAAGAGGTTTAGGAACTGGAAAACACACAGGATGATTAGAAACGTAACACTGCTCATGTTAAATTTTCAGAAATCTCTACGAGTCCAGTGTCAAACATTCATTCTGTTGTATTGTGTTAGGTTCTGTGACTTAAAATCCAGCCGCAGGATTGTCTTTTCTACAGCTGACCATCTTTTACCTCCCTGTTTAGGAGGCTAAATGGGGAACATTTCCCTTTTGAAGATCAATCATATCACAAAACACAGGAACAGGATTTGCATTTATGTTTGGTCAACATTTGCATCGCTACGTGTGTTACAGTGTTAGAGTGCACAGCTTTGATTGTTCTTTTGGGGGATTTTTAATGAAAACAGCTAACTTCCTGACAAGAGCGCTCAGATAAGACTAAACAATGTAATTAAGATTCAAAGATTCAACAGAATGATGAATTTAGAAATAAAAACAGAGGTGCTGATTAATGGCCTCTTTTACCATGAAAAATAGGTTGAGTCCGAGACGGGACTAACGGAGCCGAACCTGAAGCCGACAGACATTCTGTTTTTTATGGCCGAACCCGACCCAAACCTGACGCAGTTAATACCAGCTGAATCCCTGTGTTTGTATTAACTTAATGTTGCCTGATTACCCTGATCACAGATGCGTGGGCACCTTGTAAATGACCATCAAAAGGCATTGTTTTATATCGGCTGCGAGCCCAGCCAACGTGACCCAACTGGAACATCATTTCTGTATTTTTGTATGAACCCGGCCCTCCCTGTCAGGTCCCGACAGGTCCTGCCAGGCTCAGGACGAGTATCCACCCTCCAGTCTGTAACAACACATAAACACCTTGACGGCCTTTCAGTCTACACGCTGGTCGTGCACTCACGTATATTTCTATCTCACCACTCCCGAATGAATAAAGAGGAAAATGATATTTATGATTCCAGCCATGACTGATGGACTCAAAGTGGGGATGTAGCACTGGAATCTTTGGGGGCTTATGAGCCACTTTATCAGTGCAACAATAAAAAGGAGACAAACCTGTCAATGTCTTAATACAATGCTCAGTAAACTGCTAATAATACACAATGTGTTTTCTGCACTAAGTGTCACTTTTAAAAATAGTTCTGCTCTGAAAGTATTATCAAGATAACTACTGGTGTGTTAGCTTATGAATAGTTTATATTGTCTGCTCAGTGCTGCGTAAATAGATGTTTACTGTGTCTGTGGTTCTCAAAACTGGATGCCAGCAATTTCCTGGGCAGATAGTTGTGAGAATGTAAACACAGTAAGTGATTTTTGCACAGACAGTAACAACAGGCCTCTAACACGGACTAGACTTAACATAAACTGATGCTCTACTTCTCTCTCGATTTCAGAATCAATTTCACTGTAAATCTGTGCATCACTCTTGAAAAGCTCTTTATTAATGAGATGTCTCTCTGAGGTGTTTCTAACAGATACTGAGAGGAAAAACTCGAGCAGAACAGCTGCAGGATGCATTAAACATTAATCTGACCAGGGGTCTGTAATTTAACCTCGTTTCATTAGACACTAGATTCATTTGAGACTGCATCAAAACACAACTCGGGACATTTTTATTATCCCTCATTTTTATTTGTCTTCATTATTTCTAGTTTCTATCGTGTATTATTTTGTATTTACGTGTATTTACGTTTTTATCGGGGATATAAGAAATAATTGCGGTGTCAGGGTAATGTTAATCTGTCCTGACTGTTGTAGGCCTTGATATGGTTGTGAATGTCAGTTCTGCCTCCAAAACAAAAAGGAAATCCCAGAAGCATCTGGAAATACACTAATAACTAAAAATACAACGTTGAACCGAGAGAAGGCTCAATGTGTGGTCTGGTGTGAGACTGTCACGGAGCCCATGAATTCACAGGAAATTCCACTTTCCTCTGCTGCCACGATAAACTCAAAGTTTCTACGTTTTCACATCATCAACACAGACCAACAATCTGAGCTGTGAAAATGCATTTAATCATGCCTGATTCTGAAATGTCAGAGAAATATTATAACTAACGGCAGTATAAATATGATCTGTTATGTCTAACTTGGTTCTATATAATGTTTCTGTATAGAAGCTAAGCAACACAACTAACGGTAACGTCAGTTGAAAACTAGCTAGCCAAAAGCGAGAGTAACCGACAGGACTAGCAAAGCTACAAACACGACAGCGTCTAATTTCAAACATCTCTTTCTAAAACCGGTAACGCGGTAAATTAACTGTTCGAGTTGTACTTTAACTAAAAGTTGACGGAATCTTGATGCTAACTAATTAGCCAGCAGCTAGAATCCATACTGCGCATGTGCAGATTTGACAGCCGCTCTACCAATGGCAAAAAATAACATCCACTGTTTTTAGCGAACATCAGTAGCTCAGTTTTGACAGCCGACTTAAGTACAGATCGAAGACTAATATATAATTGCCGTGAGCAAATGATTAGCATATATGGACTGGATTGACATATTGATGTCATTCCAATCCGACTGCCTGTGAGGCAAGGCCGGTGAAAAATTACACCTGACAACACTCTGGAGCTAGTTGGTTGGCCGTGTGTGGTCACTAGGCTGTGCTGCATCATGGCTCCCACACCAAGTTTAGCGTTAACAGATCAATATCAACCTTGACAACATTATCGACGACCTGTCACTTTACTCTTACCAAAAGCCGTTGGGGTAGTGTGCCAAATTCTGTACCCCTGTCTGTGTCCGTTTCCTTTAACTTTAGCACAAACATACAACATAGTCCAAAGTGTGTAGAATTTGGAGTGAGGCTAGCTGTGTGTTAGCGCTCTAACGTTACGTTTTCTCTCTGCCCAAATGTTTCCTTAGAAACTTGCTCAAAAAAACTGGTCGTCTTTCACGGGAAAACGGACTGTGTCAGAGTCAACAACCGGTAAGAAAGCGTAACTAAGAGGCTCGCTGACTAAACTCACTCTAACGCTGCTCTCCGGGCCACACACTCTACATTTTCGTCATCCTCATCATCATCACGATGATGATGGTGATGGTGGTAGTGGTGGACCCCTTCTCCTTCGGTTTCAAGTGTCGCAGCTTTCCACCACTTCTTCGCCCCACTACCACCACTACCACCGATCTCTCACCTGTCGTTGTGTCCCGCAGATACCTCTCCATCTGCGGGAAAGTCATCTCGGGCAGATCCAGCGCCGCTCCGTATCGCTCCAGGAACGAACATACCTCCGCGAAGCTCGGGCAGAGCGCCGGGCCGGAGCTTCTCACCACCACCGGAGCAGCCATCTTTCCAGGCGGAGAGAAACAGGAGGGGAGGGCTCGCTGTTAGGATGCGACTGTGTGCGAATGAAATGAATGGAGGGAGTGAAGCTTCTACCGATGTCAAGGTAAACAGTACGAGAGCCCGCACATTCCGGGTAAGATTTTCAGAATAAAACCGCTTGGGAAGTGCGTGCCGGACTCGTCAAAGAAAGGATCAGAGCTGAAGGGTCTAGATGACCACTTTTAATTCCATGAACTATTTCAAAACCATTTTAATTAGGTTAACAATGTGATGTTTTTATTTTTAATTTTGTTTCCACAAGATACATGTTTTAAGCCTTTATTTTAGAAAAAATCATTCTATTTCCGGTAGCATTGTGTATATTTTGCAGCAACTTGACGCAGCTGTGAGAAGTTGGGAGGACCAGGAGTCCCTAGCGAGAAATGCCCAGAATTCAATGCGATAGACCAACATCAGAAATATTTCAAAATGGTTTTGTTTTCTGATCCCTCATATTTCACCAGAATACACCGAGTATCGTGTCTTCACTCTTCATCAGTCTTCCACAAAAAATATAAGCCTCATGTAGGCGTGAACGATGGATCCAAACTGCCATTTTAGTTCTCACTATTTGTATTTATAGTAGATACAGTTTGGCTTTTAATCGGTCTCTTCCACAGCTCAGTACCGCTGCATGCTGCGTAGATAGTCACGCTGCCCTGGAGGATGCTGCCTTTATGGACTGTGGGAAATATTTCAGTTTTCTCGAGTTAAGTTTGCGAGTTGACGAATTTTCACATCGTGATTTTGACTTCATAGAGAACCCGATTAAAAGCCTATCCCATTTAAGCAGAACTAGCACTTCATATTATAAACACATTGAGTAAGGTCATTCTTTATTGATATCGTAGGGAAATTCATTCTCTGCATTTAATCAATCCGAGGTATTGGGAGCAGCGGGCAGCCACTGAGCGGCGCCCGGGGACCAGCTCCAGTTCTCAGCCAGTGCTTTAGTCAAGGGCACTGCCAGGAGAATCAACCTGCCATACATGTTCATAAACAAAGCACAAAGATGATTTTTAAAAATGTTTTCTCGTGATGTAGTCTACTACATTTTTTAACATTTGAAATTTGAATTTATGTGTTGGAGCTTTATGTGGACATTGATGAATCAGTCACATAATAAGGATTTAATGAAAACATTGTCCTGCTGTAGTTGAAACTCATACCTAAACTCAGCCATCCCATCTGAGCAGCTGTTGTTGCCCATTTCTCGGCTTGTGCTGACTTGCCCGCTGGTTAACTTCATGGAGCTGCAGCAGTTAACTAACAGAGGCCTATTTACCACGGTGTCAACATAGAGTGAAGAGAAACTGACATTTGGACACAGTTTGGGCTTTGACTATGACTTTACTGCTCCCACCATATTTTCCAGTTACAAGAGCAAAACCACCAAACTTTGGAAAAATCTGGCAAACATGGCACATCCTTTGGAGTGAACAAATAAGCACCAAACCTGGGTGTGATAAACTGATATACCTGTCAATCAAATAATCTTTCTTTTATATATCCCTCTCTGTCATATACTCTGTTGTTCTATAATTCAAAGTCACTGCCAAGAGACACAGATCTCTGAACTACTATTGACATCATTTTCTAAGAAATTTTCACAGGTGTATTTTTGAGAAAGAAATGTGTGGTTTGACAGCAATGCTGAGGTTAGCCACTACAGTGAGTAGACCATGCAGACTTGTATCACACACATATTCCCTGACAACATTGGTTTTTAACCTTTTAGCCTAATGATCCCTTAGAATTAAGTAATGTTGACTTATTGTTTCTGTCTGAGATTTTTGAATATGAATAAGTTTAATGTGATATTCAGTATCTAACAAGAAAAAGCAAAAATTTGAGAAAATCAAGAAAAACAAATTATGTGTATCAGAACTGCTTTTTTATTTTCTCTCATCCTGCCAATCATCTCGCAACCCCTCAAATTTATCTTTTGACCCCAGTGGTCCCAGTCCCCATGTTGGGAACCACTGCCTTTGAATGCTGGTCCCAGTCACCACACACTAGCAGCTGTTTACTTCAGCTCTGGCAACCCAACCGTGATTATCTGAGGCATCCTTGAAGCTGCTCTGCAGGGCACAGAGGAGGTGGTCTGGAGGGAGGATAGCTCATATAGTGTGGGGATAATATTGTCCAAATACAAAAACACAAAGAAATGTGGGATAACAAACCATCCATCAGTAACTGCAACCCAAAACTGTCACAACAAAAAAATGACAAAAAGGTAAAGTGTGCAATGAAATGAGCTTCAGTGTGACTGTGTTGCTTGTCATTTGGTTTGCATTCCTCAGTTTTTTGGCCTTTGTGGCTACAAATGTTGTAGCACATTGGGACAAGACTGCTATAATGTGAACATTCAGGCAGTAACACTCCCTCAAAGAAGAGCGACTGAGAAAAACTCAAAAATAGTATTGACCGAATGGCTGGCAAGACAGTCACAATGAAACTGTCATTTGGTTGAAAATCCCATTTCTTTGCATTTCATTTAATTTATTTAATAGAGGCCTATTATAATATTAATATTTGGTATATTTCGTAAAATAATAATAATAATAATAATAATAATAATAATAATAATAATTTTATTTAAAAAGATGAGTAATTTTGACAAACATCAGGCGTTTGCAGGAGGTTAGACTGAAAAGTGAAATCAATCAGACGTCTTGTTAATTATTTCTCGCATCGGTTCATTCCTCCGTGTATTCGGCCTCTTCTCTCAGGTTATCCGGCTTCCTGCGCGGAGGTGGATCCGCTGCTCCTCTTATCTTCAAATCGGCTCAGCACTTACAGGCCAACTACTTAAGAGTCACATAAGATCCTTATACGCGGATAAGGACAGAAGGAAAATGCAGCCTGAGCTGCGCCAATGCGCTTAGCAGAGAGGAAAACAACAACTATAAGCTGCTTTCCTGGTAATTACACAGGTCCAGGAGCGCGTCTTCGCATTGTTAATAAAAGACTAGCCCTATATATAATTAAAGCTTTTGCGCAGATTAGCCTCAGCCAGTTGCTCGAAATTAGGTTGAAGGAGGCCTATCTCACGTCCACCTGCGCATACTTACTTTTTGCATCTCGTCATTGTCTTTACGCAGGCCTGAAATACGCGTAAAACAGCCCGCAGCGGCTTCACTGAGTTTTAAACAACGGATATAAATAAAACTATTTTAGAGTGACTGACTTGCCAACATTTGACGACTTATAACAGTTTTTCATGCTAAATAAAAGCCAAGAAACATTTAAAGACCGTCTGCAAAATTATCACCATTTCTAGATTGTTAATAATAAAAAACATACCTTTCTCTCCTAAAAAGACGACACACTCCAACTGATTGAAATGATAATTAATATGAATAAATAGAAGGAAATGCAGGCCCGGTGAGTCCAGAGAGGGACGATGCCACAGACAGGACGGTGTGACAGCTGAAACTCTGAGCTGGAGTCTTTATTTCAGTTTATTTCAGCGCAGGCAGCAGCAGCAGACAGGACCTCCATCCCGTCGGATCCCGGGGAGGTGAATGGCGTGCAGACAGGAAGCACATGGCTCCCTCTCTCTCTCTCTCTCTCTCTCTCTCTCTCTCTCTCTCTCTCTCTCTCTCTCTCTCTCTCTCTCTCTCTCTACACAGAGTACGCCTGCTTTTTCCTCTCAAGAATTTCACACACCTAATCAAATAACAAATTAGGAAGGATTTATAAGTGCCTGCACGTGTGTTTTGGGATTAGCAGGACTGAGTAAACACACCTTTATAATACATAATGTGATACAGATTTTCCACCTCTCCATACAGTACTGCATGTGTGTGTTGTCTGTAGGTCCATGCAGACTCCAGTAGGTGCTGCTGGAGAGCAGCAGAGCTGAGGTTGGCGTGTGCGAGTCTGTCCCCACAATCTGGGCTCGCCACCAACCTCCTGTCAGCATACAAGACCACGACTCACCACGACTCCAGGGAGACGCTGAGAGAAAAAGCCACAGCAGCACTAAGTGCCAATTCACACCTGAGACAGTATTTGCAAAATACAGTTTCATTAGAAGATACATGTGGGTTTGTGCTGCTTCAGGACAATTCAGTCAGGAATGACAGAGAACATAATTACGTCTGTGCGTTTGTCCAAAAATCCATCTCATACTTCCTTTATTGACCACTGCATCAACCGCTGTTGATGAGGTACAGCCAGCGTGCCGCAAAAAAATGTGCAAATGTTTCCGCAGATGTCTGACTCTGTTCTAACTGATGACAAATGTACAGTTCAGTGGGGGTGGCTGTGACACTACAGTTAAACCAGTCTAATAACTGGCTAAACTGGTCACCTAGTCAGGTTTAGATAGCGATGCAAATTAGCTTCAACAATTTGCTGTTAGTGCACAAAGCCACAGGAGTGCTGCTCACTCTGCTAAAGGGGTTTAGAAGTGACATAAGAGAAAAATAAAAAACACATCAAATAAATCAAAAATGGGTGCAAGATTAATTTTAATGAAACTGTTCTGACCATTGTGCATCTATACAGTTAGAAGTGACAGTGTGGGTAAAGAAGTAGGTTTGACATGGGGCCAGATTTGACTTGAATATCATTTATGTTCTGAAAATCTGGAGAAAACATGTCCAAACACCGAAATCGCTCTGCTAGACTGTGCTCCTGTCACCCAGTCTTCTCCACTTTTTTAAATTTGACACTAAAACATCTGTTTCACTTATTAAGGGACCACTGTCATGTTTAGTCGTTGCACACTCGGGCATCGTGGTGTCTCAGTATGGAAAAGGATGACACGATTCTGATCTCCTGATCCACCTCTTTATTTCCTGTTATCACAGCAGGGGTCCAGGTTGAACTCCGACTTTAGGTGCACACTTCTTAGTTAGCTAATCTCCCATGATCTCTTGCCACATGAGGGATTTTTTTTTTTTGTCTTTTAAATTTAACTCAAATTGAACTGCTTGAATTGACTACAACCGTTTCAAGCTTGATATCGGTTTTCACATTCACTGGAGACTTTGAAACGTCTGAGGATGCTTTAAGACATCCTGTGACTGAACAAATGCCAAATGAGCATCTTTCGGGGAGTAAGGGCATTGTCTAAAGTAAAAATTGTAATTTGTAGCTCCCCTAATCCTCTTTTCTCCCTCCCAGATAAACCATCTGCTCTGGAATTCAGATTGGACTTCATACAGAGTTAAGAAAGCTGAACTAAGTAGACAAATTCCCAGCATCTTAACCCTTCAACCCTTTACAGTGCGATGTACAAAAAAGAGATAGCAGTTTGTACATTTGCTCATATATTTGCCTGATTTAGATCAATATAAGCTCATATTTTAGCATATCAGGAGCCATATTAGGGAAGTCTTTCTTCACCACAAGCAAACAAACAAACTGTTTTATCACATGAATTCTGAATATACATACTGAGTTAAATGTTTCCAACTTTGTCCAACATAAGAACCTGGTTCAACCCCCTACCTTTAGCCTGGTTTATATACAGTACTGCAGATATTAACCCTATGTTATCCCTTGCCAGGGTGCCACTGGGCCAGCAGCCACTGACAAGGTTAAGCTGTTTAGAGTAGGTGAGGAGATTACACATCTTATTATCCACATCTCTCTCTCTCTCTCTCTCTCTCTCTCTCTCTCTCTCTCTCTCTCTCTCTCTCCACCCCCCGCCATACACCCCCTCCCCAGGCTGGCCGCATGGGGCCGCTCCGAAATTTAATACCATGTCTACAACAAGATAAGGCTTTCTTATGGACAGATTAACAATATGCCCATTGTTTGTTGCCCCCGTGCAGTCTTGCAAGCAGGCAGACACAGGCAGCCCAGGCATTAAAGCCGGGGAGTCTGGTTGTCCGATGTGAACTCTAGCAGAAAGAGAAAGAAACACTGAGAAAGAGAGAGGAGGATGGAATGAAGAAGCAAAAGAGGAACAACAAGAAGCTTTGGGGAGTCCGGGGGGAGAGGCAATGAGAGACAGACAAACAGAGAGGACAAGGGCCAAAGAAGAGAAGAAGATAAAGAGGGAGAGAAAGGAATTCAGCAACCTCAGATAGTCTAGCACCACTGGGTCAAACGCAGCATACTTCCCCAGTAACAAGAGACTGGGGAAGGCATGTCAGCGGCCAAATTGCCCCTCAAACCCACTGACAAGGATTGTCAGCAGAGAGGGGAGAGGGACTCTTCCTGGCCTGCTCTCATGCCAGGGTTAATCACTGGCAATTACAGAGAGGAGGAGCAATCAAAAGGCCGTGATGGCGCGGCACTGGAGTGTGTGGGCTGCGGTACTCGGGTGTCATAAGCCACTGTGACTCAAACCAGCCATTTCTCAGATTCCTGGACTCTCAGGACTGGCTCTTTATGCATTATGGAGACACAGTGCTGAAGTTGCAAGTGTGTGTTTATGCGAGTGTATGGGAGCGGCAGGATTACGTGGGAGGGGATTCAGAGGTGATGAGGCTTTAAACTGGAGGGGTCCCCAGAAGACCCCGGCCGTTCCGAGCACCTGGTGTCAGATCATGTCAGAGGGCAGGGGGCCAAAAAGTTCCAGGTTTGAGCTCTGAATGTGAGCGAGTGATGATGGTAAGAAGGTACAGATGGATCCTGCAATAGGTTTTATTTCTTCCAATGAGAACAGTGAGAGCTGCAGTAAAACTATAAGATTTTTATATAGTTAGGATTGCAGGACTGTGATGAATTATATCATGAATTAGTTAACTAAAAACTACTGTAATTAAATGTACTCATTACTTCATATAATATATATTAATGTAAATTAATATTTGCATCAGGATTTTTATCATTAATTAGTTCTCCAAATAGATTTAAAAATAAATCCGTTTCTTTATTCCCCAGTTAGTTGTGTTGCAATTATGTGCCGAGTAAACCAAGATAGAAACTGCGACATCAGGTTTAGAATAGGAAATGAATAATCTTTGATAGGCCCTTTGTAGTTTTTATGTGAACAAGTGATATGTGTAATATTCAAATTCGCAGGTGATGAATATGCGAGTAGTGTGTGTGTGCGTGCAGTGTCACCGTGTATCCCACCAACATGGCGCAGACACACACTCTTCGGCTCTCGACACAGACCATTTGTATTCATATGGTGACAGTTGACAGCTGTTTTTCCTTTAATAAGATTAGGCTAAAGAAATTAGTTGTGCACTCTTTAATCTGCCATTTAACAGAGGGAGCCACCTGGGGCCTGCCTTATCCCATCCACTCTGAATGGCTAATCAGAGAGGGTTTGATTCACACAGGGATGAGCGTAGCACTCAGAACCTGTACCTCCACAAGCCAATAAATGGATGATTCCCCAGTCAAAACACACCATGCTTAGTTTCCTGTGTAACATCATTTGTAGTTAGACACAGTGCCGTTTTTTGTGTCTTTGTGTCATCTGTGCTCACGAGTATAACTCAGTATCACCAAATAACCACAATGAAATATGCAAGCATTTGTCCGTGACACTGCATTTTTCCAGATAAATTTCCTTTAAAAAGTTGAAATGTGTACGTATGATTACTTTGTCAAAATCCTTTTCTGTTACATTCGTTACATCAGCATCATGCTTCTCATTTCAGTTTTGATCGTCACCATATGAACGGGCTCAGACTTGCATTAGGTTAACAGCACACACTGATGTTAATGAAAACCATTACAGAGATTATTTTGAGAATAATTTTCCCCATGATAGAGACAACCAGCTGCAATAACTGCAACTGCAACAGTTAACAGCTACAGTTTAAACTAAAACACAATCTTTAGAAACACATATTCATATATATGAATGCTGAATCTGTAGGCAAGGGATGGGAAGATTTTGGTATTGGAAGTGTTCTGCTTTCCGTTTGTAGTGCCAGTAATATTGATTAGTCATATCTGAGTGGGTTGTGTTTGCATGCAGGTAAACAGTCCATGTGGAGAGCAAAAGAGACAGAACACATTGGCCGAAATGCAATCTCAGAGCCTATTGGCTGTTGTCTGATGGCAATTTAGCTTTAGCTTAGCATTCACGCGTACATATCTGTCTGTAGAGTTTAACCAAATTGTCACCTTCATGTCTCAAGTTGCTAATCGCACTGTAAACAATGACCGGTGCACAGAAGAGGACGTCTCGGCCCTCATATCCGCTATCTGTTATTAGGATATCCACTGCCCACACTGGAAACCCCAAAGCATTGGCCGTTGCCCCCAGAAGCTAAATCACTGTCAGATGATAGC
>JAPZEA010000024.1:27111434-27122885 GCA_029783685.1 Heniochus monoceros | reverse complement strand
TAGCTAACTTTTCATCAGAGTGACAGCTTGTGGGAAAAACTGTTCGTGTCTAATTGTTTTGGCTTTCAGTGATCTGTAGCGCCTACCAGTGGGGAGAAGTTGGAACAGGTTGTGTCTAGGATGTGAGGGCTCTGCAGTGATGATTCCTGCCCAATTCCTCCGGTGGAGGTGTATAAGTCCTGGAGGGCAGGTTTGCATCAGTGATTTTCTCAGCAGTCCTTATAGGGGTAAGAGCACACATCCCTGGGGGGCTCCAATGCTGATGGATGTTACCAAGCCTCACCTGCTGCTTCCTGTCTGTGTTTTCTTATCCAGTGGATAGGCAGAGGCTGGCACATCGAGGGTGAGTTTTGAGTGTAGGATCTGTGGGATGATGATGTAGAAAGCTGAGTTGAAGTCCAGGATCCTTGTGCATGTCCTTGGGTGGTCGAGGTGCTGCAGGATGTAGTTCAGTCCCATGTTGACTGTGTCCTCAACCAACCTGTGTGCCCGGTAAGCACATTGCACAGGGTCCAGGAGGGGGCCTGTGATGCCTTGCAGCTGAGTAAACACCAATTCCTCAAAGGATTTCATGACTGGCTGCACTTGGTCAGAGCGATATGCATCCTTTAATATTGTGTAGCAGTACACTTAATTTACTCTCTGTATTTTGGCAGTTTGTGGCTGAGATTTGCTCTATTGAAGTCCCCAAGAATAATGAGCCTTGGTGTTTCTGCTCCATGTTAATAATCTGATCGGCCAGGTGTTTTAAAGCGTCACTAATGCAGGTCTGAGGTAGAATGTAAATTCCAACCAGAATAAGCGAGGAGAACTCCTGCAGTGAAAAAAGGGGTTTACAGTTTCTGAATATAGTCTCAAGGTGAGGGCTGCAAGATTTCTTCAACACTGCCTGTACGAAAACCTTCATTAATATAAAGGAATCCTGGTTTTTCCCGAAAGCTATGTCACACAGTCATCTTGGAAAACATGAAAGTTGGGCAGATGTAATGCAGTGTCTGCTGTGTACTCACTGAGCCAGGTTTCAATAAAGCACAGGGCGGCAGATCTGCAAAAGTGTTTAATCTGTTTAGGAACAGCAGTTTGTCCATCGTTATTTGTCAGAGCGCGGACATTAGCCAGATGTAAAGACTGGGGTGCTATACCAAATCCCTGCTGTCTGCGCTCAACGAGCACTCTGACTTGCTTCCCCTGTCTGTGTTCCGGACAAATCCCATACAGAGCTGTTGCTCCTCCAACAAGAAGTTTGAAAAACTTTCCAGCATGATGAAAAGTGGGGAAAAAGTCTGACCACTGGGTTTACCAATGTTTTAGAGAGCACAGCACTGAGGTAGCCACCCGTAGTGCCATCTTGCTATATTAGTTACAATAGTCACAATTATGTAAAACAAATCCTCTGCTTTATTATTATTTAAAACATATTAAAACACGTAGGCTACTTCACAAATGTAAAAAGAAAATATGAGACATATAAGTTTGCTTTTCACTGTTATGCATTTGTTTCTTTTCCTAGTAACATCTAAGCAGTATCAGAGTGACAACAGACACTGATATGGTTAAGTGGTATAAAATATTAAAACTTTAATAAAAAATATTAAATAAGATATTTTCACAGTTTTACAACTGTGAAAATATCTTAATATTTTCCACAGGACGCCACTAGCTGCCAGAGTGCGACTATGTGCCACAAGTGTGCCAGTAGGGGGCGGTATTGGGCCTTATAAATACGATATTATCCTATTTCAGCCACTGTGGGTGTATGTGTGTAAATGTCAGCCAAACTGTATTTTGTAGTAACATGCAAGTGCCACAAGATGGCAGTACCTACATTAGAAGTACAGTAAATGGAACCATTCCACAACCCAATCCTGCAAATATTTCACAATTAAAGCCTCTTTAAGAAATGAAAGGATTCAGTCCACTGAAACATTAGAGACTTTTAATTTGAAATGGATACAGGAAGTGTTGGGTTTGTGTTACCAGCATAATGCAGTAACAAAAATTTAACAACGCAAACAGGAGCAGAAAACTTGTACTTAAATGTGAGAAAATATACTTACCATTCAGAGGGAATTATAAATAAAGGCCTGTCTCTAATATAAGCCTGCTTCAAATACAAGCTTGGTACCCTCTGTAGTTAATAAAAGCCCCAGCCACTATTTGAGGAAATTCTGCACATGGGAATGCATTTGAAGAGGGGTGGGGCACATATAGAGAGAAAGAAAGTAGAGGTAGTACAGATGATAGCAGAAGGCAAAGGGGGGATGAATAATGAGAAATGAAAGAGTTAATGGAGGAAAGAGGGTGTTCATCTATCCTTTTCAAAATCAATGTAAATGAATGTCCTATCATGTATCCCACAATCCATCACTGTGACAGCCACAGCAACACCTCTTTTGGCAGAGGGTTGAACATGGCTGGGACATCCAGAGAGTTAATGTGCAGTCAGTCAACACCATGTTTGTGTGTGTGTTCGGCCACCAGGAGAAGGAGGTGACCATCACTATGCCCAACGGCGAAACATCAGTGGCGACAGTTCGAATCTGGAACGAAACGGTGTCCAATCTGACACTCATGGCTCTCGGCTCCAGCGCTCCAGAGATACTGCTGTCTGTTATAGAGGTACACACACAGATGGCCACAAATACATCAACGGGTGTCTTCTTAGAAACTGACATATTAAGGAATGTTTTTTAAGAATGTCAAATACACAAATACAAACTCCTGAAGTATTTTGTTGCAAATTACATTTTTTCCCCATCAGAATACAAAACACTCAAAAGTATTTTCATCTGTATTTTAAATATGTGTAATTGAAATACTGCCGATCTCTACACACACACTACACACACACCATCTTCATCAAATGTTTCATCTCTTTGTTCCAGAGGAAAATACTCAGACTCCTCTCCAGCTGTATCTCTGCAGCAGAGAGCGTGTGGCTGAATCAAAATGCTTGATAAACATGACACCAGTTAATGATTTTCAAGGCAGAACAAACATTTTTTTACTACATTTTAAAACAATAATGATGCTCATTTGGCAAAACAAGCCACGTTGTTACAGTGTTTTTCAAATTGCTTTTGAAATGTAACTCTATTCTGTGTTTGTATGTTGACTCCTCCCTCACACACATCACACCTCTCCAGGTGTGTGGTCATGACTTCAAGGCCGGTGAGTTGGGACCAGGAACCATCGTTGGCAGCGCTGCCTTCAACATGTTTGTGATCATCGGGATCTGCGTGTGGACGATCCCCAACGGTGAAACCCGCAAGATCAAGCACCTCAGGGTGTTCTTCATCACCGCCTTCTGGAGCATCTTCGCCTACATCTGGCTCTACCTCATCTTGTCTGTCATGTCCCCCGGCGTCGTGGAGGTGAGACAGACTGATAAGAAAAGAGGAAAGACAGAATTAAGTTGCAGTTGCAGTGCCGTATTTGTCAGACGCTTTTGGTAGTTAAACCATTTTTTGGTAATTTGGTATTTTGAAGAATCATTATGTGTGTGTTTCAGGTGTGGGAGGCCTTGGTGACCCTGCTCTACTTCCCGGTGTGTGTCATCCTGGCTTGGATCGCCGACCGCCGCCTGCTCTTCTACAAGTACATGGGCAAGCGCTACCGTGCCGACAAGCGCCACGGCATCGTCGTGGAGACCGAGGGAGACTTGACGCCCAACAAGGGCGGCATGGAGATGATCATAGACGGCAAGTTCCCACCACGAGGGGGCGCCGTGGTCCCTGCTGAGAACTGCGGGGGCGGAAACCAGGACGGTACAGCGGGCGCCGCGGCCAATAACATCGGTGCAGCAGCGGGGGCCATGGCTGCCGGAGCCAGGGGCAACCTGCCCAACTCCAACAGCACGATGGTCAATGTGGAGAGCAGCAAGGAGCTGGACGAGAGCCGCAAAGAGGTGAGAGACAGAGGGAGGAGAGAGATAGGAAGCTTTTTCCCCAGCAGAGTTTTTGCTTGTTTTATCTCCGTCACTACAGGAAACACACTGAATTCACTTCCTGCCTCTCATGGCGTGTTCGTTCTTTTCCTTTTCCTGCACGACATCCCATCGACATTTCTTCAGCATCAAATAGTTTAGAGAGGCTGAAATGATAAGGAGAGGAGAGGAGAAGTTTTTAATTCACACCCAGCTGTAACAGAGCCCCTTCAGAGTCACTGTTATCGCTGCAGATTGTGCTCTGTAATGATTCTGTAATCTCATTTCCCAGGTTTTTTGTTGCAGTTAACACAGAAAACACAATTTCTGCTCTCGTGATTACGCCGTGATTGAAGTGCAGAATATTGGATAATTTCCCTGCAGGAGACAGTAAAAGCTGATGATAAAATGTCAGGGCTGCTTCCAGCTGTGACGAATGGCTGCAGTTTAGATTTATTTTGTGAACTTTTTACCTCTGTAAGTTTACAGTATGCACATTTACACCTGTTAATAAGTTGCTAAAAAGCGATTAGATGATCTTACTATTGAGGAGAAGAAGGAGGGGAACTGAGACAAGTTTGAGAGATGAACATGTGGGATGTTTGACAGATTTAATGCATTAAACCAGCCGTATTGGCTATCTTCTGCTGGTCTTCATGCATGCCGTCGGTGTGTGCAGGTATTTCAGTCACGAGTGCGTCCTCTCGTCTCTCCTCCAGGTGATTCGTATCCTGAAGGAGCTGAAGCAGAAATATCCCGACAAAGAGCTCGACCAGCTGGTGGAGCTGGCCAACTACTACGCCCTGCTGCACCAGCAGAAGAGCAGAGCCTTCTACCGCATACAGGTAACACACACACACACACACCATTCATAAATAGTCCCTGAAGTGATGTCCACACCCACAAAAGGACATAAAGGAGTTCAAGGACTTCTTACTCTGACTTGAGAATCAGGCCATGATGAAACAGGACAAAAGGTTCATGAGTGTGAATCAAAGTTTAAACAACAGTTGTAACACTTGTATCTATTTTTATTCACATTAAAAGTCAAGATACATTTAAGAAGGGCGTGAAAGAAAATTATAAGTGCTCTGCGCTTCATTTCCTCTAACCCCTCGTCCTGCCCATCTCCCTCAAGGCGACTCGTATGATGATCGGAGCCGGAAACGTCCTGAAGAAGCACGCCGCCGACCACGCCCGCCGCACAGCCATCACCGACGAGGAGGAACCAGAAGACGACGACCTGGGGATATGCAGCCGCATCTCGTTCGAAAGTGCCCACAGTCAGTGCATGGAGAACTGCGGCGTTCTGACGCTGGCTGTGGTCTGTCAAGGTAGTGAAATAAACATAAGCTAATATTTAGTTCACATGGATCAGTTAGAAGAGCTACATTTTTTATCAGTCTTTGATCTGTTCAAGTTTTACTCTGTGAGTTTTACATTTTCCTGCAGTCCGAACGTGAAGCAACAAGCCCAGACTTTATTTCTACACACTGACCTGCTCTTTAATTACTGGATTAAAAGCAGTTCTCAGATCCTCGACTTAAAAGAGCATTTTAGCATCTCACATTCTTTAACGTTGTCAGAGCCGTTGCGGAAATCGATGCAGCAGAACCAGAGATATCATCTTTTTCAGCCCGACGTGACGTGACCTTATCAGATTTCACACTACAGCTTTTCTTCCTCCCCGAGACCCCTTTAAGTAAAAGCAGAAGCATCACAATGTAAAAATCCTCAGTTAACAGTAAAAGTCAAAAGCTTACTGATTTTATTGTACTTTCTATATCATAAAGTGATAGATCTGGATTACAGTTCTTTACAAAGGGAACCTCCAGCATACAGAGCAGAGATATCAGGATAAAAAAAATGTGACGGGGTTTTTTTTAATGTTTCCAGAGCAGAATCTCCTCATATAACTAAAGATTACAGCTTTTTAAAGACACAAAGTTTGAAAAATGATGCGCTCAGTGTTAATTTGTTCTATTTCTGCTGTTTAGGGGGTCTGGGAGAGAACACCTTCTACGTGGACTACAGGACAGAGGACGGTTCAGCCAACGCCGGGTCGGATTACGAGTACAGCGAAGGAACGCTGGTATTCAAACCTGGAGAGACTCGCAGAGAGATCAAGGTGAGTAAAGAGGAGAGACGAGCAGGGTTGGAGAGGTGGGAATGGAGAAGGAGGCAGGAAACTAAACTTTTCAACACCGAGCACCAAAAACCGCCTGACAGACAAGACCTGGTCCTGGACCGGTTCATAATGTCAGGTTACAGTTTAAAAAAAATTACAGTAATAATTAATTGATTACTTTTTTAAGTACATCATTAAATGAAAAGAGTAAAGCTTCTGTTGCTGCCTTTTCAGTTCAAAAACCATCCAGGACTTCAGATGAGAAGAAGGACTTTAGATGATCAGTGAGCTGCTTCTTCTTCTGCTCTTTGATTGAAATGTTCCCAAACTTTTGTCTCTGCAAACTGAGCTCGGGATCAAACAACGTAGTAAAGATGAAGACAGAAACAAAGAATATTACTTTTTAAAGCTCACTCGTCTGTGTGAATCATATAGGATGATTGCATGAGGTAAAGATGAGCTAAACCAGGTAACCTCTGCTCAGATTGGAGGATTGATGAAAGATCAAAAGCTGAGTGAGGGCTGGATGAGGAGGCGAGCGGTGCGATAGCCTGAAGAGTCACATAAAAGAAGCATGGGGAGGGCGTGACGTTAGAAAACACACTGTAGAAATTGGCCCATCTAGCATGAGTGAATGGATGGAGAAACACTGAGTGAGTACATTACAAAGGTCAGTGTCATTATTTGAACAGCACATCCGCGGACTTCATCGATCACTGTGCCAGGAATGAGCGGCAGAGAAACCAATTAAACCTGAACGTCTCATTCCAGCTTCACGGCTGCGCCCTTCACAGCCTCGATTCTCCGCCGATTATACAGAAAGAGGTCGACACTCTTTGTAATAAAGGGTCATAATTACTGTATCAAAAAGAGGAGACCGTCATTCATTCCAGCTGGAATGAATCTAATGTGCAACGCAGTGATGAAATGGACATTCGTTTAGTCAAAAGATTATAAGAGCGATGACAATTATTCAGGTCTAAAAATATTATTGCAAAGGATAATGATAATGATCACTACACTACATGATAATAAAGTGCAGAGTAGTTATGATATCACATCAGTTAATGATACTGATATAAACTTTAAAGTTGTTTCAGATCTCAGGTCAAATCTAACTCCACGTTAAGAGCTCAGCTGTATATTACAAATAAAAACTTAAGCTTGACCGACAGGTCTAACTGAATGCATGCAACTCCTGAGAGTAAACAACACGGCTGCAGCGTGTGGACGGCTGTGCATGAAATGAAAATTAAATTAACTGTCGCGACGCTGAGTGAGTGAAGGTCTGAGCTGCATCCTCAGCAGGCAGGTTGACCCCATCAGTAACACAGATGAGACAGTCAATTATAAACCTGTCCTGCTCACTGATGGAGAATGATGAGTTACTGCCGTACCAAACAAAGTCTGCTCTGCTGGTCTTTACACAGTAAGCAGTGGTTTGATAGGATCACAGTCATAATCTTTTTATACACTTTAGTCATAGTAAAATCTGAATTTTTTGTCAAAGTTTTGATATGCAGGTGAATTTGGCAGCTAACGCCACAACAGTAAAGACTGCAGTGATCAATTAATCTGTGAAATTTGAGAAAAAAGTGTAAAAATTGGGATCACATGCGCTCCAAGGTGATGTCATCAAAGATATTCAGAGAAGCACCAAAACAAAAACAAGCAGCAAATGAACAAAAGTTCAATAAATATCTTAAACCGTCTGTCAGTTATCAAACATGTTGATTAATTTGCTGATTGTCTAATTGATCCGCTGACTGTTTCAGCAGTAAATGCCAGGTTCAGACCACGCAGTAACTTTATCTGTGGACGGAGACATTCTGCTACTGTCCACACGTCCGTCTGTCCCACTCTCATGAACCTCAGGAACTCCTTGAGATTTCTTCTAAATTTGGCTCAAACATTCACTTGATTGTGGTGGTCTAAGGTCAAAGGTCAAGGTCACTGGTGCGTTCACTGGTTGGCGGGCGACTAGAGTCGCGAGGCAGTAATTCTGTTTGACTGTTGACTGTTTGACGATGGTCGCTGTGTCAGATCAGACGATTACAGTAACTGATCTGTCACTTGTGAGACATGACAGACGAGTAGAAAGTGACTTTATTGTTGAAACATTTACTTTTAGTTTTATTATCTCTCCAAAAAAGAATAGATTTTCCCAGTCGCCTCCTTTGTCTCGTGTGTTGCATCGCGGCTGAAGTCTGAACACACGACAGGACGTGCTCGGCCTCATTGGATTACTGTGCCAGCAGAATCTGATTTGGGATCGCCCACCCGTTACTTAATGTGCGGTGAGACGATCGGATGACAACAATCAATAGATGAGTCTTGCAAGCGGAGCTCCTGTTTATGTGTCAGTGGAGAGAGATGATTGGCTGTCAGCCTGCCTGCTCTTCATATCAGCTCTCTTTAAATAGAACACAAAATCAAACAGCAGTTCATGCAGTTAATCAAACAAGTTTGGGATCTTTTTTTCCAGGAGTTTGTTATGACAAAGAAAACATTGAATATTCAGCTCCTGTAAAATAAATTCCACCTCAAGAGCCTCCGTTTCTCGACTGAAGGGACTCTGCATAATAAGCTGTGAATAGTGGATGTCATGCAGGCAAGATAACACTGAAATAATTACAAACGACTGACATTTAATCCAACTTTGACCCAGTCAGTTTTTTTAAATGCATTCTCATGTCCACATCACACATTTTCTGTCATAATTAACAAAGAGTGAATGTAGAATGGAAGAAGAGTCATTACCCAACAAAACATCAAGAATTTGTCTGATGCCGATGCAGGAAATGCAGCAACTGTGGTTCATATTTCATGTTTAATTTAGACTAAACAGAACAATCTGTTCTGTGTTGTGTCTTGGTAATTGAACAAAACTAATTGCTGATTGGCTGGCAGGTGCCTCAAAATGCGCATTAAATCACAGATATCCACAGCAGCCGTACAGCTAAATTGGCCGCTTGGTAAAAGTGAAGCTAACTGTCACTGATGAAGCATACGTATCCTGAAGATGATGACCTCCGGTGTCTCTCTGCTCTCCAGGTCGGTATAATCGATGACGACATATTCGAAGAGGACGAGCACTTCTTCGTGCGCCTGCTGAATCTGCGCGTTGGCGACGCAGAAGGGATGTTCGAGAGCGACGAGGTGGGTGCCACCCCCAAAGCCCGCTTGGTCGAGCCCCTGGTCGCCACAGTGACCATCCTGGATGACGACCACGCCGGCATCTTCACCTTCAGCGAGCGCATGGTGCGGGTGAGCGAGAGCGTGGGCACCATGGAGGTCACGGTGGTGCGTAACTCAGGCGCCCGCGGCACCGTCATCCTGCCGTACCACACCGAGTCAGGCACCGCCAAGGCTGGAGACGACTACGAGGACGCCAGAGGAGAGCTGGAGTTCACCAACGACCAGACCACGTGAGTCAGACCAGACATTATTGGTTTTTACAAGCAGTTTATGCAACAAAGTAGACTGGACTACACTCTCCTACATTCTAATACGTTCACATCTGAGAAAATCTGTGTACAACCTCCATCTTCACTTCATGTTCCTGCAGTTTCCTTCACATCTGTAGATTTTTAGCCTCTTGGAGCTCATTATTTCAGTCAATCTCAACAAATGCACACTGTCGTTTGTCCAAATGAACAGCTGGGCAACGTTAGTGATTAACTGGAGAAGAAAGTGAAACATTTAGCAGCTAAAAAGCCAGATGTTTTTCTCTGGAGTTGGTGGAGACTAAACCAGAGCTAAAAGGAGACTTAATGTTAGATTCATCCGGTGGACACGAGCATAACTCCACTGAATGTTGCTCTTTGCCTGCTGGATGTGTAAATAGGCAACAATCAGCCATAACAACTTGATGAAGCAACATTATGTTTGTCCCCAAAAAAATCTATGAATGCGGCTTTAATCATTAAATTCACCTTCCTGTGCACGAACCTGCCTCTCTGGCCCGTAGGTGACTCTCTCTGTTGTAGTTTACAGCTCTTGCAGATTTCCTCCATGAATGGAAATCTAATGTTTGTCTCTGCCAGTGATTCTCAGACTGGAGGTTGAGTGTCAGACAGTCTTTAAGGCTTTTAAAAAAACTGTTTTCCATCCAACTAAAATTCACTGTCAGATGTTGTGTGCTTTTAAAGTGATGAGTATTTTGCACCCTTTGGCTTCCTGCAGCAGCTCATCAGGCAGCCTGTTGGAAAACAAATAATCTCTTAGTCCCAGACTGCAGGTTCATACCTGCGAGCGGGGATTACACCCTTTCAGATCTGCAGATTTCTGCGTTGAGTAATTTCTGTCGGGCAGGTGAAATGCCTGAAAAGGTGATTTCAAAGACATTTGCATTTATTAGAAAATAAGCTTCTTCATTCCTGCAAAACTTATATTTGAAGTAGTTTGTCCATAAGAATAATATACAGTTAGAGAGGGAGAAGCAGCAGAGGGATGTTTTTGTTCTGTCTTTGCCCTCCTTCTTGTTTTCTCATCACCCTTTACTCTTCTTCCATCCTTCTGTCTCCCCTCCTCACCTTTCCTCTCGTTTATTCTCTCCTCTTCACCTCTTCTGTCCCGCGCCCTCCTGCTTCATCTTTGTGCTTGACAACAGTCCTCTATATTATTCACCACCTGAGGCTTGAATCCTCTCTGAGTCTGTGTGAAGAGGCAGAGTTTATATGTTTGTGTACGTGGTGTGTTTGAGTGTGTCCTTATCTTTCATGGCAGTGTGTTTGATTGATCTCAGTGTGAATGTAATATCTGCAGAAAGGACTGACACCTCCGTCATAATGTCTTTGCCTCGGCCAGCTTCTGAAGCCTGTGTAAAACCTGCAGGAGTTTAAATTCTGAAATATATTTGTTATCTGAGCTTCTTTAGCCATGCCAGCTGAGTGGCTCCAGTGTCAGTCGGTCCACCTCTTTAGGTCAAACTTAAACATTTCAGCAGGTATTAAATGGATTTTTTTTACTACACCTGAATAGATGCATGTGTTGCTGAAATACTGTCTCATCTCTGAGGCTTTTCATCAATAAAGAACACTTTTTATTCTTCACCTCTGTGGTTGTTGCTGCAGGGAATAGCAGCTCAATGAGATGTACATGTCTTAGCAGTTGATTCTGTGTTAGTTCCAGTTTGATGAGGCACATTTTCTTTCATTATAAGTATAAAATATAGCAGCGGATTAGTTGTGAAATGAACTGGTGAGGACATCTGTGACTGCCTTCGACACTTTTATATCTGCGCAGCAGATGTGACAAACTGTAGTGGACTGTTGCTTGTGTGATATTGATTCCAGCAGCTCTGAGCTGATGTAAACTTGCAGCTGCATTGACTGACAGGGTCCTGGATAAGTTGAGACAGGGCTGCTGATGTGTGACTGGATGGATCTCATTGTGT
>JAPZEA010000024.1:27045446-27055573 GCA_029783685.1 Heniochus monoceros | reverse complement strand
TGGGAAAATGTGAGACTAATAACAGAAACCTGGTGAACCTGCCTCATGATACAGGAACTAAAAGTTTGTTCTTGTAACACAGAAAACCTCTTAGTGGTGCAAGTTTAGCTGAGTCATCATTGCACAAAGAATTTAGCCCCTCAGTGTTATTCCGTAGCTCTGAATGTTATGATGAGCGAGTCTGTTGATAGATTTTCATCCAAAAGTAACAAACTTTAATTTCAAACTCATTTTTATGTTATTAGTCTCACATTTTCCCATTTCCTGTCCAGCCGAGTGTTTGCAGATAAGGAGGCCATGATGGCCGGAGCTCTGGAGATGGCCGGGGAGATCGCTGGCCGCAGCCCTGTCGCTGTGCAGGGCACCAAAATCAACCTCATCTATGCCAGAGACCACAGTGTGGCAGAGGGACTGGACTACATGGTAAGAACAAACACAAAAACATTGGATTTTTCTGTCTGCCTCAGTCACACCATGGAGCTGCCTTTTTTTAAGTCAACACTGAGTCTTGTTGATCCTCTTCCAGGCTACCTGGAACATGAGCATGATTCAGACTCAAGATGTGATGAAATCAGCTCAGGCCTCCATGGAGAAGAAAAGTCCCAAGACGATAGTTTTCTCCAAACTCTGAACCTCACTGACACGTTCAGATCAATCGCAAAAGCTGCCATTTTATCTCTCCATTGTGGCCTTTGCGTGGGACGGGGAGCTACATGTGATTTCCTGTTTGTCTACATCGTTAATGCTTGAAACCACAATTAGACAAATTAGGATCCTTGTTGAGATTTGTTTCCAAAGATCTGTATTATTGTTCAACTGAAACAGCATTTTGATAACAGGATACTACATTTTCCAGCTAAACTAAGAAATTTAAAAGTCATCCATGTGTGGAATCATAACTTAAGTCAGGTTAACGTGAGTAATCTAAGAAATGAGTGGCAGTAACATTAAGTCTAACAGTCTGAAAATGTTGTGTACTCACCTGACAGTCCTGCAGAGACTGTTTTTGCAGCAGGATTTTGCACTTGTAGCAGATTACTGAGCTAATTCTAAACTGACCTCCCTCCTTCACTGTGGATTTATTTCACAGCTCATTAACAGCCAGTTATGTATATCTGTAAATGACTTCATGAATGTTTTATTAAAGAAACTCATCTGAAATATCCATAATTACACTTAATTTAATAAAATGTTGCAACGGAAAAGCTACGATTCTGCTGGATTCAAATAACTTAAAATGCTTTATTGACAAATTTACAAAATCATCTTACAAAAATAGAACTGGAACGCATTCACGGTCAATCACTGCGGAGTCTGTTTGGCACGAAGTTTCTCTAATGTTTTCTGCGAAGAGATGGTAGAAAAATATTGAGTCAACTCAAACTCAGAAGAGCTCAGTACCTGCAGCTCTAATAAGCAGACGGTGTTTAAAAGCTTCAAGTGTTTTACCTTGTGGAACTCCTTGGCCTTCAGTCTGTTTTTTGTATAAGTTTCCTGTCTGCTCCTGACTTCTCTCTGATGCTTCACCTCCTCCAGCTGCTCATACAGTCTGCAGAAACACACAGTTGCACAGATACATTGCATCATTTTGTTTTGTGAACACCACATCTTTTATTTGTAATGCGTGGTTTTAGGTTTAATGTTTCAAAAAGTGCCCTTCTATTGTGAGAAAAAACAACTTTGGCTGAAAGTCTTGTGGACTTTGTTTGGAATTAAACATTCAACATTTACTCCCAATGGGCAGAGTAGAGGTTAAAAGCTTGTGATATTCCAGCAGTACCTCTGAGTTCTTCGGTGCATCTTTGAAACATCCACTTTCCTTTGCTCCGATGTGTTGATCTTGATCTCGTCCACTCTTTTCAGCCTGGAGTCGCTCGCTGTAGGAGCACAGAAATACAAATTAGGTTAATGACTAACCCTAACCCTGACATTTACATAAAACCGGTTCTTAATTTGTTCAAGAAAGCCACAGAAGACACAGTACAGTACATCTGAGTCAGTGTCGAATACCTGGAGGGGGGAGCGGGGCCTTTTTCTGCTTGTTGGGGCCAGAGCTCTCAGTAGTTTGGCGCTGCTCAGCCTGTCCTCCCTTTGTCTCGGTATTAGTCTCACGTTGAGGTTGGGACTTCGTCTTTGCCTTGCAGGTGACTGGTTGAGCTTTAGACTTCTCTCTGGCCCCAGAGGTAGCTTGGATCTCGCGTTGAATCTTAGCCAGAGCCCCTCTGGCCTTGATTTCCTGCACCCTGTGGGATGATCTCTGCAGCAGAGCTATGTGCTTCTGCTGGTGGACCTCCTGCAGGCCTCTGTGAGGACCCCACTCGAACTCCAGCAGCATCACTGAATGGCGGGAGGGAAAGAAGGGAAGGCTCACTTTTCACAATGTTCTGACAGAACAACAGATGTGACAAGAAAAAAGTCAGGTCAGGTTTGATTTTACCTGGATGTGTTTGGTTTTTGTCCTCCGGAGTCTCTTCCAGTAACAACATGGATTCTGATTCCTAAAGACAACAGGATTGTGTTCAGAGGTCAGAAAGACACCTGCTGCTACAGTCAAGTCAGAAAGATAACAATGTGTAGGTGACTTCAGTTAACTGATGTCAGTAACGGGACAGTCACCTTTGTGTCTGGGCCTTTCCGTCCTTCCTCCCTCTCTCCTTGTTTGTCTTCCCATATTCCCTCTTCATCAGTGATGGCTGTCTCGTTGTCCTGCAGTGTGGTGTCTGTCAGGCTCACTAATGTTATCTCTGACTGCTCCAGGATCCCTTTCTCACTGGCAGCTTCCTGATTGACAGGGAGAGAGTAAGAACCCACAGTTGTAGCATGACAGAACAACGTAGTGCTCTTAACAGGCAGGGCAGTCGGTTAATGTCTGAAAGATGATGCTTTTTCAAAAGTTTACCAAAATGGAGAAAACACGATCATACCAATATCTTCTCTGAGACAGGAATAACGTTCCTCAGGTTTGAACCCAGCTCACGCTTCAGTTTTCCAGCACAGAGGTCACTGGATGGCTCCTCAGGCTGCGGCATGCTCACAGCAGGTGTATCGTCACACATGGTTAAATACGACAGTCTCTGAGCTGTAAGCTCCACGTCTGTCCTCGTTGTGGGAGACATCATGAGGACAGATTCGTGAGGGTGGCACTGGGAGATGATGAGCTGGGAGAAGGCGGGAGAAGCCGTCAGGCAGCTGGACGGCTCCTCTGATCTGAGGCGCTCAGGAGATGGTTCAGACTCTTGAGAAGGTGAGGAAACACTACGGTCCCAGCTGGCCGGCTGTCCTTCGTGTTCGGGCAGGTGAAAGATCATGGAGGGGTCTGCTGTTTCGTTGTGGGTGACCTCAGCAAGCAGCAGGTGA
Organism: Heniochus monoceros; assembly: GCA_029783685.1. Classification (NCBI taxonomy): domain Eukaryota; kingdom Metazoa; phylum Chordata; class Actinopteri; order Chaetodontiformes; family Chaetodontidae; genus Heniochus; species Heniochus monoceros. Next base: position 27,052,216 of record JAPZEA010000024.1, on the reverse strand, counting down.
AATGAGTCCGAGCCTGGAAACAGCAATAGTGGTGCAGATGAACAGTTAAATTTCTAACTAGGTAAGAAAATACACAAGTACAAATAAAATACAGCTGACTTTGACTCAAATAAAAAGAACTGCATGAACCTTTTTTTGGCTTTTTCTACCTTACCTTCAGTCCTCTCTGGGCCCAGGTCCATTGCACCGGTTTGGTCCTGCAGTGTCTGGTCCCGTGGAAGTGGAGTCACACCGGGGACAGAGGCACTGTGTGACGAGGCTTCGGGAGGCAGGGCTGGGTATGACGGCACACTGGCTTCAGTTGAAACACCAAGATACATGTGGGTCCTTTCACCTACAAACAGCAGATGAGTTGATGACAAACTCAAATTTTTCCCCCATTTTGAGAAAGTGTAAGAACACGTCAAGCCTGAGCATCGTGTGCGCACAGAAGTCATTGTTTTTCTTTTATTTTAATATCTTACTGCACATTTCTGATACCACATACAATCCTCCTACCTGAGCTTCCACTGTGCTGGCCAGCAGATTCGTCCAGCTCTCCAACCAGCGGTCTCATCCTGCTCTCATCCAGACCTTCATCTAACCATGTGGTCGACTGCTCCAAAGCCATCTGACCCATCAGCTGACCTGCGTAAAAGTCCTGCCCACCACTCAGCCAATGAGAGCTGGACTGATGGGACAGTTGACCAATCATCCGATTCAGAGTGGAATCCCATCCACCTCGATCCAAGCTCACTGACACCGGCAGACCTGGTAGCTGACCGATCATGGATGAATGAGCCCACGGTTGACTGACCAGCTGCTCCATGGTGGAGTCCCTTTGGTCAGCAGCCAGGCATGACGACCGGTCTGTGAGCTGGCCAATCAGAGGTCTGAAAGAGTCCTGCTCTTGGCCCTCAACCAGTGATGGGTCCTCACCTGTGAAGTGCTCCAGGATTGGATTGACTGTATTGTCCCTTTCCTGTAGCAAAAACAAAACATCAATTGAAGGCTGCATATTTTACACCAAAATATTTATTACTGACTTCCATTTAGAATATGAGTCTGAAATAAAATGGAAAACATGTCCAGAGAAGCAGAGTCAAACCGTTCAGAGCTGCCAACTGCCGTAACATGATTGACTGAATCAGCACACAGAATACTGGACAAAACAGTTTACAGTTCCTTTAAATACACGCTTGTTGTTGTTAATTTTTAACAAGTTAAATCATTTTCGCAGTGGCCATAAAAAACTTAAAGAACTGTGGCTTGTGAGTGACTGACCAGGCTGCTCCTCTGTGCTCCCGCTGCATCTGAGGGAAGAGACTGATGAGCTGTAGAGCTTCCATCCTCCTCTCTCCTCTCTGAGACTTGAACCAAAGACAGCTGAGGGACTGAAGAGCCAGGTTCCTCCACAGATGAGCCTTCACCATCTGCAGAATGACAGAGGAAATAAGACTGAACTGACATTATACTGTCTTCTGGTATAAAATCCTGGTCCATGTGCAACAAATGAGAAAGGAGTTTAAACTTAAACATGTTTGTGGAAAATAGGAAATGATGGGTTTCATCTTTGGATGTTGACAAAACCTAAATGGGTAAGCATGCTTCAAACAAACTGTCAAACTGAATGAGGAGACAGTATTCCTGTCATAAATGTGTGCGGTATGAGTAGTATACCTGTGGTTTTCCCCGTGGTGTTGAGGGAGATGTTAAGCTCCCTTGTGTATCTGTCTATAATGCGCTGGATGCTGCTGTCATTAAACAGAGAGTCTACAGCCAGACCAGGACGGCCTGCAGCTGAGCTGTCATTAATACAGAAGCTTTGACCAGACGGAGAGGACACACTGAGTATATCTGCCCCTCGTCCTTGTTCCACACAATGTCTGAGGGGCGGAGATTTATCTAAAGACAAAGTGGGAGAAGAAAAAGAAGAGGGCAGATTTAGGCTATAACAAAGTTAGAGACACAAGCAGCATATAGTCTGGTGTATATGAAGTATGGGTCCTGTGTACAGCAGCACCCAACAGGTCCAACTGCCGGCAGAACTGAAGCATAAGCACCTGCAATGCTGCACAGGATACTCCACCGATGTTTCTATAGCTGGATTTCACAAGATTCAAAGCACAATCAACCAGAACAAAACACAACAAAAGCATGGCGAGCTACAGGACACACTCCTGCTGTGCCTCACCAGTGTTCAAGTTCTGCTCAGGATCCGTGGTGATGTAGCTGCCGGTGGAGATGGTGGTGGAGGAGAGGCAGTCAGAATCAGGACGCCCAAGTAAAGACTGACAGACACACAAAATAAACAAAGTGTCAAGAGAGAAACATCAGACTCAGAAAACAACAGTACACTACAGAACATTTTTAGGAACAGATTGTAATTTGGCTTTTATGCCATTTTAATTTTCAGCAGTCTCACATTTTAGAAGTTACTCCTAGTGTTGCCTTATGGTAAAGCACTTCATCCATTTGTAGTGAATTGACTTTTAAATTTGCATTTGTTTATGACATGAACATGTGCACACACACACATACACACACCGAGCTCAGTTCAAGTGTAGAAACCATCATGAAACGTATTTTGATTAAATACGCTTCAGGGACAGTAATTTCACATCATCGCTCAGTATACAGAAACAACACACACACACACACACACATATATACACTTTAAAACTCTTACACACATTCTCTCACTCTCTCTCACACACACACATATATATATATATGTACATCATACAGGCAGACACACACACATACAAAAAAAAACAAAACAAAAAAAGCTTCTCAAGCACAATCATCGGCTGAGGCAGACATTGCCCAAGCACTCAGATTTGGCTATTTTTCATCATTGATCCACAACATGTGAACCTCAGAGGGTATTAAAAATGCAGAAAACACTCTGCCAGCATGCATGATTCATTCCTCTGTTTCTGAAGTACCATTACACCATCATCACTGGTGCCTGTTGAGAACACTGTTAAAATGTGGGCAGAATGCAAAAGCATCACTCCATTTGCAACTGCACAGGAAAAAAAAGTTGCAAAGTTGCAACATGAAAATAAAAACAACAGGCAGATGAAAATTATTCATTCCCTTGTAACTTTCTGATCAGCCTCTGCTGCAAAACTTTGCCACAAAGTTGATGATTTGTTCCAAGGGAAGGAAAGAGCCAGTAGGTTTTGTACATCTTCAGCTGGCCTGGTTACCTCTGTGGGGGATCTGAAGCTTGTGAGTGGAGGACCAAAGTAGTCGGCTCCTCTCCCAGAGTCAGAGGAAGGTGGTGAGATTATCCTCAGGACTGAATCTGGAAAAAAATGTTCCAACCAAGTGGAGATATTTTAATGTTCACCTCTTTGTTTCTAATCAAACACTACCATTTTCCTCCTCTCTGTATTCTTTCTCATCACACTTCACCTGCCCTCCACGTACCAGACTCTGAGGATTCTGGAGGTGTTCTGGGCCCCGTCAGCAGCCTCTCTCTACACATGGGATGGCTGGGTCTTACGGAGCCGGTCCCAGAGCCAATTGGTCTTTCAGCAGTCTGCTGCCCACTGCTGGACCAAGAGGGTGTCTGCAGAGTCCTGTCAGAGGCCACAGATGATTCAGACTCCTCCTTTTGATTCCAGTCCACAGCATGTGAAGGAACCTGCACGCCATCCTCCAGGCCTGGAGATCACAAACATCAACAACCCAATCAACTGATAGCAAATAGCTACGGAGACAGCTATTTGTTTTGGGCACATGTTATCTGTGTGTTTCTGGGGCTGAGCTGACCTGTGACTTGACTGGTGTTGACTGGCGTGTCCATCTCTTGAATAGCACTGAGCTCATGCTGTTCAGTCATCATCTCCAGGATGTCGAGCCTGACGCGGGTCACCGGAGGCTTTGCTGCTCGAGGAGGAGGGAGGAGTCCTGAGGGGAGGGCTGACGATGGGGAGGGTCCAACAGGCACATTGCTCTGAGAGATGGGATCTTCATGGAAAATTTTTAAAAATTACTCTACGATTCCAATGACACTGCAGTGTTTATAGTGACTTTAAGCGTATGCCATGTAATTTGTAATGGAAGTGCAACACCATCATTGACTCAGAACTAATAAATCATAAAATTATAAAATTAAACACTAATTAAATTAGTATTAAACAAGATAACAGGTTTCCAGAGTTGGAGTTTAATGGGAAATGTGTAAAATCAGTCCAGACAATCAATTTTGATCACCGTTATTGAAGTAAACAGCAAAAGGGCAACAAGGCACTTATCTGTCCTCAGATCAGCAAAACATTTTGACAAGATCACAAATAGAAAATGAAAGGATAAATAAATTAAGGGAAAACATTTTCCATTCCAAAATGAATAGTTACCAGTCTCGCCACTGTTAGATGGTGGTTGTTGAGGGGAGCCATCTTTCTCCTGAGGGTCTTCTAGGTGTGATAGAGTTCCTCCGTTACTCTCCTCTATCGCTCTCAGCAGGGACGCAAGTAAATTGAGGCGAGACCGTCTGATGTTCTCTGAATCCAACACTTCACTGGCAGCCTCTGGAACTGGCTGTGGGGGAGAAAGGACAGCAGGAAAGTTGTCTTTACATGGGCTGGAATTCTGTTTCGACATTTAAAAAAAAGACATGATCCTCACAATCAAGGAGGCTCAAACATTTCAGCTGAGAAAGAATCTTTGCACTTGTTACTTCATACTGCAGTTTTACATTTGCGAAGCAACAAACTTTGATTTGTCTTCTGTATTGCAGTAAAAACACCAGGGCAGCAATGGTCCCCTCACTTACTTGTGCATCAGTGTGAATCAGAGCCTGCAACGTCTCCTTCTGTCGCCTCATCTTCTCCCTCTCCACTTCCTGTCTCTGCCTCTCTTCTTGCCGCCTCTGCTGCAGCACCACTGCCTCCCTCTGCTCCTGCAGCCGTCTCTGAACCTCCTGCAGCTCCCGTCTCTGCATCTCCATGTCGTCCTCTCTGGAGCTCAGGGACCCAGTCGGCAGGGAGCCATGAGGCAATGTCCCAGGCTTAACCACTACATGGCCTGGAACCAGAGGGGCACTATCTGTGATGCTCGGGCTCATGGCTTGGATGGGCTCAGAGGTTGGCTGGAGAGGGGTGCTGGTTGAGTGATGTGTTGTGAACAGTTTGGAAGGCAGTGGCTTTAAGAAGGGTCTCACTCTCTCTGGAAGATGCTCTGTTACTCTCTCCATAATGTTGTCAGCCAGCAAGGCAGAGACACCTGGTCCCTGGTTCCTGGGACTGTTTGAAACAGACTCCAATTCATTTGGCAGCAACCTGGAGCAAACCCTCAAACTGGAGCCAGAAAGATGAGGAGGTGAGGCCAACATGTCAGACTCTCTTGGGGGAACTTCGACAGAGGTTTGTGGTTTGGCCTGGGTGTATGAAGGCACTGCAGGAGCTGTCGGGGGTGGCAGAGCGGTGGGAAGATGTGCAGACCCAGTACTGTGCAGAGGTGGGTGAATGAGGCCTGCAGGCATGACAGCAGGCGGGAACGTGGTAGCGGTCATGTTGTAACGAATTTGTAGAGCTCGCTGGTATTCCGCCAGGCGCTGGCGAGCCACTTCCACTGACCGCTGGTGAATTCTAAAATAAAAAGGTGGTCCAACAAATAACACAAATTTGCCTGAAGGGCCTTTGTAATCTGTACAGCATATGACATCCTCCACCCTGAGACCCTCTAAAACTCCACTCTGTGGGGAAACAGATAAAAATGAAGGAAAAAGTAACACAGTATGTACATTACCAGTCAAACATTTGGACACACCATCTCATTCAATGGTTCTTTGTTTTTAGAATTATCTACATTATAGATTAAATACTGAAGACATCACAAATATGAAAGAACACCCGAAATTATGCATCATTTTGTAGTTTTGATGTCTTCAGTACTAATGTACAATGCAGAAAATAATAAAAATAGAGGAAAAACATTGAATGAGAAGGTGTGTCCAAACTTTTGACTGGTACTGGATGAAGGGTGAATTATTCTGTCCCCTGTTGAGATCTACAATCAAGAACAAATGCATGTAAAATTGGTGAAGGTGAATCTTCAGGCTTTAACACACCTGTTTTGTTCCAGCAGCCGCTGTTGGTATTCTCGAATCCTTCTGGTGCACTCATCTTCACCTGGAGGAGGCACCAGCTGTCGAGTGCAGAGGTGAAGGTAACAAATATTCATCACTGAAGTAACTGTGCTGTTCTGAACACACTTTACATGGGATATCTTAAAGGGTGACTCAGCAATAGCTGTATATTTGACAGAAATATTGAGAAAGGCATACGGCATATTTGGCCTATTTTGATATCCAATTCAAATTTCATAAAAATCAAAAATTTCAGACATTTCCTAACTAGTCATTGCAAGAAGACTTAAAAATGTCTCATCATGAAGTTCAGATCATTAACAGAATAAAGGATATTAAAAATGTGAGTTGCTATATAAAGACAATATGAGAAAAGAACAACCATGAATAGTTTTGAAATTTAAGCACGGGCCTACCTCAGTGGCTGGACCAGGGGTGATGGACGTGACTTCCTGCTCATGGACAAGTACTTCTGGTTGGTCAACAGGTACTTCCTGGGTCACAGCAGCCTTCAGATGTTCCCTCTCCTGCTGGGCCTCAAGCAGCATCTGCTCCAATTTGGCCTTCTGCTCTTCCAGCTCCTGAAGCAAAACTACCTGCTGCTGCTTCTGCCTCTCGAGCTCCTCTTCCTGGACAAAAAACAAAAAAGTTTAAAAAGAACATACATTACTATAAGGTTGAACATGAA
>JAPZEA010000024.1:26885821-26896621 GCA_029783685.1 Heniochus monoceros | reverse complement strand
TTATAGATGATGTGCAGTGGCAAACCAACTGAAAGAATAAACTTTAATGCACATTTTTCATGTAATCCTCTGATTTGGATTTCATAATAAATGTAATGTTAACAAGGTCATTAAAGTTGAAATTCTTTCATGAAACCACATCAAATTTTTGACACTTTTTATGGTCAGCATTTGTCACAAATAGCATTCGGTGTATTTGTGTTCAGTGATTGCCTTTTTAATGCTTTCTATTGGTAGCAGAATCCGTGGAGGCTTTCCCATGTTGGATTCAGATTGCCTGCCTAAACATGAGGGATTCAGAGGAAAAAAAAACTGCATGCATGTAATCCAGTATAATCCGTAAACTGTGTCAGAGCTGTGTTCAGTTACCGTTAATACAAACTTATCATTTCCGACTGCTGTTGCTTCACATTCAAAGCTTTGAATTGGCAAAAAATGCATCTACAAGACAAGATAATGGTCATTTTCATGATTTTCAGTCAGCAGATCAGTTATAAATATTGCATGAAGTAATGGCACAACAACAGCAGGCTGCAAACCTCCACTTTCTCAACATCTTAACCGACTTCGTCGTGCCCCTGCCGTTGTGCGGAAAACTACTTGCATTATGTGCAACATGAAATTAGACTGCGGCTGCAATTATTCCTGACTGATTTCTTTATGAAACAACGTGTTTGTTTGGTTGTGCTGTAAACAGATAACACAGGTTGCTCTCCTGTTGTATTTCCGACAAAGCATTAATCCTCTCGGGTGTCGCCAAATCAAGGATTACAACTTCAGTGTTATTATTCTGTCAGTGTTACTTATTTATGCAATGTTGTACACATATCAGTAAAGGTTGGAAAGAAGGAACTGACTTATGGAACGTACTGGATAGAACATACAGTACATCACCATAAAAGGTTATATCCTGGATGATTAAAAATGACAAATAAATGATTAAAGCAGTGATTATGTCAGTAATTACGTGTCAGCTTTTTCCTAAACTTTGCTGTATTTGCATGATTTTGCCTTGCTGGATGAGTTACACTTACAGGAACAATAAGTTAAACCTGGCTCTTTACAAGTGGCAGGATGCTACAAAAACACCGGCTAAAGCACCTGCTCCACAACCCCCATGAAATATGCCACACTAAGATTAAAACAATTTGTGTGTGTGTGTGTGTGTGTGTGTGTGTGTGTGTGTGTGTGTGTGTGTGTTTCGGCTAAGCAACTGGACACAAAGCAGAATACGGCATCAACAGCTCCATCTAATGAAATCTCATCAGCCAGTCAGTCTGCCAGCCAGCCCACCTCCTCTATTGTGCTTGATTCTGTGCGCTCGTGTTTGATCTGAAGGCACCATAAGCATTTCAACATGCTGTGAGATTTCTGCTGGTTTCTGCTTTAATTTATGCAACTGTTGTCTTCACATTCTGATCCTGATAACTAGAGATGACCTACAGTACATCAAATATTCAGAAGCTCTAACCTGATGTGACAATAATGTAGTGTCTCCTGGTGTCACTATCAATAAGATACTGTTTAAAGTTCTTAATAACTGCTTGATTGTGGAAGAAACTACACAGACAAGCTTGCAAACTAGTAGTGTCACATAATAAGCTAACAGTAGCCCCACATAAAAAAAGATCTGAAAGGATAACGATGTATTGATATGATTATTGTCAAATACAAAACATCAACCATCGGGCACTGTGATTTCTCTTTTCAAGCAGTTCTGCTATGTTTTGAAAGCAAACAACACTTTATATTGGAGACTGAAGACAGTGCTGAGAGCGAGCAACAAGCAACACAACAAATAGTGATATATTACTTCATCAATGATAAACTTCTCCATTGTATACCAATCTCAATAATATGACTTTCTGCCCACCAACAGCAAACAGCAAGATGTACCACAAATTCATCAATGTTCAAATACTTTGAAACAGATAGACACAAAACACCTGTAATTTCCACTGTGCAGAATGTAGAACTTTTTCTTATGTGCTATCATCTAAAAAATATAGGTAAATTGATGTCATTGCATCCTTGAATCTAAACATGTGTAAACGTTAATGTATGCATGCTTATACAGACATACAAATCCAAAGCTTAGCTTAGTATTGCCTCTATCACGTTGACCCACGCGCTGGGACAACCAATGAGGCATCATGTGTCATCTGCACTGGTGACAGTCATGCATCTGTTCAGCATGTCAGACACAGTGTCAGCGCAGTGTGTGAGCTTGTTAGCTTAGCATGCTAGACTCATGCCCCTGTCATCATTGTTGAATCAGTAAATGGAGTTGGCAGTGATGTCATGAGTATTTGAAAATACTTCCATCTGGTAGTTCTACCCGACTTCAGTCCTTGAAGAATGGGGTTTGTGACAACTGACAGTAAAGACCAGGATGTAAAAGTCACGTTGTTCTCATTTTAAGTGAAAAATACTTGACAATATGTAAATTGCTCTTTTGTGGTAAACCCCACCCATCTGCTCCTCTGAGAGGGGAGCAATAACCTTGCTAAACTACCAAATTAAAATGTAAACATTACTTCCAAGCATTGTTTGACCATTTTCTGATAAATCATGATTCCTAAAGTCTGATACTCATGATACCAGTGTCCATTCTCCTTCTTTCAGTCTTCTATCATCTGCTAATCCAGATGTTACGCTCATCATTAAGACCCTGAACACCCACCTATTGGTGCTCTTCTTCAGGCTCTCGATGTCCAGCTTGCGGAAAAGGAAGCCCTCATGGTGTGCAGTGTGCGTCGGTGGCTGGGGCACTGCTGGGCTGCTCTGGGCCGGAGCGGACCTGGACCGCCGCGTGGTCGTCTCTCCTGCCTCTTTGGGTCGTGGTCGGCGCCGAGGTTTGGGTCTGTCGCGAGCTCGAGGCCGGTCAGGACGGGAAGACTTCTCTGGTAACCCATTCGGCAGGCGGGGCACCTCGCCACGGGCCTGAGGGTGGGGAGACACCATTATAGGAGAGCATGTAAGAGGTCAAAAGGTCAAAATGTTCAACTGTGTGTAAACTAGAGAAATCATCACCATGAAGTGATGTAGGGATTTATCAAAATCTGGATGGAGAAAGAACTGGCATATAATGATGGGACATAATTTGTTATTGAATATACAACACAAATAAACACTGTGAGTATTTGTAAACACCGTATTTGGATGAAATGCACAACACAAATCTCCAGACCTGCGCTGCTTCTCTTTCCTGCAGCTGCTCTACAATTTCTGCCAGCGTGGATCTTTTCTCTCTGTTCAAAATATGAAAATTTGAGAATCACATTTTAGATTAAAATATGAATTGCAATTCTTTTTATTTGTTTCCTGCAAAATTATCTATCTGTAATGTCCAACATTCATGATTTATAGTACTCAGCAGAAATATACTATAAATTCCAGCACACTCAAAGTCTCACCCTCCTCCCGAGCGTCTGTCCGAGTGCTCCTTCCCGGTGTCGTGCTCACTGGATTCCTGCCTCTCCAGCCGGTGTCGGTCCCTCTCTCTCCGCCGGCCCTCATGGCTCCCGTGGCCCCCGTGGCCCTCCTGCTCGCTGGATGTTTGCCTCTCCAGCGGCCGTCTCTCCCGTCTCTCAGCATGTTCCCTCCACACCTCCTGAGGCAGCTCGTCCCTGCGTGCCTGGATCAGCTGCTCGCTGGACAGCTGCCTTTCTATCCTGTGGTCCCTGTGGAGCATGTGGGTCTGAACCTGGGGCTCGGCGTGGCCTAACGGGTCAGTCCTGGACCCCCGCGGCCCTCTGGTGGGCTCGCTGTGCAGGCGCTCCCGACTTGGCTCCTGGAGCACCACCTCGGCCATCACGGCCACCTCCGCTCTCTCCGTCCCTATCTCTCCCATCATCATCTCTCTCTCTCTCCCCCTCTCCCTCGCTTTCTCCAGCCGGCTGGCCACGATCAGCGGCGTCACCGCATCATCCATGTGTTTGATTTTAGGTTGCCGTAGATAGGGGGACGATTTCACCTCCAGCGCCCTCGCCGCCTGTGCTGGCTGCAGGTGACTCATTGCCTTTACCGCTTGATCTTTTGTTGCGCTGGCACTCTCCCGCATCTGGTTGGCTGAGACTAGCATGGCCGCTGTGGCAACTGAGGCGATCGAGGAAGGAGAGGGCTGGCCTAGTCCCACGGCCACACCCACTACGCTGCCGTGCCGTGCCTCCAGGGTGTGGCGGTAGCTGGAGCCATTCATCACAGGTATGTAGTTAGCGACTGTTGACCCCAGTCGACGAGCCACAGACGAAGGGGAGGGTGTAGGCGTGGCAGGCGAAGGTGAGGGAGGAGAGCTGGCTTCATTCTGTTCATAGATGGTCTGTCTTGTGACGGGGGAGATTGGGAGGCGGGGGAGAATGGATGGACTGGGTGAGGCATCTTGCGGATCCAGGAAGACTTTACGACCCAGCAGAGGGGTCGGGGGTAGTTTACTTTGCTCTGCTTTCAACTTTTCTACCTGCAGAAAGAAACCTTAAAATCAAACTTCAACACTAATAAGTCGCAGAGGGTTTTGACATGGAAACATATGATGATGCTGATACTAATGATGATGATGTTACCGTGGTGAGTCGTCGCAATGAGCTGAATCGCTCTTCCCAGGTTGCGGCGGCTTTTCGGAAGGCTTCGTGTCGACGAATCAGCTGCTCCACCTCATCCACGCTCCCGCCCAGCTCTTTGCTGTTGATGAACGGCTCCTGAGCGGTCAGCCACGCCTCCGCCACTACCGCCTCCTGAGCAAACTGGTGAACCTCCAACACTGAGAGGAGAAATGAAAATACAAAATAAGAAGAAAAAGAAAATAAGAAACTTCTAGCAGTTCCTGTATTTTACATTCTTCCCTTGAACGTTATATGTGTATCTGTGTGTTTGTACTGTCAATCTGTCCATCTTCATGAGAGATTGTTGGGCTGTGTGTGTGTGTGTGTGTGTGTGTGTGTGTGTGTGTGCTCACATTGCTGTAGGACTTCCCAGTGCTTGTCCCACTTCTCCAACAGCTCATGCTGCTTAGCAACCACCTTGTCCAGCTTCTCCTTGATCTGACAATCAAAATGAGCAACATCAAAATCACAGCATCACAGGGGACAAAATTAGTGCTAAAATAACTTACAGCACTAACAATGAACAGAACTTCATCAGGCACTATTCTTTTACATATTTAATTGGAACCTAGTTTTTAGCCTTAGTTCACGTTTTAATTAAGTTTTGATTAAGTCTGACATTTATAACAATTATCACATGTCTGATCTCACCTCTTCAGCTGCTGGGTTTCTAGCAGCCAGCAGGGTTTTGCCCATCTCGATACACTCCATGGTGCTCCGGCTGCGAGCCTCCACTTCGCTCTTCAGACTCTGGTGATAATTCATCAGCACTTCAACTGAAGACACGTCCCTGCAGGAACGACAGAGCACACAGACACTTAGTGCACTGTACCATACTAAAACCACATCATAACAAAATGGTACTAAATAAATAAAGTAATCATCCTAAAATAATCTATGATACGATCATACACAGAGTATGCTAACAGAAATTGTTGGGTCAGATCACAAATTAAACTGGATTGTTCTTTGCTGAAAACAGGTTTTGGGACTGTTATATGGAATACTTAGATAGTTCACTTAGCTATTTTGGATAACTGGTAATTTTACTGTATAATATCTGCTAATAACAGTTATTTTCAACCTAATATAGATCCATGGTCTGATGCTAACTGAGAGTCAACACCACGTAACATGGTCTAAAAGGTCAAATCCTCTGTGGTAGAAAACATACAGTACAGTGTAACTAGAACTCCTCTCCCTCTGGTCATTATGGTTGTTGTATTATCTTGAGAAAGCCGTACATACTTTATATCATACCACCCTGATTTAACACTAAAGTTGATACAGATTCTGTGTTCCTGCTCCTGTACTGTAGATACCTGGGCTTCTCTCCTGTCCCTATCTGACAGATGATCGAGTCCATCCACATGATCTGATCTCGGACCATGCTGAAGAACCTCAGCTTGTCTGTCTCAGTGGTAATCTGCACTCGACACTCCTCGCAGGATGTCAGCAGCTCATTCCAGTACTGCATCACTTCGTGCTCGCGGCACGCGATGGCTTCGGCCTTCTCGCCAGCGTACACCGTCCTCAGCTGTGCCGCACTCTCCTGCAGCTGACGCACCTGGCAGAGCGGGAGAACAGATTTTAGGAAAACGAGCCGAACGAGGAAGAAACAGAAATAAAAATAATGGACAGAGAATGAGTTTTTTTTTCCAAATGACGCACAAAACACAGCTGCTCTGACAGTTGTGTTTAGTCAGGGCCAAATGGTACCATCTCTGTCACTGGAGTTGACACAGAGCAGCTGTGCTTTTGCATCGTTCTTCAGTAAAATGTAGCACTGTTTCTGTCCCCAGGTGCACGAGAGACTAGATAAAGCAAAATTAAATGCAGAGTAAGAAGAGAATGCCATGAAGATTCAGACTGACAAATAAAGATTTTTACTATCTAGCTATATTTAATTCAACTTCTAATTTAAAGATCCAGCGTATACGATTCAGGGGGATTTACTGGCAGACTATGGCAGAAATGGAATAATATTCAAAATGAAAATAAGAATTGTTGTGTTACTTTAGAATGAGCTCTTTATATCTACAGAGGGAGCGAGTCCTCTTCTGCAGAGTCTGCCATGTTTCTACAGTAGCCCAGAATGGACAAACCAAACACTGGCTCCAGAGAGCGCCTTTTGCAAGTTTTGTAGCCACTGTAGACTCTCCTACACATTTGGAAAGGGAGGGGTGAGGCAAGGGATATTCAGTTGGTTGCAATCTGAAATCTCACCACTAGATGCCACTAAATCCTGTATACTGGACCTTAAATATATAGTTTTAAAATACTGATTAATCACATCAAAGTTACAACCATACCTATAACAATAAACTGTAAAGTAGAACAAAATACAATCAAACAGAGTAGAATATGAGTGTACTGGGAGAGGTAATTTAGTCCATGTGTATGAAGAGATATAAAAGATATGAAAACAATAATAGTAATCATTACAGCTATTTTACTGATTCAAAATGATCACCTTCACCTCATATCTGTATGAATGTGAGGCACAGTGTTTAGTAAAATAGCTACATTAGCATTAGGAAAGGTCCTGTGATGTTTACAGAGTGATCATCACCAAGAGAAGTCTTTGTGATTCTTCCCTGCATGAGTCTTGAGGTCAGTGAATACAGCAGCAGGTAATTTTACATGCTGTCTGTTCGTGTGCATGTTACCGTACTTGCGTAACCAGCAGGTGAATGTCCTGTTCAAAGCTGTGCAGGAGTCTCTGCAGGGAGCTGGTGTTTGCAGTGCTGCCCTGTCGAGCCCGAACTTCCGGCAGCCTTCGATGTTTGTCTTCAATCTGGGTCAAAACCTGAAAAAACAAGAACATAAAACCAGTATAAAAGTGTTATATGTGTGAACACTGTGTGAGGGGAAAAGTGCGAAATGTCGTTTTTTCATATAACGTCTGTGTGGTTTGTGAGATTTGTGTAGAAAAAGGAATATATTTCATGCACACATACAGCCAAACCATGACTCGATTTCTGCCACTGAGCAAGTATACTCTCCTCTGTGGGTTAAGGAATGTGCATACATTTTTGGTTTATAAAATCTTTTTCAAAACCATAAAATTAATTCATGTTTGTAGTGTCACTTCTGAAGACATGTTTACTGAAATTTTGTAGCTACAATGTTTGTCCTCAGTGACAGTTTCTTGTCATACTGAATTATCATAAAAATTGGACAAAAAACACTGAACACTTCCCTCAATCTGAAGGACACTGGTGACTAATCAGCAGCTCATTTACATTTTCTCCCCCTTTTTTTTAGGTCTTTGACTGTTCTCACCACAATGAGGGTGTTGGTTACAGTCAGCTGTGGTGAACTGTGTCCTCTTACACCAAAAAACACTCAAACTTAAGATACATGAAGACGTTAAATGTGGGAGAATTCAGTCTAGATCAATCCTCCTTTTAAAAACAAATCTGTAATATCTTGCATTGCATTGAGTATCCCCTCAGAGAATTGGTGTAATTGCACCACATAATATTGTGCTATACAGTATAAAACAGTATATCATATTGTGCTGTGCCTCAGCTGTGTTCCTCAGGTATTTTACCTCTCTGCAGTCAGAGAAGAACTTGTGAAGCTGGTGTGAGGCAGTGAGCATCTGCGCCCGAGTCTCCATGAGCTCCAGCAGGTCGGCCCAGGCCTCGTTCACCCCATCCTTCCATTCAGCGATGGTGGCAGCCTCTGAGTGGCCGTAGTCAATGAGCTCATCCACCATTTGGTTGACGGCAGTCACTCGCTCCTGCCCCACGCTGCCCGTCTCTGATGCAAACTCTGTAAACTTCTCCTGCAGGACCTGGAAGTGTGGCAGAGGCGGAGGTAAAGGAGAACAGAACAGATTTCAACTTTACTTATAAAAAAAAGTTTCTTAACTCTATGATTCATCCACAGATACCATCTGTTGACACACTTACAGTGACATGCTCAAAGTCTTGACCCAGTTCGGGCGAGCTGGCGACCACCTCCTTCTGAGCAATCCACTGCTCCAGCTCGTCCACCTCCCTGTTGAGCTGGTAGAGCCAGTACTGCTGCTCCAGACGACTCTTCCTCTCATCCACCAGGTCCTTCAGAGACACATACAGACGGTCGATCTGCGACTGACGCTTGCTGATCTGCTCACTGTGGAAAGAGAAGAGACAGTGTGCCAGGGCAAGTATAAAAACTCAGAGAGCTGCCTGCAGCAGGTACACAAGCATCAGAAGGATGAGAGCAATGATGCTTTTGAAATCATAGCATACAACGTGCACTCAATGGCATCTTTATACACTTCACACATTTCTGATACTGGGTAGGATCCTCTACATTGACCCTACCATCTGTGTGTCGCAGCAGAAATTGAGATTCATCAGATCAGATGACAGTTTTCCATTCTCCTGCAGTCCAGTTTTGGTGAGCTTGTGCCCATTGTAGCCTCAGTTTCCTGGTCTTAGCTGACAGGATATCATGGTGACAGAAAATCTGTTTCTGTGTGTGTGTGTTTCCATGCTCACCAGTCTGGATGTCCCATCTCCAGCAGCTGTCGACACTGCTGTGACAGCAGGCCAATGGTCTCAGCGTAGTCCTCAATGGTCTGTTCCAGGACCAAGTGTTTCTTCAGCAGCTGCAGTGTGCTTGGCTCATCCTGGTGGGAGGAGGAAGTGACACACACAAGCAAGCGTTTCGCTTATGTATAAAAATATACACACACTGTACAAATGCTCAATCCTGCCTCTATGTATAACTAATATCAAGAGGAAGGGTCTCAGATGACGAATATATAAGGTAGAGGAAATGATTCCCTGATGACAAGATGACATTCAGTGACTCTGAAATGGATAATGACCTATTTATTTCGTTATTTAGTTGTTGTTGTTTTTTTGAAACGCGCCACAACCTTCAGAAAGTCACACACACACACACCTTCCCCTTCTCCTCATTCATCATGTGCAGCTCCTGCTCGCTGAGCCAGGCCTCCACCTCAGCTGTGTCGAAGTAGTACTGCTGGGCCTGGTACATGGCGTCCAGAAGCAGCTGTCTCCTCTCAGTCTCGGCCCAGAGCAGGTTCCAGAGCTGGGCCAGCTGGTCGTGGCCCGCCCTGACACAGTCTGCTTCGGGGCTGCGTATGGATGCGATGATCGCCGCCCTCTCCAGGACGTCCTCGATCCTGCTCCTGTGGCCCTGCAGCTCTCTCTGAAGTGTCTGGAGGAAAGGAGGAGGGCAATAACAGGAGAGTGGAGGTGGCTTTTTAGATCTTCTCTGTTATTTAAAACAGAAGAATGATAACATGTTGAATTTCAAGAGTATAATAAGTACAGTGAACAATAACGTAGGCGTGTAGGTATAAATTAGGACTGCACATCATGTTTATCTATCACATATTAACTGTCCATCTTTCTGTGACTTGACCATGATGAGTTGAAATTAGGGTGGTGTCTGCATCTACAGGGGAGCCAGACTTCAGTTCTGCAGCAGAAAGTTTTTATTACCTGGTTCTTCTTCATGAGTTGTTGGACTGCCTGCAGAGTGGAGCCGTGCTCCTGAGACATGGCCATCGGGAGGCGCTCCTGGATCCACAACTACAAACACAACATTACGACACGCAGCCGATTTTAATAATAGATAAAGATTAATAGATTAAATAAAGACATGTCAAGTCCCACTTGTCATATGTGGCCTGAATACAAAATTGCTCTTTTTTGTAAACGATCTACATGAAAGCGATGTGAAAATGTTTTTAGCATTGACAAACTTAGACACTGACCTCCTTTAATACCCTGCTGAATCTCACTAATAATAGAATCTAATAAAGGTGATATGTGATGAATTTTTAAAAGAATCTGGACCACAACAGAGTTCAACAATAACTGTCTCAAAACTTCCTCTTTCCATTACAGTGAGTGTCTTAACTTGTGCTGGTGCTGTTGTGGGGACACAGATCTGTTTACACCTTCACATTGTGGGGACTTATCTCTCTTTCTGCACAAAATGCATGACCCCACAGTGTAAATCATTAAATTTTAGGATCACTGAGTATAAGGTATGGGTACAGTAAGTGTTGGTGTGAGGCATGTAGTGGCTGTGGTTAAGATTAGGGCAAGTCTCCAAGGAAAGAATGCAAGTCAATGAAATGGAAGCAAGCTTATCTGTGTGTGTGTGTGTGTGTGTGTGTGTATGTACGTACATATATGTGTTTGTGTGTGTGTGTGTGTGTGTG
>JAPZEA010000024.1:26875378-26885721 GCA_029783685.1 Heniochus monoceros | reverse complement strand
TGTAGGTATGATTTAACCTCATTATATTTACATCTTGTATTAATATGTGTCTCCAGCGTTCAGATCCGATCCAGCTTCTTGTTCTGTGGGCCAAAAAAAAAAAAACGATAAAAAAGCAAAACACTTTGTGATGATCCCTCTGTCATGACGATGAACCTCAACATTCAGTTCATTCACTGAGGTCAGACTGGAAATTAGAGGCACTACAGTGATTCAGCAGTATGAGGCCGGTGGTCTACTCGGGGGCTCTGTGCCAACTGCTGAAAGACAACACTGGTGAGAAAGCAGCTCTGGCACGGCCGCCGTATCAGCAGCACAGACCACCCGCCTCCGCAGGACAGCCCGCTCTCATACGAACAGGTATTTTTAGCAGCTCAGGAAGAAATACGGCTCGCCTCTTACCTCAGCTCACTTGATTTCTCAATGTTGTTCTGCGGCTTGATCCCTCTCTCCTTTCTCACTCACATGCTCGCAGGATCCAAGAGCTTTTTTTCCTCTCTTGACTGACTCCAACCCGTTTTCATACCCAGAGCAAACAGCCGCTCTGTAACGCCACTCTGCGTCTCATACAGATGCACAAGTTAATCTTTAGCATCCGTATGAGACGCACCAGCCTTTCAACTCACTCCACCGTAAACTCATCTGCAGCAAAAACGCCCAGAGAAACTGCTGCAGCCACCCAGCATGTTCGTTTGTCGTGTTCCTCTGTTCCTTCCTCCACTGAACTTTCTTGCTTTTTATACTACGTCACCTCGCTCATCTAATATTGCCGCTGATGTTTTTACGATGGCGTCCGTTGAAAGGCCGGCGCGTCTCATACGTACCTTCACAGCTTGACGAAGCGGTGCCATTTGACGCTCTGGGAATGAGGTAAAAAAAATTGAAAACCATTTGTATGAGAATGTTTGTTATAAATATTTTTAAGCAACATCACGCTTAAGTGCGTTGTAGACAGCCAGATTTGTATTTGCAGACCTAGCAGAGATCCATCCCATCATCCAACAGCCAGATTGTTGATTATTCAGACAGTTAATCAGCTGTTTCAAAATGAACAAATGACAAACAATTGGAAATGTGTTCTTGAGTTAGTCAGGGGGAAACCAATTCAGGGTTAAAATAGAGCTTCATCTCTACAGTGCTGTGTTAATGATTTACTTCTATGCTGCATCTTAATTTTTATAGAAAGAGTTAGATGAGAGGATCGATACCGCTCTAATATAATCTACTGTAAATTAAGTTACTACTAGCACTTGGTTAGCTTTCACGTTTCAGAAGCAGAGCGTTTTGCCTGCCTGAATTTGCTGACTTGGTCATTTTTCCTCAATATTTGTGCATCTACCATGGGTAAGTAGGCTTCGTAGTTAAATGGTTTCTTTTTTGTCTGTTTTTATTTTGAAAACTTACCGGATTCTCTAGACTTTTGTGTCTGACTTCCTGTCTGGCTCCATCTGCTCTGTGCAGACTGATGTGTCGTCCGTCAAAAACAGACTCGGTGAGTACTGTCTGTGGAGCGGTTTCTGGGACGCTTCTGAAACGTAGATGGAACATGACCGGTGAAATTGGGCGCATTGTCCACAATGGCAGCGACAGAACGTGGACATTTAACGCCGTGAAATTTAAGGGTTAGGGTGGCTGATGGTGGTGGATTTTGTTGCCTTTGGAGAGGGCCAGGCTAGCTGTTTCCATCTTTCCAGTATTTGTGCTAAGCTAACCAACTGCTGTCTGCGGCTTCATATTTACCATGAAGACGTGAAAGTTGTAGTGATTTCTTTTTATCTAAATCTTGGCAAGATCCCATATTCCCGAAATGGCAAACTCTTCATTTAAGAGTGATTGCTTCCTCTTTCTCTCCTTTTCTTCCACATCTTTATGTCAAATTGCAAATATTTTTGGAGTTTTACGCCTACATACTTCCAGATGTCTGGGATTTACAGCAGAAAGCAAATGTATATAGTATCAGGTAAGTATGCAGTCAGAAACACATGAACCACGACACTCACAGTCTGAAACACACTTTGCTCCCAATTTCTCCCCTTCTCCTCTTCCAACAATAACAAAGCCAGGCCTTGACTCACTCCTTCCTGCCTTCTCCTCCTCTCTTCATCTCCACCTTTCGGGACTTTCCCTCATCCTCCTCCTTCGTTCCAAACACCGTACTGGTTTATGATAAATCTCCCCACTGGATTTGGATGTCTCTTTCCACCCACACAACACTCTCCACCCAGATTTTTCCCCCTTATTCATTATTTTTCCCCTCATAGGTCATTCAGTATCTGTGGGTTAGAGCTACAAACAGTATTAATAGATGTATCAGTCTAACTCGACCATGATAAATGTTTATTTAAAGACAGACAGAGTGCTACCAAGCACATCACTCATGCAAAGTCATTTCAAATACAAACAGTTGTGTTTTTAATTTCAGGCTTGTATGATGTAGTCAGTGGAATAGAATAAAATGTCTTTCCATGCGCCCCTGCCCAACATGTGTTCGAAAGGTTTCGATTCACAGTTTAAAAAAAGAAAATGTCAGCTCAGCCTTCAGCAGGAATAAGTCAAATTAACTTACACTATTCATGAGATCAGCAGTTTGGATCTAACTTCCTAACTTTACTATGAAATAGAGGATCGACTTCTTTCCTGTACCTCAGCCCACAGGGTTTCATCTTCCAAAAGAAACAAGTTGTGGGCAAATTTAGTCAGTTTCCAGTGGTTTGCATCCCAGCCCTCTTAGTCAGTCCCACTTTAGCTACTGGACAGCGAGAAGCACTTAACCTGTCTGCCTCAGTAAATATCCAAGTGTTTCCTCTGTGGACTCTAGCACAACAAGAAGAAGCTGAAAGTCACCCTGAGGTCTGCAGAAAGGCAAATAAACTCTGGCTTGACTTGATTTTGCAGCAAGATTGTTTGGCACCCAACGAAGAGCTGATGTGCTACTGTATCTGAAATTAAAACAGCAGTGACCAAGAATTTTGACACATTTGAGCAAAATCAAGCAGGTTAGTTGGTTAGAAGTTCTGACTCCTAACCTTCTAGTTCACCAACGGATCCTGGGTGTAGCGCTGGATGACCAGCTGCCAACATTCATTCTCCACATCATCAGAGGGATGCATCTGTTCCTCAATCAGGAGGTAGTGCAGGTTCTGGTCCAGGCTCTGAACAACTGCAACCAGCTCCTGGCTGGTGTTCCTGCGTGTGCTATCCCACCTCTGCAGCTCATCCAGAATGCAGCAGCTTGGCCGGTCTTCAGCCTGCTCCACTCCTCTGCACTGGCATTGGCTACCAGAGGCTGCTCGAGTCCGAGTCAAGACGCTGATAGTTGCCTACAGTGCTGCAAATGACTATGGCCCATCCTACAACCAGGACATGGTCAAACCGTACACCTCAAGCCTGTCCACTATGCTCTGTTACTGCCAATCAGCTTCTTACTCCCTCAGTACAAGGGGGGGCCCAGCTACCGCTCAACAAAATCACAACTCTTTGCTGTCCTGGCTCCACAATGGTGGAACGATCTCCCCATTGACATCAGGACAGCACAAACTTCCGCCGCAGACTGAAACCTCATCTGATCAAACTGCACCTTGGCCCATAAAAAAAAAAGAAAAAAATGCTTTATATCTCAATTGTTTCTAAACTTAGCATTTGAAGCAGCCCAGTGTATTTGGTTTTTGCCCTGACCAAATCAAACCCTTAATTTTGCTTGTGCTCCTAAATCCATTTAAAATCCAGCAATTTAAGGGAAAATTGCTTTTGAGTTGTGCGCATATATTCATAAGGAATTAAGGTATTTCAAGCTTTAGAGGAGACATCTGTTAAGTAGTTCAAAGTGCTGCAGTCTGATCTGCTAATGCAAGCCCAGTGATTTTACATGTGAGAATGATTTATAGTAATTTAGTCTATTCAGCTGGCCTCATGAGGGGTAAGAATAAAAAAGCACAAAATTTAATACTGTTGAAAATTACCATTAATACATCTAAGTAATTTAAAAGCACATGCTGGATGTTTAAAGTGGATTTTTTTTTTTTAATTCAAAACTCTTTCTATCATATCATCATATACTGTAGTATCATCAGTGTTTGCCATTGAGAAGCTCCACTGGAGTAATTACATCATTCATTATGTCATGCTTTTTTTCATGAGGTCTGGCGTATGCGCCGGCATCACACAGTTTTCATCCCAGCTGAAACGTTATCAGTCATAATTTGGACGGGGTGAAGGGGTGATGAGCTGGAGCCAGTTAGAACTTGGCTCTGAGATAAATGTGCGAAGCCACTGGCTTACTGTCAGTGTCAGGGGGATTTACAAGTGTTTGTGTGTGTGTGTGTGTGTGTTGTCAAACTCACAATCTCATCCTCCAGGTCTCGTCCGACTTGGTGAACTTCTTTGGATGCCAGCAGGATGCGTCGTCTCTCCTTCAGCGGCTCGATCAGACGCACCATCCTGGCCTCCACGGTGGCCTGTCGCTCGGCAACCGCCTCCTTGATTTGCGTTTGCTGTGGGATGGTGGCCACCTGCACCTGGAGCTGCCCCACCTCCTTATACCACTCCTCCATCTGGGTTTCCATGGTCTGAGTGGGAGGAGGAGGAGGAGGAGGAGGAGGAAGAGCAGGAGAGGCAGAGTAGAGTGTAAATTATCAAAACGGACACAGGAAAACAGGTGTTGATCAGGAGAGATGGATGGATGTAGGTGGGAGGAAGAGAGAATAAATTGGGTTGAAGTAGATAAGAAACATGCTGTCATTGGAGACAAGATAAACAGGATGTGAGGAATGTGACAGAAATGTAAAAATGAGTAATTTGTTGTTGTTTTGACTCTCAGACGACAGTCATGTTTAATGTCATTATACAAAAGTATAAGGAAAAAACATTGCAAAAAGGTCCGCCACAGTTTGTGGCCTAAAAAGACAGGATGCCACAATCACAATAAGAATTTATTCATAATTGGTTGTGCATAATGCCTGAAATTAAAGTAGCAGAGGTAAAAAATGGTAGAATGATCATGACAGAAAGAATAAATGCCACTATTGCAATATTTGTATAAATAAAGTTTTTAGAATTTTCTAATATACACCTTCAGTTCAGTGAAATTTTATTATTTAATAATAATGAGCATGAAAGCAAAGATGAGACTGAAACTAACCCAGAACAGGAAAAGAACACTGGACAGACATGAAGCGTAGTGAAGTTTACTGTACCCCTTGCCAGGATGGAAGCTGGGTAGTGGAGTTTGGTTTGGAGTTAGGATGATGTGGTAAAGCAGTGCTAATGGCCGCCTGTTAAAGGAAGCTGTAAGCGGAATGCTGTGGGAGAGGAGAGTGAGACATGTCTGGTGAAATGATGGAGTAATTAAAGGATGAATCTGTGTGTCAGCCCAGGTCACACTGGCCTGCTGTTCGCTGTGTAAAGAATATGACTCCTCCAAACCAATGCTGCTGGGAGGGCAAGTGGAAAGTTACATCCCAACATCACATGTATCAAATTCTGAAATATTAAGTTACAGGTCAGGTTAAGGCTTTAACCAAGAAAAGTTGTTATATTCTAACATACTTATAATTCTGTAATTGTGTTTGGCAAGATCTTTGGCATCATAGTTGTAGCCTTTATTATAAGGGTTGTTGCTGCAATCAAAAGCAAAACACTGAACTGCAAATTCAACAGAGAATCAAATGAAACTGACAAATTTAATTCTGCAAAAGTCAACATGTCATTAGCATTGCAGACGACAGAATTTTAATCCTGGTGGTTGGATGTTGTCTTTGTTTCAATCATTTATCAATTTTTAATGCAGTTGCTCATTATTTGCTCTGATGATCGTAGAGTTTAATGATCTTCATCAAAATAGGCAAAAGCAAAATAGGGCAGGAATTGTAGCACTGATAGCAACACCACCGACTCTGCTACTCTCCTCAAAAGACTGAAGAATAAAGTCCTGGTCTGGGAGGGGGGGCTCTTAGGTAATGTTTTGATTTTATGTTGATTAAGTTTCAGTTGATAGTAAATAGTAAATGGGCTGCACTTACGTCACGCTTTTCAACTTTTCAACAGCACAAGGAACTTAACAACACCTTACATGAATCCGCACACTCACAAACCAGTGGTGGTGAAGCTGCCACGCTCATTGGGAACAATTTGGGGTTAATTGTCTTGAATCTAGCTCACAAGCTACGCCAACAAAACGAAAAACGAATTTCTTTTTTTTCCTGATTAAAACACTGTTGTTGATCCAGTAGAGATGCAATCTCTCAGTTTGAACAGAATAACACATGAAGCACTTGCTCAGGGTTCAGTACTAATTTAATTATTAACGTGTAACATAAGCTAATGTTCACTGAGCCCGTGCTACAGTGAAATAACTTCACACAGGACAAACAGATGAAACTGTGTCCAGTCAATCGCAAAACAATCAGCTTACAAAAGAAAATTGAAATCTGTTGATCTAGTTGGCAAACAACAATAAAAGTTTACAAGATGTTATTGGTATTTGTACTGAAAAATATACTAATCAATACTTCCTAATCATCAGTATTTGTAAAGTGATGTTGGGATGAAACTCTTGATGAAAGTTCACTGGGTTACCATGAATGCTGATGGCTGATGGATTATAGAGTTAAAAAAAAAAACACAAATCAAAAATGAACGGACTTTGCTGAAATGAGATGAAGAGCTGAAGGGAAAGCACTGCAGGTACACAGTGAGAAATGCTGCTGTTAGGAATTTTCAGACATGATGTCTTGTTCAAATATTAATGAGATGAAGCCATCACCGTGTGGCGATGATAACGTAAAGAGTGAGTCATTCTGAGACGGTTCAACGTGTAGAATAAAGAAGCAGAGCTACAGAATTCTGTTCAGTATACTCGAGGAATGTTCCACCTGTATCCTAGAAAATGAATAATTATAATAAATATACATTATGTTTTTAGCCTAATGGCTAAAACTAGAAAAGAAAGCATCCTCAAAACGTGCCAGAATAATGCTTCAGTAATTCAGAAAGGAAACCGAGACACCTGTTATCTTTTTGGCTGCTTGTTAGACTGGTTACTGACACAGAACAGCAGTCCAATTTAAAATATGTTTATGGTCACTTTAAAAACTGAGACAAGATGCAACGGTGAACTTCAATTATCATCGAACATGCTCTTTAATTTCTTTCCTGCACGTTTAAATATTAATGTTTAGTATCACTTCACATTCAGGAACACATATTCACCATTAACTACTTGCTTATTAGTAGCATATTGGCTTTATATAGCACTTATTAATTCCTTATTCTGCATGATCATATTTTACAAACACTCGTCTTCCCTCAATAACCTCCTACTCAGTGCTTATTGATAGTAAGTAAGGCTGTTAAGGCTTAATAAGCTAACCCTTAATAACCCTAACCTCCTAACCTCCAGATGGTGAATATGTTCACCTTAATATAAAGTGTGACCTAATGTTTATGTTGGAAAAAATGTTTTTTGTAATGACATCTGTTCAAATGTCTGTGAGAACTGAGCGAAGAAAATGTGATGTTTTTTTCATGTTTTAAAATCCTACATACCTGCAGTTTTTTCAGCTGCTTGTTGACAGTGGTGAGGTCCTGTCCCTGGTCCACGTAGGCGAGTTGACCCTCCAGCTGGCCCAGTCTCTGGTCCAGGCTTTCGTAGCTCTGTACCAGCAGGTCTGCCTTGTTGGCCTCAAAGAGCTGGCGGGCTTTGGCCTGGGTGGTGCTCTCCAGATCCTGCCAACACTCCCTGATCTCCTCCAACTTCTTCCGGACCACCGGGCTGAGCTCTGGCTTCTCCTGGATCAGCTGCTGGCCCTCCTTGATGGGCGGAAGGAACACAGAGGGAGAGGTGAGGCAGAGATAAGGCTTTTCATCTTTCATTAAGAAGGGATCATTAAAGGTGATAATGACATACCGACCATGTATAATTAGTGAACAGTTGGACACGTTGAGCAGAGTCCAAAGCAGGTCCAAATACAACACTTCAGGTAAATACTAAAAACACACTTAAGATACCGAATGCTACACCGTAATCATCATGCTATATTAAACAGCCTATTATCATAAAAAGGTCATTATGAACAATAGCTACCACCTGAATCAGTGAATCTATGTCTCTGCACGGCACCTGGGAAGTATTTACATACACTCACACTCTTTAAGCACCTATCAGTTTCATGCAAATCACTTTTTCAGCATCACTATGCAAATTTATGCCAAAAGATACTCCAAAATCTAATCAGATTATCTGCTCCGATAACACGAGCTAATGAGATTTAGGCCAGGAAAATGAAGATGTGTTTTTCTTAAGATGCGAGGTCCAGAACAATGACGTGAAAGTAAAGCCTTTACATTCCAATAAGCAGGAATAGTTCAGGAAATGAAATCAAAGAACAAAAGAATAATTGAACAACTATAGAGGGTATGAAAAGGACTGGTTCAGGACAGAAAGGGAAACATCTGCTGTAAACACAGGGATGAAATGTGTGCATTTTCAAGGCTACAGCTAATTAGCAATTTCACTATCAGTTAATGTAGTGATGATTTTTTTTATTTATAATCTCTTTCAATAATAACATGTCTACAATCTGTGATTGTCCACAATTTGGTCACATTGTCTGATCAGAAAATCCAACTCCATTTTTTAGAAGTTGTAATCAACCACAGTGCAGAAACATTTGGTTTGTTTACATGTAAAAAACAAAAAATAATTACTGTAAAGACAATTTCACAACTACAGCAAACTAATCAGTTAACCTAATGCACAGTAAATGAGACACTTAAATACAGAGTTGCACTGATTAGTTGATTCATTGATTAGTCAATCATCAGAAAATTAATTGGCAGTAATTTTAATAAGAGATTAATTGTCAGACAAGGCTCTGGGAAGCTTTGATAGGTATCTCCCATAAGTTACTGACATTTTATAGACAACATATAAATATAATCATGACCAGTGGAGGTGAAAATATAAAGAAGGCATAAATCCAGAGTCCGAGTCTCTTTTCTCTGTTTCACCGCATCCACAAATATTCCCTGGATTATATGGTGGAATAATTATGTGCAGACACCGTGGAACTGGGTTAGGTGTGTGTGTGTGTGTGTGTGTGTGTGTGTGTGTGTGTGTGTGTGGAGAGACTAAACCTTGCCACATTAAAATGCCTCATAAATTACGTCACACTCCCCTTCCCCCTTCTCTCTCTCTCTGTTCTCTCTTTTTCATATTTCTGCTCCCTTTTGTACCTCATTCTGTTCTGAACCCCCTTTTAAACATACACACACTCACACTCACACACTCACACACACACACACACACACACACAGAAATGCACACATACACCTGTAAATTATTTAAAGCACCAGATGGGGGCCGAGCCGTGGGAGACAGAATTCAGCGGCCGTAAAGTCCCAAATGTCGCCTTCCTTTTTTTATCCGGTAAAATCAATCAACCTAATGCTTTTTATCTGAGAAAAGCAGATCACTGGATTCCACCAACAGTTGTGTGAGTGCATCCATGTGTTCAGCAGTGGCCTTTCACTTCTCTTCCCCTGCCAGTGTGAGCTGGCTGCAGACACTGCCACTGCAAAGGTCAGCTTGTGTGTGTGTGTGTGTGTGTGTGTGTGTGTGTGTACGTGCGTGTATGTAAAGTGACAACAGTGATCTGTATAATGGGTTTTGTTGTTCCCAAAACAGATGAAGACTGAGATTAGGCTTAAAGGGGACAGTGAATTTATTAGGCTTTCATTTCTGTGAGAACCATAATCCCAATGGAAGCAGAAGCTTTATTAGCTCATGAATTTTTGCTGGCTGCCTGCTTGTCTGTCTGACATTATTTGCACTGGGACCTCATGGAACGGCATTGAAGTAATACTGGACTGAATGTCCTCTTGACAACTTGCTTTTGCAAGTTGTTGTCATGCTTTACAACAACAATGGCACCATCTGCACCCTGTTAATGAAACCTCTCGCCTTGCCATGCAGGACGAGATGTGTTTATGTTTCTGCTAGCTTTAACAGCTGTTTGTTTGGAATAATTTTAGTGACTTTTTAAGAACGTGCTCTCAGATGATTTGGATTTAGGCTGATTTTTCTAAGCACCTTCTTGCGCTCTAAAAAATGCAATATACGTAATGGTTTTTACTGTGCATGAATGGGTTTTTTTTTTTTGCTGCGCCAAGCAAATTGAGGCTGTGCCACAGTGTCCAGCTCAGAGCCCTTGTGCCCACTTCACACATTTTGTTGAAACCCTTCATGTCATGAAAGTAAACGGCGGGCCAAGAGGGGAAAGCAAATAGAGGAAGAAAGAAAACTAGAAAGTATCAGGATTTCAAAAGGTTTATGACACAAAACCGAT
>JAPZEA010000024.1:26787465-26799736 GCA_029783685.1 Heniochus monoceros | reverse complement strand
AGGAAGTGATCTAATGTTCTAACAGATTCACTTGTCATTTCATCACAGTTACGATCATTCATGCTTGTGAAGATACATTAAAGTGGGACAAAAGTAAGACAAAGGCCAATCCTGGCTATAAATATGACTGGACGTTCTGGTCAATAGTCTGGAGGTGCTTTGGTCGTGATGTGAAGTATAAAGAGAAAGAGCTGAATGATGCACAACCAACTAAAAGCAAATGCAGTTAAAGGTGTAAAAGATTGTTAAGTTGAAATGTCAAGTGCACCCACAAGTTGTGTTTGGCACCAAGATTTAGTTTGAGCACAATTATGGATAATATTTGTTAGTCCTGAATTAGCAACCCAAACCTGTGGCACAAAAAGCAAAAATTGTGACAAACATACATGCAAATACACACAAAAATGATCAATGAAACAACCAAACAACCACAGTGAACGCACCACGGTTACACCAGTGCTGAGGAGGAAAAGGAACATCTGTGCCTTTTAGCCCAGGCGGGTTGCCGTGGTCAAGTTAGTCCTTTTGTATGTGCATGTGTTTGGCGGTGATCTAACAAAGGTTGAATCTCAACACTCATCTCGATTCCTCATTATTAACACCCCCGCTCCTCTGCCTGTTTTTAACAAGGAGACTAGAGACGACAAAATGAACAAATTATGTAAAGAATTCAGATTCAGCCCACCAGCCAGGGTGTTTTATCACTGGTTTAACACCAACGGGTCACCAGAGGTGGAGCCTCGTTTCTTCCCTCTGCCTCCCCTCAGCTCAGCCTTTGTTGATGGTGTTGTACGAGGGCTGTGATCCCGGCTCCATGGGCTTGCTGGAAGCTTTTCCTGTCAGGAAAGAGGGCGTCTGATCCTCATGTTCACCGTCCACGATGGGCTCCCTGTCCTCGTCCAGGTCGGACTCCTCGCAGCGCGGCAGCTGCAGGAAAGTGGTGAGGCCATGCAGGTCGGCCATTTTGTGGAAGGTGCGCAGCAGGAGGTACATCACCATCAGACCCACGAACAGGTAGACTGTGGGGAAGGAGAGACAGCGGTTAGTCAACAGCACAATGGGAAAAGATGTGTTTCAAAAGACAGTCATTAGATAAAGATGACTTTTCAAAAATTTTCCCCCTTTGACACTGCATGTATACATTAATGCAGGTATCTATGTACAGTTTGTATAAAAGGTCAATGTCGAGGTGAGCTGTGAATTCACAAAGCAGCTTACAGAGTTAGAAAAGCTGTTTCAAGGCTTGAACAACGGGAAGCGCTTTGAGTTTCTTTTGTGACATTGGGGAAGAATAAAGTATTACTACTGTTCTGTTCTGATCTGCTGTATTTATGAGCATCACAGTCTCACGGAACTGCTGGTATGGCTATAAACAGCAGGTGAAAATAATCTGTATTGTATCTGTATATTGCACCTTTCACACAAGATATGCAGATCAAAGTGCTTTACAACAAAGACTCACTTGCACTAAGTACTTCATATAAAGAGGACACAGAGTGAACATAAAAACAGGGACAGAAATATAATGTAAAATAAGATGGAGAATAAAACCACTGATAATAGTAATAAAATAAAGCAAAAAATAGAGCACATAGAAGGCATAAAATCAAGTAAAATCCAACATTTATAAAGAAGTGCAGCAGTGCATTAGTGTGAGGCAAAGCACAGAAGTTTCAGACCTGTATCAGGATGTCAGAGCTGGTTAAAGTCTAAAGTGAAGAGATCAGTTTTTAGCTTTCTTTTAAAAATACTCAGCGAGCTGCTTCCCTGATATCTGTTTGTTCCAGAGCTTTGGGGCGTCATTGACAAAGTCTGCATCCCCAATTTTCTTTCAGCTGTTGGTGGGAACCTCTGATAAACCAGCCGCAGATGATCACTGTGTTCTTGAAGGCAAATAATAAACAAGGGATTTAGCAACGTAGCTTGATTTGTACACGAGGAGAACCTTAAAATCGATTGTAAATGTTACAGGAAGCCAGTGTCACACAGCTAAAACTGGACTAAAGTGCTCTGTCCTCTTGGTTCTGGTTCATAGTCGAGCCGCAGAGTTTTGAATTTTTTTTTTTTTCAGGAGGCCAGTAGATAATGTGTTACAGTAATCAAGTCGGCTTGAAACAAAGACGTGAACAAGTTTTTAAGCATCTTTTTAATTTAGAAATGGTCGTACTTTAGCTGTTTCTAAGGTGGAAAGATGTTTTCGTCACCTTGTTGATGTGGGACTTGAAGCTTAGATCTGAGTCTAGGAGAAACCAAGACATGTAACCTCAGATTTGATCCAGGGAGTTAATTTCCCCTGAATATTAAACATATCTCTTTTTGTTTTAAAGCTGACCAGGCAGATTTCAGTTTTGTCCTCATTTAACTTCAAGAAGTTATTGCTCATCCATTTATTTACCGCCAACAGACAGTTAGTAATGGCGTCTAAAGCTGCAGGATCATTTGGTTCAGCACAAATGTACAACTGTGTCATCTGCATAGAAACACACATTGTGCTCTCTAATAAGTGGCAGCATGTATAGTGAGAACAGTGATAGACCAATCAGCTCCCTGCAACCCCAGAACAGATGTCATGTTTCTCAGACACATGATCTCCAAGACTAACGTCAAACTTTCTCCCTTTGATGTTTGTTTGAAACCAGTCAGAAAGACCAACCCACTGTTCAAGATGACTGATGAAGATATGATGGTGCTCATATTTAAGAGGACAATTGAGAGCTTATTTTCATCAGAACTTAGTCAGAGGTCGCTGATTATTTTAGTCAGAGCAGCAGCAGGAACCCAGGATGGAGTGCAGGTATGATGTTAAATCTATCATCTGATCATCAAAAAGCAGCAGACTGCAGAGAATCTGGGATAATCTTTTTTTCTTTACAGCTTTTAAGTGTTGGCAGAGGCCTTCTCCGTTTTGATTCAGCCACAAACAGCCATGTATTTATTCCATCTAAACTGATCACAATGCTGTTGGTTCATGCGGTCTTCTCTTTACGTGACGCAGGGAGACATCGTTTTAAGACAGAGTAAATGTCGTGCCATTTTGAGTAACATGTAGAAGTTTAGCAGAAACCACGCACATCTGGTTCAAAGCAGCACAGTGTGAGCGCCCACAGAGCACATCTGACCACACCCAGCAGTGATGTGAAGGTTTAAAGCAGAACAGTCCAGTGAAACGACACTTTGGTTACTTTTAATTTGACTTAAAACAGAATTATGACATAAAAAAAAGAAAAATCAAGTGTGAAGTAATATTCTTTATAAACATCTGTTTCACTGTGAAGATCTTAAAGAAAAGACAGACGAGTAAACATGTTATCAGCTCAAACACAACTCTTCACAAGCTCACTGCCACTTATTAACAGCCTGCTCTGTTTGTGACGGCTTCAGCTCTGAAAATGGAGCCAGTAAAGAACCGAGGAATTCCTAATAATAATGATAATGAAGTCTGACATACGGCCGACTGGACTGCGGACAGAGAAAACTATTTCAGTCAGTCCATTTCCAGAGAAAGGAGGACAAACGTGCCCTGAAGTTAGTGGCAAAGGTGAAAACAGAACGCGCTAAACATTTATTATTTCTGCTGTGATTCTTGTTTTTTCCTTTAAGAAAAGACACAAGGTTTTCTTCTGTCACATGTGCAGTGAAGTGCTCCACATAACCACAGAGTTCAGGTCCTGGACAATGTCTCACTAAACAAGTAGGCCAACTCTTTAAGAAAAACAGTGTAGGATTACAGAGGCCTCAGCTGTGGAACTTTACAGTAACTGTGGGAAGAGTACAGTAAGCTGTGCAGGGAAAGCACCTGCTGGGGAAAGTTCACCATTGTTAGTCATATGTGGTAACTTTCAGGACTACTTGAATCAAGCAGTGAACTTGTCAACTCTTTCTTTTCACTGTTATCCTGCTCTTGCCTCACACGTCCACCAGAGAGGCACTGGTCATGGTGACAAACAGAACTTGAGGAGTTAAAGGACTTTGTCCAAACTCCCAAACATCCCAAAATATTTGCACTAGAAATGCTGTGCTGTCATGGAAAAGCCTTGAAACAGCAGTTTTGAACTTTGCACAGTCAACAAAATGTTGAGGAAGTTTCAACATGTTTGGGACCTTTAGTCTGCACAGCTTGTGAATACACTGCATATAATGACAATGTATAGATTATTGTTGGACAGTAATAAGAAAAAAGAGTTTCATTGCAAAATGAGATCCACTCCGCCGTCTCCACGAACAACATGAGGCTGGTAAAAAGTGAAATGACTTAACAGCCTTCAGCTCCTGTACAAGTTTTGGAAAATTTACATTTCTAGAATAAATTTCATGGCTGGCTGCTATTAATAACATTAGCTGGTAAACCAAGTTATCTCAGGACACAATACATCAACCTAAAGGTGTAGAAATATTTGTCCTGCTGAGAAAGCAACAGATTTTTGTTCCCACTGCTGATTGTGATGGATAAAAAAACTCTTTAATAGAAGCTGGCCCTCATTTCCATTTACCACCACAGCAGGAAATGTGTATTTATACGACCACATTTGCATATGATCAGTTTTAGCACAGCGCCTCCAGTTTCAGGAGACGTCACATTAGGCTGTGAGAACAGGCCACGTCCTGCAGTCGGTCACTAATCCTCCTCAGAACCTGCAGGGACTGTTTGGGTTAATCTGACTCGCCCGACCTACATCATCATTATATAATAGAGCCTGCAGGACGAGGAAACAACACGGCCGCTCCGTGTGAACTGCTCGGCCTCCTTCCAAACTGAAGTCAACGGATTATCTGAAGACAGGACGCAGAGGAAAACAGCAACTTGCAGTGTGTCCGCCTGAGTCCCTCTGACCATAAAACCAAACATTAAATCATCTTAATTGGGACAACAGGGAGGAGAGAGGATATATTAGCAGAAAGATACTTAAATTTTCATGTCCTAAATGGCCATCCATGTAAATCCAAAGTTAATCACCACCAGCTGTTTTTCCAGTACTGTAGAGTGGAAGTTTTCTGTTTGTTAGTCATGTCAGAGAGCAAACATTCACTCTTTTTTCAGTCCTGAATACAGCAGACCACATTCATCTCAGTAAGTTATTCTGAGTGTTTGTCAGATAATCACTGTAGAGCTCTCTGACTGCGACCGTGGAGGAACAACACAGCATGGCTACAGACAAAAAGGTCATTCCAGTTCTGATTCAATTACAGAGAAAACACCCGCACAGAAACCGAAAAACAAGCGCACGACTATGAAAATCCATCATGTGACAGTGATGTCTCAAGCTCAACAAGAACAAAGAACCACTGGGCTCCAGTGCAGGGCGTTATGTAGAAGCACATGCACAATTAACATCTGAGTCATATCACTGGGGATGCACCCAAACGGTTTCCACACTAAAAAAAATATATTTCCCGGTTCCGGCTGATACACTGCTGAAAACTGCAGGTGCAACATGCTTTTCAATAATAACACAACACATTTATTCTTTGTGTACTTCAGTTTCTGAGATGAGATGCTCCTAAAAACAGATATCATAAAAAACGTGCTTTTGAAACACTGAAAGCTGACACTGGCTACCAGTATTTTACATGTACAGCATGTAGACATCAAAGGTGACACAAGATGTTGCTTCCAATATGGGAAATACACTCTATAAATAGCACAGGTAACCATTCCGATAATCAATTAATCTTTTCAGTAATGTTCCAAGCAAAAACTGTGAAAAAATGCCAAATGTTCTCTGGTTCCAGGATCTCAAACGGCAGCATTTGTTGCTTTTCTTTGTCACATATCATCTAAGATGAATATCTTTGGCTTTCAGACTGCTGGTTGACTCATTTGTTGCTCACGACTGTTAACAGACTTCCTCCAGGTTTTAGAAAGCTTATTAAAAACCACTGATTCATTTCTGTTTCATGAAATTCTCTGCAACGTTGGATTGACTTACAATAAGTAACACAGAACAATGAACTTCACTATCTCAACTCAACTGTCAGATACAATCAGAGAGCAGTTCCATTAGAGGAACTGACCTGTCAACCCCAAGAAAAGAGAAGCAAAGAGGCGCTACTTCTCACATCAGAGGTGAGAATGACGGCTGCATCGGTCAGTTTCTCCCTCAGAGCAGGAAGACAAAACAATCACCCATAAAATAGGAGATTTTTATAGTCTGTCATGAAGTAATTTTAGAACTACAGCTCTTCTAGCAGCAGGTTACATAATACAATCTGCACTGACCAATCATGACCTTTGTTTATAAAAGCCCATTTTTCAGGACAGTGCATCGCCCCTGCTTTTCCTGCCTCATCATCTCTCCTGAAAGAAGAAGGCGAGGAAACGTCTCTGCAGCAGAGAGATGAGAATCTTCCGGTGAGATCGGTGCGATCGGCTCGGTGCCTCTGCAGGCCACCACCGCCGGTTCAGTCAGAGACTCCGGCCGTCCTGCTGTCGTCTCCAGGTCTCCAGGCATGTCGTGGCTGTGTGTGACCCACACAGGACAAAACCACACCAGACCCAGTGTGACGGTGTCATGTGAC
Organism: Heniochus monoceros; assembly: GCA_029783685.1. Classification (NCBI taxonomy): domain Eukaryota; kingdom Metazoa; phylum Chordata; class Actinopteri; order Chaetodontiformes; family Chaetodontidae; genus Heniochus; species Heniochus monoceros. The sequence continues at coordinate 26,793,220 of JAPZEA010000024.1, read as the reverse complement.
TCCTGTGAGCTTTCATGTTAACATAATCAAAGTGCGGTGGGGCTGTAGTTGTAGTGTTAGTCACCACTGCAGTGAAAGAACAGTAACTGGGTGGAAATGTTCAAACATTATGATAACGCTGGGTGTGTCGCTCTGGCTTTTAAGTCGTGTTAACTATGTTTGGATATTTCAGAGTGTAGAAACGCTCTCGGGTGTGGAAACGTGTTTATAATAATGACGATTATAAAGCCAATTCACATTGATAAACTATCTGAATAAATAATGAGGAAGAAGCTGACAACTTTTCCAACTCAGCCAGGAACAAACAAACTGAAACTTTTTACTGTCATGCTGCAAACGTAAAGTTCCTTATTGCACCAAAAAAAGGTTTTAATCCTTATCTGTGTGTTATTTTAAGCTACAGATGGTTCAGTTTGGGTTTGGTCTAATTAAAATTAGGTTCGTTCTTGAGTGTTTGCTTAGCTGTTAAGATTTTAACTACCCTTCCTGAAGGTGCTCTGAGTTTTCTCAACAACAAACAAAAGTTTTGTTTGTATTCAGTTTTACTCACCAAAACACACTGTATGTTCCCTTGAGGTGTAATGTTGAATGCATTTCCCTCCTCATAAAATATTTGCAAATCAGATTTTAACAGTATTTTAAAATCTGCATTATTTACATCCATGTCTACTACGTGCAGTTTTCTTCTTCACTGTGTTCCTTGGTGCGTTACCACCTGATGATCAGTGGAATGTGTGAAACCATTTGCAGTGCGACACTTGTGTCCTCACAAGACAAACAAAATGTTAGTCCACTCATAAAAACAGCTTCTAGAGGTCAAAAACATCACAAGTATCTCTGGACATTGCACATTGTTCTCATTTACAGCCGCTAATGTGTAAGATTCAAATGCTGAATGGGAAGCAGCGCACACACACTCACACACCAGAGGTGGAGAAGCTGCCATGCACTTCAACATGTGGACAGGAGGAGACAGACAACCTGTGATCAACAGATGACCAGCAGCCACCTGAGTACATCTGCTTTGATGGCTGATTGTCTTTTATCAGATGCAGCATCAGGTTAGATCACCGTGATGATTGACTGATGTTGGAATGAAAGCAGATCAATTGATGAGGACGAGGGCAGGACTTAACAGGTGGATAGTGTCGTTTAGTTTTTCTTACCTGCATCTATTTACTCTGCGTATTACATGAGATATAAGACAACAGTGTGTTTGTCCTGAATCGTAACTGAGAAGTTAATGAAAGTGAGTGATGTCAAGCCTGGCATGTCAGTAGTTTTAAACATGTCTGTGGTAAATTTCATGTGTGAGCGAGACTCTGTGCTAATTCATCTGCATCAACTAAAGCTACAGGCATGCATCTAATTTACTAAACCTGACTCAAACTCAGGAAACTCATATGCATGTCATTATGTCCTGGACTGTGATGAAACAACACCGTCTTATCAAACAAAGACTGCAGATGACAAAACCTTAAAAGCAGAAGTGTGTGAGGTCGGCACTGAGGCTGCAGAAACATTCAGACTCTACTCTGACATGTGACAAGACAAAGACAAACTCAGCCTGAAAAATCACACAACTGTCGTATGATCGGAAAAAAACGGGGGCAATTTTTGGAAATAAGTTAAAAGTAAAACACAGTTTAACAGACTTGGGTATTATGAGGACTCACTAACATCTCAGTTTTCTGTAATAGGCAACGTTTGGCTGCACGAGTGTTGGGTTTGACCTACGAGGGACGTAACAGCTGCACTCACCCATGACAGCGACCTGGTACAGCGGCCTGTACTTCTGTCCAGGCTGCGTCCCTGGAACGAAGTCCCCCAGTCCGATGGTGCACAGCGAGATGAAACAGAAGTAGATCCCATCCAAGAACGACCAGGAATTCTCCACTGTGCTGAAAACGGCCGCCGGCGCCACGAAGAAGGACAACACCACCAGAACCAGCAGCAGCAGGAAATGGACGACGGTGGCCGGCCGAGGCTCGATGCCTGAACGCTGTATGAGGCCGACGGGAGCGAGGACCAGGGGGTACATGAGCCTCTGGACGCAGGCGGTGAGCACCAGCATGGTAAAGGGGACTCCGATCAGGGCGTAGACGATGGAGAAGGCTTTTCCAGTGTCCGACAGAGGAGTGGTGTGACCATAACCTGGAGAGTAAGGGCGGTAACAGATCAGTTGGAGACGACGGAGGACGAGGAGGGGGACACAACAAAAAAGACAAATACATCAGGCAGGAAAGAAAGTGACTGCTGTTTCAAATCAAATCTTTGTAAACACTATTTAAAGTTATGTGTTAAAGTTTCACGCTTTAAGTATTTTATTTGTATTCTTTTAGTATAAACAGTTATCAGTTATAAATAGTTTCTTCTTACCACATTTGTTTTATGTATTTTTCTTTCATGCTTTTAAATTTTGGTAACATAAATACTAATTTCCACTCTGCTGGACAATAATGTTATATTCTATTTAACTATATATCAACTGTGACACTTTAATAAGGTCAATCAGTAGAGGAGTTTCCCTGAATCGTGACAACTGTACAGTAACGACCTGACACGACACAGTTTATAGTTTAATCATAAAAATCGCTCGGTGTGATCATAAGTACAGACTGCTGCAGAATCAGCTCTGGGCTTGACGTGTTTTTGCTGGATGCCTGTATGACGTGCAACGTTAGACAGCCAATCACCAGCATTATTACATCTTGGTACAAGTATGCTGCATGTTTATCAGCTCAAGGACGCTGGTGAGATTTCCTCCTTAGGTATCAACATTTGGTAGAGAGACATTTTCTGATACTCAATAGCGCTGAAGCAATTCGGTCGGAACTATAAAGGAATCAAAGCCTCTGACTGGACTAGATCTCAACTCCATCGCCTCTGCCACATAAAGGAAAAGTGGTTTACCATACAGACACATGATAAAATATAATGAAAACAATACGCACAGTAAAGAAACATTATAAAAATAAATACATCAGCTCAGACACATTAAAGTGCCACATTGATTCATAGAGTCCAGACAGTTAAAAGCATTCAGCATCTGTGCAAAAGCAGCGTTGCTACAGGAAGATTACAGAAAATCATTTCATGTGCAAACAACATAATTGCAGTTTATTCAGTTTGTGAGTTTTGAGGCTACTTTGAGCTAAATGTTTTCAACCATCTGTTACTGCATAAGATCCCAAACCAGACAACTACACAAAAGCCTGAAAACAGTTTAAAAACACATCATTTCACTGCACACAAAAGAGTTTGTACAGAAATAAAACACATGCACAAATTTGTCCTTCGACAAAACTGTCTAACGTCATCAGCAGCAGAAAATTACAGCTGTCCAACGATTGTGTGCAATTATGTTCATACAGCTTGTATTTGTATGCATCGTATGTATGTATTTTTGAAGTGTTTAACAGAATGAAAACATCTAAATGGAGCTGCCATGGATAAATACACTCACTGTAGGTGGAAAATTCCGGTAACAGATAAAGAGTCTTTACAGCTAACATCGTTACACCCTCAGTATAACGCAGCTCTGGTGATCAGTAGCCACATTTGGATGATGTGTTTAAAAAGTGCTCTCTGACGGTCATTCAGGGCTTTATGCAATCAGTACAAAGCAATCTTTGTCGCAGCGAGTCAACAGGTTGTTATTCATCATTACCAACGATCAGAGAGAGCAGCGAAAAAGAACAAAACAACACGAAAGATTATTAAATAGAACAGAATTCACTAGACTGCTCTGTGCTTACAATTTCCAAGTTGAATAAATTGGCATCATATTAATCACACTGTGTAGCTGGAGGAGCATTTATTTACAGGCAGACAGCTTACCTGTCCCAGGTTGATGTAAACAGCGTTCTGCAGGAACTCGGAGGCCTCCCTGGCCCTCTTCTGAATGGCCAGCACCCTGACCGCCTTCACGCAGGCCTCCAGCTCGATCACTCCTGCGTTCTTATACTACGAGAGATAAGAGGGGGAGCAGGGGAGGCTCTGCGTTAATGATAAATGAATAGCCGACGAGGATCGCCTTGACTCCTGCTACCCACCTCATAATCAGAGGGGATGTTTGTTCATTAACATACGACCACCCCCATCAGTCACTGTGGATGTGGGTTGACAGACAAGAGTGATAACTTGGCTCCCCTGTTGTTCGTTTCGCAGGAATTCCCACACATTGCTGCGATCGGGCTTCCACTTAAAAAACCTGAGCTTCTGCTGCTGAGGCTGCACGCTGCACGCAAGTGTGTGCATTTTTTATCTCGCCGTCCCTCAACTTCCCTCCACTTCCACCCTCATTGTCTCCTTATTAAAATTCAATTAATATCTGAATGGCTATGTGTTGAGATGTAATTTAATTCTGAATGAACTAGTTACAGGTAAAAGGGCTGAGGGAGGTCAGCGCAAAAAGGCAATTATAATAATGAAGATAAAGCACAGGGTTGCCTCTGAATAGTTTGGTGGCATAATGAGACTATTCAGCTTTCCCTAAGCATCAGGGATACTTTAATACTATTCTTTGTGACTTTGTACAAGTATAATGGTTAAAGAAGAGTAGAAATATATAAGGCATTTTCTTTTGTCTGTCCAGTGCTGCTTTTTCAAAGGTTAGCACCGCGTTAAACATAATACACTTCTTTTTCCAGAGGTTGTCTTGTCCCCGTGTTGCATTTGGAAAGAAACAGCTGCTGTCAGCATTTACTGGTCTGATACCACTCAAACTCAATGGCGTCACGGCTTTCAAACTCCATCAAGCCAAATCAAATACTGCCCCCTGGTGAGATGGATAAGTATTGCTACACAGGCACGCAGCTACATTTCTGCCTGTTAGTGCTGTATCAAAGCACCCCGACGGTCAACACTGCCATGGACAGTATGACCATTAATCTAAAGGCGGGGGGTCTACTCATGACTACCTGGATCTCATACAAGTGGTCTTTATGTGAAACCGATCTTGATTTCCTTACACTGGCTCCCCATCAAATTCACAATCCGAGTCAAGATTGTTGTGCTTATTTTCAAAGCTCCAGATGGTCAGACACTATGGTGTCTTTATCCCATCTATTTATCTCACCTAAAGAGAAAAATGCCATGAGGCACCCATCTACAATACAGAGCTACTTACCTCCACCCCTCTGTGGCACTCAGCCCTCAGCCCATTTGTTCCTACTGAAGATATACATCTTTGAAAACAGCTCATGAAAATGAAGTTCTTAAAAAATACTCAGTCATCTTCTACTATCAGACTGTTTTAACACCACACAGAATGCAAATTAATACCTGATTCACAGTCATGCCGGACAAAGTATGAAAATATGACAGTAAATCAAAAGGGACTATGGGATATGGTCTAGAATTACTTACCATTATATAACATTTTTTCAATTCTCTCCAGCAAGATTTAAATAAATAGATAAATAAATAAATAATCCTGATACTATTGATTCAATTAATGGGGTCTGGACCAAAATGTGGCATAAAATGGATGGATTAACCAATTAAAAATGATTCATTCATTTAAGTTCATTAGAGCTTTTGCCAAAAGCGACACTATTAGGCTGATGAGCTCCTCGTGCTGCTGTAGCTGCAGTAGTGACGGTGTTGCCGCAGGTCTGATGGTGATGACTGAAACTCAGCACAGTAAAAAAAAAAATCTGTTTAAAAAGAAATATACTGGCGACTTGTCCAGGGTGTACCCCGCCTCTCGCCCAACGTCAGCTGGGATAGGCTCCAGCCCCCCCGCGACCCT
>JAPZEA010000024.1:26493326-26503363 GCA_029783685.1 Heniochus monoceros | reverse complement strand
ACTGTGTCAGTTTTTGGATGTGAAGGTAAATCATATGATCATATCCTATATCATTTAGCTAATATTCACTGCAATTAGGACATAAGTTTGAGCAGGTGTTAACACACTTTAAAGCCGCAGATCACCATCATTACCTACAATGGTGGCTAACATGGTATAGAGAGGGTTCACACCAAAAACTGACACAGTGAAATTTATTTGTGTCTCCTCATGAATTAGTGGTGCCAAAAACTTAATGACATAGTGACTACTTGGGCTCTTCGTTGCTATTAGTTACATTAGTTACCATTCTGAATACCGTTTGGGATGCGGTTTGAACTCTGGCAGAGCAGGATGGAATTGCATGTGTGACTCATAGCTTATAGCTTCCTCCATTTTGGACTCTTGAGCTCTCTGTTCACTTAACAGTCAGCAATGGCTTGCAATTGGTCACTGGTGCAAATTTCTAGATCAAAGTTCCTAAAGCTCCGTACAGATTCACTTTGCCTTCACAAGCCCATTAACTGATTGTGGCAATTCCATTGATAGGAATTGCTTTCTGTATAAAAATTTTTTACTGCTATTTTCTAAACAGTATGATCATACTCTCCTTACCAATCCCAATTCTGGACAAAATAACTGCTTTTACCATACATAGAGAAACCCGAACTTGCAGATTTTGTTTTAGAAAACCTCACTCAGAGTCATATTGGCATTTATTTGGATTTTTAAGTAAAGCCATCTAAAAACTCCAGTGTTGGAAAACATCAGTTTATGCCATATATCTATGTGATGAACTGACAGAAAAGAAACTGTTTTAAGGATCTTTTTAGTACCTTTCAGCTCATTGTTTTTGTTCAGTCTCATTGCTCTCATTAACCTTGTTTCCAGCTGTTTTCCAGCAGTTTTGTTTTCAGTGAAACAGCTCTGCTAAAGACACATACTGTGTAGCATCAGACAACAAACAGGCACAATTTGTGCTCAGCTGGTGAACATAGTGGAGCATTTAGTATCTTAAAAAAGCATATTTTTCTCAGCAGTTGGAGACCAATCAAGACCTACAAGGAGAGTAAATGTTGGACTTATTTTAATCAGGTGTCCAGTAATAAGACCTCAAATGAATGCTCATGTTGCTCTGTGTCTGCTGGATGTTTGCCATATCAACTTTATGAAGTGATAATATGTTGGGTTTACTGCTTGCTGCTTGCGGTCTCCATGTATCCAGAGAAATTGTAATTAAGGCAAGTTCCACTTTGTTAAAGCCATGAAAGGTTAAACTTAGAATAGCAAGTGCTGTCCGTAGTCAATAATCTTTGATAGATAAATGCATAGTAAACCCATGGAACATGTTTCAAAAGGAGCAGTTTCACTGAATCCCGAAGGCAAGTGGTACAGCAACGAACTCAGGGGTGATGTCAAGAGTTACTGTAGGTTCTCTGTGCTGTTACATACTCTGATAAAGGATCAAAGGTCTTCAAGTGTCCCATGAAAAAGCAATGATAGTGCCTTTTGAGGAGTTCCTTTTTGAGCTTCAGTGAACTTTATTGATACTCCTACTTGACATTCTGTCTGATGAAAACCTTTAATTAAATTGCCCCATGAGGCCAGCAGTTCACTATATAATAAACTACCTTCAGCACTGCTAATTGTATTTGCCATAACAGTTATGTAAGACCTGGGAATATGATGATGATGATGATGCTGTAGATAAACTTTATAGTCACGTGCCATCATACATATGTACGAACCAAAAATGAATAATGAAAGATCCTGATAGCTTACGTTCAGAGTTGTAAGACTTTTGTGTTTAGGTAATTTCCACATTAGTTTAGGGTTTTGTTAGCGTTATACATGACAGAATTAAATGGGACTTTTCTGAGATCACATAATCACACCTGTCACAGTCCCTATTTTCTTTTCCGGTAGGCAGAGGAATAATAGCCGTTCTTAATTGGAGTAAAGATCTGTAGTTTAATGCTTTCTTGTTCTCTTTTGTTTTTCATTTACGTTGCTTTTCTCTCGTAATCAGGCCAGCGGGATTAGTATGCCCAGGTGAGATACTCTACTCAGTCAAACAATCAGGCCATCTGCCTGCTTATTTTCTGTATCACAATAGGGGCTCTTATGAATCCACTCCTCTTTCTTCTCTTCCTCTGCTGCTCAGCACCTCTTCTTCCCTCACATTTGTCGCATTTTGTTTTTGTCATTTTTCCAAACCAGCGTGGCCTTAAAGGGGCACTTCAACGATTTTACACGTCATCAAAGTCTGTTTACAGGTGTTGGGGAGTACTGCTGCCAGTGGGTAAAAAGTTGTAGAAATCCTTTTGTGACTCTTGAGGAAGCTTCATCGTCTGATTTGTTGCCTCAAGTGAGTCAGTGTCACCCCTGAACTTAAGCTGTGAATAGACTTTTCCTCTAACGCTATACTGCTTTCAGCATCAGTGTGCCTGCCAACATATATCCAGCCATTTAAAAAAGAAAACCTTTTTGAATTTTGTCATCAAAGGCACATTTGTGTGTGTGTGTGTGTGTGTGTGTGTGTGTGTGTGTGTGTGAGTAACTTGTTCATTTTCAACCAAACGTCGTCTGATCATCAGCCTGATGCTGCCGGCTGAGGGACGGTTGACCTGGCGGCACGGCGGCCGTCCTCCCTGCCTGAGTAAAAGCCTGGCTGCGCTCATCATCATCATCATCATCCCAACCTTTTCATTTGTCTAAATGGACGAGCTGTCTGACTGTTATGCAGGCGGGAGGACGGTCCCCTGAGGGGGAGCCTTGGGCTTTCACATCCAGCGTGGAGGGGCCTTTAGTGCTCCGAGCGCTGCATCGATTTGCAGTTAAACGCTGCTCGCTAACCTGCAGCTCACCCCTCCTCAGCCGGACACTCTCTCTGTTTAATTATTACTCCTGAACAGAGCTGTCATGTTTCCTGATGGTAGCTGAAGAAACTGTTAAAAATGACTGTCCTGCTCCTTTCTGTCCCGGCCGGGTCACCCAAAGATCCACAAAAAGATGAAAACGTATTGATCTCAGGACTCTGCAGGTCACACTGAAGACTAGATTTTTAAATTGTGCCACCAATCACTGTGCACTAAAAGGAATAGACCACTCAAATTCTACAGGTCCACTAAGATTTCATCTTCTTAAAACATTCGTGTAACCATCATATCTAGTTGGACTAAATCAGCAAATCATCCAAAATTTAGAGCTTTATGAGAGTAATCAGGTCAATAATGACACCTCAGTGGGGTGACCACATCTAATCTGATGAAGGTTCCTCTCTGATCAGACCTGCAGTGGAATCCCATTTTCTTTGCATATATTAGTCATTTGAATCAACTTATTTTTTTTAAATTATCTCAGACTTGACATATAATTCAAGCATTGGTCCTTTATCTTTAAGGCTAGACTTACATTACATTTTAGAGACTTTTCTGCCCTTACAAGAAATATTTGGGGCAAAACTAGTTGTTTTTTTTTGTTTTTGTTTTGTTTGTTTTTTACATGAAATTTACACACATTATATAACAGCTGCACCTTCACAGGATATTACAACATCAATCTTAGCATTAAAGGTGCAGCTCACCTAAAAATGTAACTTTTTTTTGTCAGAATCTAGATGACCATCTAATCCCAATTTTGATTTGAATGGTTGACTCTAAACATCTCTGTGCAGGAATATTTTCTCAGTCTTTACATTGACATTTTTCTCTTTGTCCTAAACAGGCGTCCACAGCATTATAGGCCGACGTGTCCACAGTGACAGTCAGATTTAACAGTCTGCACTAGTCTAACAGAACATTTCTAAGGGAGTCTTGTACACCCAGAATCTTTGGCTGCATAGAAAAAATCTTCACCATCTCTTCACTTTGTGCACACGGCACACAAGTTGTGTAAATAACACATTTAAAAGTGTAGTGTATGTCCAAATGTCCATGATGGGGTGCATGGCCAGGATAGGCTCCTGATGGTTGTAATGCTGGATGATGGGAATGCTTGGCGCATGACAGCATGTAAACAAAAACCAAATATGGTGATTGCCATGGTGACATATCCATATTTCATCCAACCAGAGAATAATGAAGAAACATGATTGGACAATTTAGAGGAAAAATGTCTCCATCCTAGCTGCAGGTTATTGAAATCAGGACAGCAAAGAATGATAAAAATATACAGGCACTGACATGCTGCAATATCACAGAGAAACTGTCGCATTCTGAGCTGCTCTGGATTCGCCTTGTTCTCTCTGGCTCGCCACGGGCCTGCTGTTAATATGAGTCCGCTTGTTTATCCGCTTGTGTAATTGTACACAAAGCGGCAATGGTGGCTGATGTGTGAGATTATCACAATGTCATCCGTCTACGGGATGAGAGCCTGCGATCACGCACCAGCCTGATCTGGCTTTCACTTGTTTACATCCTGATTTTGGCTCCAGCATGGCCGCTGTGGCTGCGCGTAAATATTAAGACGCAATAAAAACACCAAATTCGGCTGATCTGAAGAGGCTAAAAGAGTGAGGATGTGCGCGAAGGGAACCGGCGGCTTCCATCCAAATCCCCACCAGTCCCTCTCATTGTTTCCTTTCCATCAAAAGCGGCGGCCCATGATTATTTTCATGCTGATGGAAAATGATTGTAGGCTCGTTAGAAAGCGGGTAATAAATCGTGTCCCCTAAATTTGTATCACTGCGTAAATTGAAGCACAAATCTATGAATGCGCGGCTGTAGCACGCCGCTGTGTACGCTAAGAATCAGATCAACCTGCTCCCCTTTCTCTCTGCCTGCCTCAGGACGAAGCTACATTCACCGAAACCCGAACAGCTTCCCGCATCCCCATCGCTGCTCTTACCTCCCGTGTTTGTGCGTTTGGTGCTGCTGGCCTCCGTCGGAGTCTCCAGGGGTCTTTTACGTGAGTCCGGGGGATCGGACTCCATGTGTGGTTGTTGATTGTGATGGTGAGGATTTGAGAAAATCCCGTTTTGTTGTACTGCTCCGCCGGCCATCATTTTCAAGCTTGCTCTTGGATGCTTGGGCTGCGTTTGCGGTTAATTCCCCCCTTTTCCCGTATTTTTTACGCAGCGTAGCCGTGCAGATGAGTCCTTAGAGAAGGCGAGAGCGATTTAGGAATTGGAAAATACGCCTGTTTCTTACGGACGGGGAAGGTTAGCTGCGCGTTTCTCTGTGGTGCGCCGTGCGTACAGAGATGCTGCGCAGGGACAGAAAGAAAGAAACGCTGGAGCGGCAAATGATCGACTCAGAGGGGGGAAAATCCGAAACCTCTGCAGATGGAGAATGATCTAGGCTACTAAAAACGTGCAAATGGAGCGTCAATCTTCCATCAACCTTCTGATATGCGGGCTAGGATATGTGTGTCATTCCGCTGCAACCGGATAAAAGAGCGTACTCATGTCAGGCAGTGCAGGATGGTGGCGCTCCTCTGCAACAGCCAGCGAAACGAACAATAAATAAAAGAAAACAAAAAAACACAACCGAAAGACAAAGAGGCGAAATCAACCGAAGAAAGAAGAAAGAAAGGAAATTTCGGTGAAACAATAATAATACAAAAAAATCCGATGCGTTACTGGTGGGCTATTAGAATTTCTTTCTTCTTATCCTGTCCTGGCTCCGATCATGAAGACACCCGGAGGTGGCGGGGTGTTTGAGGAGGGTCCGGAGACGCGGAGCTGGAGGAACACAGAGAAGGAGACGTTTTTTCCTGCTCGTTCTCTCTCGGTGAAGATGCTGCAGTCTTGCGTTCAGAGCATCCCTTCTCTGACTGGCTGCTAGAGGGAGCGCAGGGGAGCGGCTGACGTCACAGGGCCCAGAGGTGCATTCACGGACATCCCGTAAATCCGGGCTTCAGATATTTTTTACGTAAAAGTGGGACTTGTCTCTGTGTTTTTGTGCCATGTTAAGAAATAAATCCTAAAATAGTAACTCTGGGGAATATGTTGTCTAGTTTGTTTCTTTTTGTTGATATTATGTAGTGAATTTAAAAATATAAAAATCTTGTCATTGGATTAGATTAACCTACAGTGATCTTTAACTATTTCATGGTCATCTTCATAAAGAGATCCCTGCATATGAATGAAGAATCTGTAGGCTAGGGACAAAAGTTTGGTCTCAAAAGTGTTCTGGTTTCTGTTTGTAGTCCAAGAAATATTGACCAATCAGGTTTCAGTGGGTTCCAGTTGCAGGTAAACAGTCCATGTGGAGAGCAAAAGAGGCAGAATGCATCGGCTGAAATGCAATTTCTGAACACACTGGCTATCACCTGATGACAATCTAGCTTTTTAAAACGTATTTGCATTGCATAAGATTTGCTAAAATTCCATCTGAAAGCTTCACAAGTTGCAGACTGGACTGCAAACAATAACCAGCACAGAGTAGAGAGTCTTGGTCATAGAAGCCCTGAAACACTGGCTGCTACCTCCAGAGGCTAAACTGTTGCCAGAAAATAGCCAGTATGTTCAAAGAGTGACCTCGTGGCCCTGACACTTTGCAGGTTGTCATGCAAAATAGTTGCACAAAAGCCAAAAGAAAGTAGCCTGTTGACATGTTGACGAGCCGTACAAAGTCTCAGTCAAATAAACATTTAATCTCCTGAGCTCAGCTCAAACATAAAGTCCCGCCATGCCACGTTGTAGTCACAACCAACTCGCGGTTTCCTCGTTTTCGACGTCACCTGAAGGCATCATGAGAGAGAAAGCAAGAAAATGAGAAAGAGAGGGACGCCTCCGTCGAGACGCGATTGGCCGAGGCTGCATTTCTCCGGCAAAACGCACAGGACACAGATTTCGGCCGCTGGAGTCACATGACGGAGAGGAAAGGATGCGGCGGCGGGTCTTTACTCCGTTACAGCCGCGGCAAATGCAATTATGGTTTGACGGGAGCCTGAAGGTCCCGCTGCGGATGTTTGAAGGTCTGTAGCGCTGTCTGTCAGCAGGCCGATGGAGCCTTCAGCACACCTGGTGACCTGCAGCAGAGCTCGCCCTCAGCTTTCTGCCTTGAATTTAAGTATTAGAAACCGGCAAGTGAATCAAACTGGTGAGAGTTTAAGGAGTGTGTTTTTATTCAAGTGGAAAAGGTACAGATCAGCAGCATTTTTGAGAATCTAATAGGCCTACATTTTTTGTTTATATTGGTGGTTGCTTTCCCCACAACCTCAAATCTGACAGATTTTTATTTCCAAAGCACCTGAACCAGCCCTGATGACCCTCAGGCCAGACTGCAGGCCTGTTCAGCTTCTACCTGCACCAAAAAAACCCCCCAAAAAACCCTTTGCCAGGTCTGGTAGTTTTGCATGATCCTAACGCCGTGCTGACACTGAAAACATCCTTCTAACACAGGAAGCATGAAACCTGAGCGCCGGCCTGTCTCACCTGTCCCCTCAGCTGCTGTGTGACCCACCTGTGTGTGCTGCGCCTGACATCTCTGCGTTGCTCCGCCTGGATCTGAAGAGGGATCCTCCAGCACTGTGAGCTGTCTGAGAGAGCTATACCCGCCTCAGTCTTTCTCTCTCTCTTACACACACACACTCACACATTTGGCATATTCTCACACACACTCTGAGAGACACGCAATACCTTCTACTCCCTCTCTCCTCCTCTGTCCAGTGCTGTACGGCTGCGATGCGCCCTCAATGCCTCCTGTAGATTGTAGTCAAGGTGACATTGTGCTGCCTGCGCGCACGCACACACACACACACACACACACACGCATGCACACACACACAGACAGACAGACAGACAGACAGAGTCAGCTCCCTCACACTATTTCACATCACCATGAGAAACGAAACGCAAGTCTCCCGCTCTGGAAATACGTGGCAAATCAGAGGCAGATGGATCCCAAGCTGCAGTCTGAAACAGATTCTGCACCACAAATAGCAGGCGCCACTCAGAGGGACAAAAGGCCGGGATGCCGCCACCTAATTGTATGAGCTACTCTGCATAGTGTGTAGAGTGTAGCACGGTTTCATCTGGACACATGCATTTATACATTTGGAGCAGAGACAAAATCTGCTGGAAGCTGAACTGTGAGGGTCCCACACTGCCAGACCATCCACGCTGCTGCTGCTACAGCATATGGAAAAAGTGAAGTAGCCCCATAAGCAGTAAAGCACACAGACTAGCAGCATTCTTGAGTTTTTATTAGGCTAGAGCTATGAGCAGATGTTAGTGAGATGGTTTTCAGAGATTTGGTTCTGCACACTCCTGTTCAGCTGTGGACACTGACCCCAAACAGTTAAAGCAGCTTTCAGAGTTACCACAAATTATCCAGAACACCGCATGCAGTTTGGAAGAAGCAAGGTCACAGTAATAACTCAGTTTTTCCCGCTATGCCATAATCTGAATGCAAAAACTTCGGTTTAGCCAACAGCAAATGTTATTCAGAATTCCACGTGAGTTTAAACTCATGGAATCAGTTAGGAAGAGATTTTACAGTTACATTAATTTTGGAACCAAAGTTACCAGTTACTCGACTAAAAATGTTTGGTAGTGACTCAAAAACAAAAAGGGAAGAACTGATGAAACATAAACTAGCTGCAGCGCCAAATCTCAGACCTCCTATACAGTCTTACATTTGACCTGGTGCACAAAACGAGATAAAGAGCAAACATTCCATCCCACCAGCACATTATCAGCTTCGTAATTTAAAAAAAGCATTTGTTACTATTTATGTGCACAGCAATAATTCAAATAAAGACTGTGCAAGGCTGCAGAAAGGAGTTTTCTTTAAGAACAAAGTCATTCTCAGCAGGTGTGACCTGCCCACACCTGTTTTCTCTGCAGACTTTAGTACTGTACGTACAGTATTTGCTAACACAGGGTCAAGGCTGACTGCAGCTAAATGGATATTCAGGATGTAAAACCAGCTGTGTGGTTCACAGACGTTAGGCCTCTGCTGCCCCCTGCTGGTAGCTTACTAGAAAAGCAGCACATAGTCGCACATAATTTCCTTTGGTTATTGTTTTCCAGTCATCATTCTCTTTTGTATTTCACTGCTGCAACTGACTTTTTCTCTTTATGTTTTTTGTCATTTTCATTCATACATGGGCAAATAAGACATTTCTAACATCTGATCATAGATATACTAGTTTTGACAGGTACAGTACTTTGGCCGATATCCATTAAAATTGTATTGTATATTAAATGTTTTGTGGGCTGCATTTTATGTCTTTTTACATAATTTAAAAAATGTAGTGTAATATATTTTTGTAAATACATTTTCATGTCTTCTTAATAAAAAGACTTAAAGGATCGAGGTTGACATCTCTTACTCTGGAATCATATTAAAAACGGGTCACTGCATGGCCAATTTGGAGAGGGGAACAATTACAGCGACCAAACCCTCTTTCATATGAACATGAGAGTATTGTTCTAAGACTTAAAAAACATGTGAACCTATCCTTTGATTCACTATAATTTTTCAGGTGTACTGTTTAATCTTATATTTAGTCTTCATGGCCCGTGAAATAATAAACAAATTTAAATTCTTTGTCAAAAAGAGTTTGCTACATGATTTTTAATGATGTATATTAGCCACTACATGGTTATCATTTGTTTATCTACTCTTAATCTCATGTCAGTGTCAACCCTGGCCTCATATATCCAGTGTCAGTTTGGATTATATCACCTCATTCATTCTTAAAACATTCTGTCATTGCTGTGTAAGAAAAGCCATAACATGAAGCTCATTGTTCAGATCTTGTTCACGTCCAATGTTAAGCCAACCAGCCACCACTAACAGTGCAAGTCCACAGCCCAGTCTGTCCCCTCCCACCTCCACTTTTGCATAATTGTCCTCTCACCTGGCACTCATCCAGCACCAGGAATCAATGAGAAAGTCGATGCAGAAAAGGAGGCTAGACCACTCTGTGAGATTGGAAGGAGACAGATGTGACGTGTTCCTCTTTATTTTTGTTGTGCCTGACCACACTCATGCCAACGTACGAAGATTTATGGCTGACACCAACGCGACCTGACTGCACCAGAGGAAACAGGATTACAAGAGTGTTATTTAGAAAGATTAAAATTCCAATCAGCACAGAGTGGT
>JAPZEA010000024.1:26472203-26484882 GCA_029783685.1 Heniochus monoceros | reverse complement strand
GACTTAAACTGTTGATTGATTATGAATATAATTGCTGATTATTCCTCTCTCGATTGACTATTGGAATCCACAAATCATTTAAACTGTAATACAATCCCAACCATAGGCCTCCACCCCAGTAACCAGTCCCAGTTTCTGTTTGTTCTGGTTTTTCTGTCCTGAAATCCTGCTCCAAACAATCTGATCCCAGTCCCAGACCTAGTCCCAGTCCCAGACCCAGTCCCAGACCCAGTCCCAGTCCTAGTCTCAGTCTCTCTCCCAGTCTTATTTTTACTGATCTGATTCCAGCTCATACTAATGTCAAGCCTACAGAGGTCAAAAGCCAAGTCTTGATCCTATTTATTAAGTTCTTTCCCATTCTGCAGGCTGAGTTCAGTCCCAGTCTCATCCCAGTGTTCAATACAAATTTCAGTCTCAGTCCTCAACTCTCTGTCCAATCATTAATCCCACTCACAGCCCCCACAGTCCAGGTGTCCTGTACCTGCAGGTCCAGCCCCAGTCTTAATCCCAGTCTCAGTCCCTCAATCAGCCTCTAGACCTCTGTCTGCTGTTCTTGTTTCTAATTTGAGTTGTTACTACTTATCAATAATCACAGTCTTAAGTCTCCAGTCCCAGCTCCATTGCCAGTCTCAGTACCAAGACCACAGACCCAGTCCTCCCAGTCTCTAATCTCAGCCCCCCTCTTCCAAAATTCACAGACCCTGTGCTGACACAGCTGGACTCTCACTGTCCCCACCATGGGGACTATGTGCTAACAGGAAGTGGGCTGGCTTTGCGCTTCAGGGCTCATTTTATTGTTTCCTCTTCAGGCCAACCAATCAGAGCAGGATTCCCAGTTAGGGACAGACCACCAGCTAAGCGGCCTGTCGGGAAACATCTGCAGGGGTTAGTGAGGGTGTCGGACACAGTTTCAGTAAACCCGAGATAACTGAAGCCGCTGCGTCACAACTGCTGATGGCCTGACCCGACGACTCATACAGCGCTCTTTAAAAAATGTCTGTTTTCGACTGTAGAAATTCTTAAGTCGTTACTAAATGGTGCTGGTTTACATTCTGTGTCAACAAAACTGAATGTTGTTGATTTTATTGACATTTGGCCCAGTTGTTTATGTGTCGCCATTGTGATAGATCACTGTGCTGAGTCAAAAGATTTTGGTGAATCTGAAAAATAAACACAGATATATGAAAATAAATCAGGCTGTGCTGCCACAAATGATCTCTTATTTGACTTAAAATAGTTTGTTTATTCTGCTAAATGAGGTGAGACAAAGAAACGCCAAAGCAAACTCCCACATTTGCCCAAAGGGCAGAGAAACTGACTTGTTAGTGATAGTGAAAGAGAAGAGCGCTGTTGGGGGTCCATTATTTCTATCAGTGATAATAATCCCATTTTTAGTTGCACAGATCTGGAAACAATTACATCACCAAACAAAGTTCTGACAAGACAAACACATGCCAAGTTTTAATAAAACAGAATTATTCTTTAAGTCAGTTACAAATATTAAACCCTACAATGAATTATTAAGAAGCTATCAGGGTCACAGGTTCCTGCAAAAAACATCTGACAACCAGCAAAAAGCCAAATGACCTCAATGATAGCGTCACAGTGAAGGAAACACAGGAGCCAGCCAGGAGAAAATCACAGTTTATCCATTCAAACTTTTTTATAAGATGCAAATAGGCATAAAATTTCCTCAGTACAGAAATGTTTTCAAGCAACGAGTTCAGCTCAGCCAACTGAACATTTCACACAACAAAGATACTCCAGAGTAAAGAGTCTTCCCGTTAATAAACCAGCTTCGACTGAGTCTGCCATTGAGTTACCACACAAACGTTGGTCAGAAGTTTGTCTGTGAGTAGATGTGAATGAGTTTAATTGAATTTGGTGAGTGTTGTAGAAAAATGTGGCTGTGGATACATTGGCTGTTGCACCGCTGAAGATGCAGATAGACGAGCTGCAGGATGGTTAAAACTCTGCACGCAGGTGAGCAGCACGTGCACTCAATCATAAATAAGGGTTTGAAATAAGCTACAGGCTCTCTCTGGATGTTTCTCATGTTGAAGAGCAGCTTTTCAGTTCTTCCTCTGTTCTCAAGTTTTCACATCAGCATGTTTTAGTTGTTTAAAGAACCACATGAAGGAGGCACTTCTGAGGAATAAACACTGCAGAGAATCCAGAGTGACATTATTGACCTCCGGCTGGTTGATGGTGCTTCCCGATATTTAAAGGAATCTAAATCAGTGCAGTGCAAAGTTAAGTAGCTTGCAGTGGCCTTAGATGTGGTGCATGTAAGGTGAAGTAGGACTAATATGTTTACATTTTACAGCAAGGCCAGTTTCTTGACATACATCCTCCTTTATGTGTCAATTATTCTCATTGTCGAATATTTAATAGAGAGACAGTGCTGGTGTATTCTCTCTCTCTCTCTCTCTCTCTCTCTCTCTCTCTCTCTGTCTCGCTCTCTCTCTGGTTCATTGTTAAAGAGGTATTGAGGAGATGGAGGAGAGGTTGACCGATGTTTTAATGCCAGACGTGAGTCAGACTCCAGAACGTTATGACTTCATGAAGCTAAAGCAGAAACAGCCATTGTTTCATTTCCCTTCGCCTTTTATCTTATCAAATAACAGCGTGACACACGATAACATGCTCGACCGCATAAGCCTGTGTGGGTTTATGTTTCCACACGTTAGGATAAATGCAGACTATAACACACACTCACAATCTAACACACACTGAGGTTCAGACCTTTAAGACAGACTGTCCACACTGTTATTACAAGATTGGATTTGAGTGTCCAGACATCACCAGCCTACTGCAGCTGCACCGGCTGCTGCGGTAGCAGGAAAAATGGAGCTCCATCGTCTCGCCCTCCAAACAATCATGCTGTCGAGTCGTGGTGCAGAACTCCTCCGTCACACCAGACAAACTCAGCGGCATGAAGCTGGTCTGCAGTGATTACTGTGGATCTGATGTTGCTGAGTGGCGTTGCAGGTGAATCAAAAGACACTTTGAAATCCAGTTTGCACGTCCAGAGTGTCTGGACTGAGACTCTTCTATAGAAATCTCATTGGATCATAAACCACCACCAAGTGTGGCTTGGATGCAGAAATTGCATTTCATGTGTTTTTTTGCTGTCCAGACTTTCCTAAATCAATCTGGATACAATCTGGATACGCCAAAAATGGATTTGGCCTGGCAGTGTGAACGAGGCCTTCATCCATGGACCTGAAACAGCCTAATTTTGTCTTGAAAGCACTTTATTTTTTGCAGATTTGCAAATTCTTTGGATTTTAAATAGTCATGTTGTCCTAGCTAAGCTAAGCTCAGTCTGAGTATTTCCCCATTATCAAAAAACAGTGATCGACATTATGCATTCCCCACCCCCACCCATCACAATTAACCACAAACCCAACCCTAACCTCAACCTAAACCTAAGTCTAACTTTAATCCTCGGACCAGCCTTCAAACAGGTCTTTGAAGAAGAATGTCCTCACATGGTCCTCACAAAGAAATTCAAACTCTTGGTCCTGACAAAGATGGAACACACACACACACACCTACACACACACACACACACACACCTACACACATCTACACACACACACCTGTGAATCTCTGAGACTGCAGCTGCTCGTTGACTCACAGCTCGATACTCGGAGGGAAAACTATAATTCACTGAAGCAATTTCACCTTGACATCGACACGGTCTGTTTATAGCTGCAATCAGCAAGAATATATCGAGGCTGTGGACTTCTCTGTTGGAGCATCCACTCTTTAAAAATGTCTCTGCCTTTTCTGCAGATACGGGACTGTTTGTTATGTCTATTGTCGGTGCTGTTGTCTCAAACAGATGGTGATACTTGCTCTTTACTGTACTCATTGCTTGCTTGTGATGTTGGTGACTGCATCAAATACCAAAGATGGACTTTGGACAGCAAACATAGCATTAACACACATGGGAATAATAGCATTTAATGCCAAGTTTGGCAACCAAGCAATTATGTTTTTATTGCGAGCCATCTTTAATCTCAGCCACATTAAGGAAGTATGCAGCCAGCAGCTAATCCACATCTGTCAGCAGAAGGTTTGGGTGTCTTGTTCTTGCTGGTTGTTTCCTGCTCTCTGTTTTGGTTCCGATGTGAACTCCAGTCACTCCTCAACAACCACATTAACTGTGTTTGACAGCTGAGAGTTGTTCACAGCCATTCTGGGAAAAGTGAGGCATCGTTAAAGTGGGAGTAAACAAGCCTGTATCACATAAAATTAACACGTTAAGAGGGTTAAGTGTCTGCTTTAAGTTGCTCTGGGTCAGTGTGTTCGTTAGATGTTAGACCAACTAGCTAAATGCTGCATAAACACAGCTAAATTAAGACACAAATGCTGGTGGATTTAGTGCTCTCTCCTGTAGATTCCTTCATGCAAATGTCTCGACCTTAAAAGTTGAGGAGCACAGTCAGGTCTCAGAGCGCATTAATTATGGATGGTCGTAGCAGTTCTCTGTCTCAGCTTCAACTCACTATGAATCCAAACAGCAGAACCTAAAGGCTCTGTGTGATTCGGCTGCCATGAATTTGTATTTCAAATGTGCTCTGGATACGAATAACGAGCTTGTGGATTATTTTAATAAATACGGTGGAGTTTATTGAGAAGCTTCTGAATGGCTTTGAAGAGTCTGATGTGTACAGGCAGCTCAACCTCACCTGACTTTCTGGCTTTCAAGTTTCCTAGTTTCATTCAACATTTCAGTTGGGATCTTTATTGTCACACGAGTGGAAGCTCTTTTTGCAGGAAGGCGGCATAGAATATATAGAAAATATAAACAAATGCATTAGAAGAGCTGCTATTATACATGCACTACACATCCTTGCTTACAGGATAAGCAATGAGCTGTGCAGGGATCCAATAGGTAGTTTATGGTGTGTTAGAATTAAGAGCGTTTCTTGAACGTGGGATAAATAGAAACACCTAATTCCAGTCTTTGATAAGCCCACGAGGACCCTGAACGCCTCTCCAAACATGCAATGACATTTAGAAACATACACGCTTGTCAGTCAGGAATTGGCGCTTTTGTTCTGGACTCCTGCACAATTCTCTATACACAGTTTGTATCCTAAAACAACGCGAGTCTATTTTTACAGTGTTGTACTATTGTCTGGGCCGCTCAGAGGCTGGTGATCTGCTTCCTCTGCCAGGATGGAAATACGACTGAATGAGTTACTAATTAGATTATAAATAACATGCATCTTAAAAATGGATTCTAGGTCACATTGGTCACAGTTGTGGGAGGCATAAGCAGCTCACCAGTGCTGCACAGAGGTAACATCAGATTGAAATTGTGTTAATTTTGTAGGAATGAAGGATTTATGTAGGGACTAAGAATATTTTTGTGTCAGGTACTGAAATGAAACCCAAAGAGGTTGCTGTTACACTTCATTTGATTCATGCAAATAAATAAAATTACATTAAATCTAAATTTGTGGTTGTTTTCTTTAACTGAGAAGTCAATTTCATAAAGCTTCTGTAAAGAATAAAAAGTCAAACCAAACACATTTTCACTCCCAACACCTCAAACTGTCTCACTCTGGTTAGGGTTAGGCACCAAACTGCTTGGTTAGATTTAAGAAAAGGCTTAAAATAAGTACGTTAGTAACATACTTCAGTCACAAAAGAAATCAACATTCAAGTTTGGTTTAACACGGGACACAAATTCCAGCATGAGTTTCTAGTTTCATTCAACATTTCAGCAGAGTGGAAGTCGTTTTTGCAGCAAGGCAGCATAGAAAATATATAGAAAATATAATCAGAATAAAAACACAAGACCATTAAAAGCTTTAAAAGTGTTGCTATTGCAGATGCAATGCAGAGCATCATAGAAAATCTGAAACAGTAAGAAAAGGGAGTCATTTGACATGTTGGGACTGAGTCTATAGAAGTCAACCAGACGACCCTGCACGTTGAAAAATGACGCTAAAAGAGATCTTAGTGCCTACAAAGTCCAGGGGTCCTGACTAGGCATCCGTATGTGAGGAGAGAACGGGTTGATAAATCCATGTTAAAGGCTGCAACTAAAGATTTTTTTGTGATTGATAATCTGCCGATTTCTTCTGCTTGTTTCTGCTACCCCCATGTGGCCAAAAAGTCAACTAATGCAAGTTAAATAGAAGCGTGTTTTGCTCAAACAGCTGGTCTTTGTAAAACAAGTCTGATTTAACTATATTATCACATTACATTACAGCTCGAAGTTATTATTTTCAGTTACAGTAACTCAGCAACTGAATGAATACTTATCTTCCTGAATTTTAGATTTCATTTTAATTGTTTAAATTGGATGAGCCATCTCCATCCTCTGTTACTCTCATTCAGTTACTGTTAGCTTCATACTGTAGAGGTGAACTGTTTGCTCCAGTTTACCGCTGCTGCTGCTGCTGCTGCTGCACTCAGGAATAAATCTGAATATCCCATGAAAATAACAGCACAATCACCCTTTATGTCCCGGAGGTGTTTCTGTTTCCTTACCTGATAATAAATCACTCTGATAATCAGGTGAGCAGCTTTTGGTAATGACAGCATGGCCTCTGGTGAGCTGCTATATATAGACATATATAACAGAGGTGACCAGTGAGGCATAGAGGGCGGGAGACAATGTTCCCTCAGAGAGAGCCGGTTATGTCCTTTCTCTTTTCTCAAGAACATAAAGGCATGTGTGAGCGCTCCATTTTCCCCTCTTTTACCTCCACACACATGCACATGCAAATACAAAAACTCACATTTACAGAATACCTTTACATATCCTCATCCCTTTATGCATTCTTTTTATTTCCAGCTCTCTTCTTTCTCCCTTTTCTCCCTCCCTACACACTGTGCTGCCTTGTATAACACTGTGGAAACGTGCCCACCCCCATGAGACAGGTCGTAAATATAAGGTTCGCTCTAATGCACGGGGTAACAATGGAAAGGACACCCACACACACACATCGTCCAAGATAAATGCACAAGCACACACAGTACACTCATTGAAATACGTGCATTAGACACACATGCACGGATCCTGCAGTTTGTCCTTCAGGACGTTCATTAGCTGTGTCGCTCTGGGAGTCAAGAATAGGACAAAGTGAAGATTGAAGAAGGTGACTTTGTGCTGGCAGCCTCCCAGACCTGCTCTCTCTGCTGGTCAGAACAGGGATCTGTTACCAGAGGATACTCGCAGTGTCGCAGGAATATGCAGAATCTGTGATTTATAGCACTTAGTGCACATTAACCCAGCCTGGATTTGTCAAGTCTGTTGGGAGGAGTTGCAGACTTTCCGCCACCTCGCTGATACAGCTTTGGTTATGTTTAAGATCTCACTGGCCTTTGAACTTGGTATTACAATGTACCATCCATCCGAAAGTGTTTATAGATGTTCTGAACGGCTGCACCTGAAAACGAGTCTGGGTGATAATTTTACAGTTTGCCTTTTTTTCTCATCTAAATAAGTTTGGCTAAACTTTGGGTTTGTTTAAAACCGCCCTGACTTCTTTTTACTGATGTCACTGCGTTCCCAGATCTCAACAATTTCAGCAGCAGAGGAATGTTGTCATAACTGAAGGAATTTAATAAAGCTCATCTTATCTTATCTTATCTGAAATGATGGCAAAAAACAGCAACAAAAAATAAAATGTATATAAAAATGAAAAGAATCTGACCATGAACAGTCAATTTGTTTCCATTTGAAGCTGCTGCTTCCATGCAGCTTTTTCAGCTTGTAGGTGTCAAACAAACACGTGTGGATGCAAAGTTTCATATGCATAATTTATTTCTCACTGACATTGCTGATGAACAAATACACATTATGAAGCCTGGTACCTCCTCTCAGACTGACACACAACCACAACCAGAGCAATGGTACACAAAGCAGCGTTCAGGGCAACACTAACAAGCTGAGAGGATCCAAAAAATCAGCCTTAACATCATTGCACTAAACAGGGGGATGCTGTCATGCCAGAACAACAGAAAAATGGTTTTGCTGGGATCATCCAAACAAACATTTCTCATCGTTGGCCAGTGGAGCTGCAGCATGAACGCTTGTTGTCTATCATCATGAAATCAGTGAAAAGACTTAAATGAGCCATAATACTCACACAGATAGTCTGCATGTCATTGTTATATATGTGAACACACACCAGGACATCCTGTATGTAAACAGACAGTTTGTTCAAGTGTTCTTACCACTGATTCACAAAAACAGAACAAGAAAACGAAAAAGGAATCATTGGATTGCACATTAGAGCAAACAGAGAGAAAGATTAAAGCTGGCAGCTACAAACTTTAGAAGCTGAAGATGTTTCTGCTCAGTCAAACCTTTACTTTCTTTATGTTCTAGAAGTTGCCATTAAGCTTTAGAATTCAAACAGCTTTGAATGCTAAAAAAAAGAGCTTTGTTTGGTCACTTTGTGTTGGATTTACAGTAAAAACAAGCTGCAGTCTAGGAAAAGGACAATCACTCATGCCAGTGTGATGTCAAATTATGGTGAATATAAATATACATTAAGGTTTTTGAAGATTCCTTCTTTTTTTCAGCTCTCACTTGACATCATGACTTCAGAAAATTTGGCAGCGGATTATAATCGTCGGCTATATTTACATTAAGAACAATCGGCTTCACGTACAAAAGGAGAGACATGCTTGCTGTACATTTTTAATCATGACAGTCAGTGTTACGTTGCTGTTTTTAATGCTGCCACAGTTCTTCTGACCACTGGTTCTTTGCTTACATCAAAGAGGAATGTACAAATCTTACCACTCTAGGGGAGATGAAGGTTAAATCTGAAAGCTTAGCTGTGCGATGTGTGTGATGAGAAGAAAATGACTGAAAATGAGAAACGGTGTGCTGTATATCATTGAGGAAGTTCGGGACAGTTTAAGTTAGAAGGCATCTGAAATAGAAATGTAAACAGTATCAGGTCGACTGCGGGCAGCCTTTACTGAAGCCCGGCGTGTAGGTCGGATTCATGGAGGCTGAGAGACGGTTGCCTGGCAACACAGTAAAGGCTGTCAGAACTTTTAAGCAATAAAGATTTAATTTAAAAACCCCTGCATGCACTCACATTTTAAAAAAACAATAACTTTATCTGCTTCACTGTTCTATGAGACTGTTTTTCTGCTCTCAGCTGCAGTAAAAAGCTTTGGTTTAGGATTTTCTCTGTGGAGCCGTTTTGCTGTCTGCGCTAAAAATGAAAGAAAAAGTCATTGCTCACATTACATAAGAGACACTTCTCTAAGCCTTCTCGTTATCACAGTTTATGAGCTGAGGTACGTCATAAAGCTTCATTATTTCCTTCAAAACAAAAAAAAGGATTTCCAACAAGCATTAAAAATGTTTTTGACCAATAATCTACAATCTTTTTTTATTAACCTTCCATATTTCAAAGTGATGCATTCAGGTGTCAAACTCCAATCTCCTACATCCGCCCTTTGTCCAGTTGAATGCAACAGCGTCTCTTCTCAGACCTCTAACAATACTCAGCCATGCAGACTGTGATCTGCTTAAATAATTCCATTTAAATATTCAAGAATTTCTTCCCAGGCATTGTACATGACTCCCGGAATAGCTGGAAATTGTCCAAATATCCAGTCAATCAAGTTGTGTTTGATAAGATCCGTATTAGCCACACCGGCGACACTACTGTGGGGATGTCAGCTGGTCTGTTGATCTGTCGGTCCAACACTTTGCTCCATCTACTGGATGGATCCTGGTAGACATTCATGGTCCAATGAGGCCGAATCCTGCCGACTTTGGCGACTTTTTATTCAGCGCCAGCAGGAGAGTAAAAATTTCCTCTGGTCTAACACATCTCTGGGATTAATGATAACATAGCAGGTTAGCATGCTAACATAAGCATGCATGCATCTGCACAGAGGCTGACAAACCACAGCTTGAAGTAATGAGAGTAGAACACAGTCAGCAACAAAGAACCGAGCCTGACAAGCCTTCAGTCTGAGATGTCCTAACATGGTCACAGTATGAAGGAAAAACCTTTCTGATGACCTGCCTTCAGGTGCAACCTCACGCCTGACTTAGTGGTAAGAATCTAACAATAGCAAAGTAATCGTTCTTTTTTTACCCAACAAATTTTGTTTTGTGGTGTGTAAGTATGCTACCGTGGCTGCGGATGGCTACGTCTTGTTTATTTCCTCACTCTCATTCCCTTTCTGGCTCGGTAATGTTCCATTTACTGGTAGCTATTACTGCACGCGTCTACAGCCTCGTAAATGCATCTGATTTCAGGCTCTCAGGCCAGGAGACATCAGACCCTCTCAGTGTTACGAGCTCCCTCCGTCCACTGAGCTGAGTGGCTTGGACTTCCTGCAGGAGGCTCCAGGTAGAGGTCACTTCCTAACGCTGAGGATGGTCATCTGTAGACACTCCTCCTTTAGAGCCACTAGTTCTGTCTTGTAACTGCTTGTCTTGCCTCCATCGGCATAAACACAAGGCTGCTTCTTTGCTGACAGCGGCGTTTCCATAGTCACTGAACCGGCGTTGAGTATGTCTGCATGTGATGGTGAGGAAGAGGAGCCCCTGTGGCACGCTGCAGACAGTAAAGCGGAGAGAGCTCGGCCGACGTCGTGCCGAGCCCCCTCGTTGACGAAACAGTACAGAATAGGGTCTGCAACGCAGTTGAGGCTGGTCAGCGCCAACGATACATGGTACGCTGCGAACAAGCTCTCCTCTGAGCCGCAGTCACATGGCTTCCTCAGAAACATGACACTCCGCACCAGGAGGAGGATGTGGTACGGCACAAAGCAGAGCAAAACAATCAGGGTCAGACTCAGCGCCAGCCGCTGAATTTTAGCCTTTTCCTGACGCTCTGTTGAGACGTTGCAGCGCACTGCTGCCAGGATCCCACGATAGGCAACGAACATGGCTGTCCATGGAGCCAGGAACCCCAGAAATGTCCTGTACAGGTTCATCCCTGCCACCCAGTCCTGCATGGGATACTTCTCGAAGCAGAAGGTGTGGTTGAAGCGATCCTGGAAGAGCTCGTCGTGGAAGAGAGGAGCAGAGTTGGCTACGATCTCGATGATCCACACCATGGCGCTGACCAGGATGGCTGCAGGACGTTCAGCAGAGGAGGAAAGAAGAGGAGAGAGAAATATTAGACTTGGCAGTGGCTTCCATTCCTGCAGCCTGTGTGAATGCTGCTCTGTACTGAAAGAAAACAGGGAGCTCTTGGAATTACAGACATCTTTCGATTGATTCAGTGACACCATGTAACAACCCCAGTAATCATTCACTTCACCAAACAGCAGGCCTGTATTTTATCCGTACTGTCACCCATACAAAGAGTTTCCATCCAAAATGCTTTGCTAAATTGGGTAAAAAAAATAATTTCCTAAATTTCATCACTTTGTATTTCTAGCAAAGTCAGTCTGGGGCATTGTTTCTGATCTGTAAGGTACATGTCATTGATTAAAAGTGAGGACTTTTGCAGACATCCTAGTTTAATTAAAAAACTTCTCTTGACATGGAAGTGATCTTATCTGTGCACAAACTGAATTTCCTGTTATGTGAGGGAATGTCAGATTTGAAGACGCACATCCTCTCCGGGCTCAGCAGCAGCAGCTCAGCAGTTTGGGAAAGTAATCGTCTAACGTAATATTTTTATCCTGCAAAAACAGGACGAGCTCAGATCTCACATTACGCTGACGTGTTTTATTGGAAGATTACTTTATTTTAGATTCATCCATCAGAGCTAATGACACAATAACACCTCTTTTACCAAACTTATACTCTATGTTTGTATTTTTTATGGAGCAACCTTAGAATGATGTGAGCAAAGATTATATTTAATTATAAGTTCAATAACAATTTAATAAATTAGATGCCTGGCATTAAGGACACTCATCTTTTAAAGCACCATAACTTGTTTTTGGGGCTGATATATTATTTCAGAAGCCCATCCTGAACCACACATACCTGTTTTGATTCGCCGAACCTTGGCGAAGCGCAGAGGATACGCCACAGCCAGGTACCTGTCCAGTGATATGCAGCAGAGAAAGGCGATACTGACGTAGATATTAGTGTAGAAGATGAAGCCGAACAGCTTGCAGCTCTCCTGACCGTGGATCCAGTCATCGTGCTGCAGGAAGTAGTCGATCCACAGAGGAAGAGTGGTGATGTAGAGGAGGTCAGCCACTGACAGGTTTATCAGATAGATGCCGAGCTCATTGCGTTGGCGGACCTACAGGGAGGAAAGAATGAAGAATAAAGATGAAGGGAAAGAGAGGCGGGAGTGAGAGGCGTTAGAGGGTTGAAGATTTTAAGTTAAAGGAGAACATGATGAAGATGTGTGATGATGAGATTTAAATAGTCAGTGAAAAGATAATGAGGCAGCCTGTTTCCTTTTAATGCAAACGTTTAAAATAAAATAAAAACGTGTATTTCCATCAGCTGCAAACTCTTTGCATGTTTAAATGTCAAAACATGGAGAGAGAACCGCTCAGGTCTGAGTGTGTTATTGTTGTTCAGTGTCTCGTACAAATAAACAGATTCCAGATTTGTGGACAGATATTTCAGAGGCAGGAGTTCAACTTGTCCACCGTGAACCCATTAAACTTTTCCATTTTGATTTGTCAGCACTTTGATTGAAATCCAGCTACAAGCAGAGGGCTCTGTTGTCCATGCAGCATTGATATTACA
>JAPZEA010000024.1:26424740-26435058 GCA_029783685.1 Heniochus monoceros | reverse complement strand
CTCGAGAGGAAGACAACGGGACCAAGGTGTGCGTTTGTGCCTGTGTGTGTGTGTGTGTGTGTGTGTGTGTGTGTGTGTGTGTGTGATGGGTTGGGGAGTGGTAGGTAAGTAAAGCTGGGGCCTTTAGCTAACCACAGTCATCCTGCTGACTTCAAGGTCAGAGCTAAAACAGCACAGATTATCTTTCCAGGGGTCAGAAATAGTTCAGTACAAGGGATGAGGAAGAGGAGAGGATGGTTTACTTAGAACATTACAGTTATTATAAATGATAAATGATTAAAGACACAAAGAAGTTCAGTGTTGCATGTAGATTCTGCATTCTGCATCTGCCACTTATTGCTGTTTTGTAAGATGGAAATTGTAAACACAAAAACAGGGAATGGGAGGGAAGAGGGAGATGGACAGAGAGGAGAGAGAGGGAATGATGAAATAAAAGAAAAAGAGGACAAACTGGCTTGATCTTCAAGGGAAGAAGGAGGGAAGGAGTAGAAAGAGTGCAGACGAGAGAAGAAAAGGAGATTCTACTCATTTTAATATTACAACTGTTGGAGATGAAAGCAGGAATTCTGTGGGAGGAACAGCGGATTCATTGTGCCGACTGTTTACTAAAAAGACCATTAAGGTCTGCTGAAGCACTTCCCTGCAGCTCAATGAAGCATGATGCTTTCCCGGAGTCTCTCTGTCTGTGCCCGCCTGAGGTGGCTCATCTGCTCCACCATTTAACGACACTGTAGCATACTTACTTATTTCTATATGCAGCAAAACACGACACTTCTTACCCCACTGAATTGTCAATTCATAACAAGAACTGTTCCTAAGCCGTCTCTCAGAAGAAGCAAGTGGCTGCCATTCATTCTTGTACAGCATCAGAATCAGTTTCCATAGGGTGAAATAATCCATGATGGTAAACATGAACCCATAATTTGATTTGGTCAAACTCCATTTATCCTGCATTTTGTTTCCCTCTATTTCTTCCAGACATTAAGAAGCAGAGGACTCTCGCCAGGAAATAATCCTTCAAAGACATGTCACTTCATAAACTTCACTGTGCTCTACTCTCACATGCATATCTTAAAATTCAGAGCGTCTGTGCCAGCCCACAGACCAGTGAATTCACGACTGCGACACAAAACAATTAAAGGTGAAACCACAGGATAGAAGGTGCCTAGTTTAAAACACTCAGATTGCAAGCCTGCAGCCTCCTTACTGCCACGGTTTGCTCATTATCTGACAGAAAAGCACATGAACGCAGCGCTGTCAAGCACTGGCGAGCGAATGCAGCACAACTGCTGCATTAAAAAAATCTGGATCCCTATCAAATCCTAATCAACCAATTTCTCAGCCACACTAACTCTGAGCCATGTCTGTTTGTTTTAGAGATATCCCTCTGACAGGCAGACAGGCTGAGGCTTGAAAACTGAACCTCCCTCATACTTCACTGGCAGAGGTAAAGATCTGAGATCTACACACCGCTTCTCACAATGCTGAAATGGCAAAATTTCAAGTAGAAGTAGACAGTAAGTCAGCTACAACTGACACAAGTAGTCTCCTTTAACTTTAAGATTCAACGTGGAACACTTCTACATAGTAAATTACACACTAAAGGGCTTTTTATAGCTGCAAAGCTGGATCAGATCTTATCTAAAAGAGCAATTTCTGGTCCCTGCACAAGGTAAGAGTCGGAGAGGCTGAGTGGCACAAGTGGCTGATTTAGTTGTTCTGTCTCATGATTTATTAACTGTCTGCTGGAGCTGTGGCAGGGACACGAGTACCTCCTGCACTGTAACGTCAGAGCCTCCAGCTCATCCCGTTTTCCATCTACTAATGCAGTTTGACTTCTCAAGAAGTTGACGGGAGCAAAAAGCAGCCTGCTGTGCGACGAGAGGAAGTGATGTCTGATGAAGATAAAAACCGAGTTCAAAGTGAGGAGAAATGTGCTGCGTGTTGTGACTTCATTTTCACTTTCTTTGATGCCATAAAACCCCTTTAACGGTTTATAATGTACAGTAAGAACATTGTGTTCACTTAGTGTGGAGAATTTAATCCAGATCAAACACACTGAAGCAATGTGTGACTGAACGTTATGGGATGTGAATACACTGACATACTGACCTAATGATCCAAGTGCCAGGAATAATCCCAACAACTACAGGAAAACTACAGAAAATGTAGTTAAATAGATAGATAGATAGATAGAAAGATAGATAGATTTGTAAAAATAGTTACAGTAATTCACTTTACTGTTACTGCATGTGCTTTTCCAGTAGACACTCGTAAAGTACATGTTGCAGGTGTAATGACTGTGCGCGTTCATCCCTCCAACACACAGCGCTGAATGGTGTCTGTGTGTCTGCAGGTCACGGTTTCACTTCACTCTGTGAAGAAAAGAGCGAGGACTCAGCGGAGGAGAAGCATAACGCTGTACTCACATTCAGGTTCCCGGATTTCTGCTGTCGCCTCCCAAAACTGCTCGTATCCACCCAGAGACAATTCACTAATTCACTCAGGCACTTAATTCATTCAACCTCGGCGGAAAGCGTTCAGAAACAGAGACGGCGGGCGCGTTCAGGGGCGTCCAGAGCGCAAAGCAATGCGCACAGTGCGGCAACAGCCGGCAGACTGAGAGAGAGAGATAGAGAGAGAGATAGAGAGAGAGAGAGAGAGAAAGAGAGAGAGAGAGAGAAGTGGTGGGTGGCGTCATCATGTAATGCCTCCACTCTCATGAACATCAGGCTCAAACCTGATTCCAAATAAGTTAAATGTAAATAAAACAGAATTCAGTCAGGTGCGAACGAGCTGTGTTCACCCACACCGGCGTTTTACTAAGTGTTCCATGTGGTAACATCCTTCATCCATAACTATGAGGCTTGTTTGAATCGGAATGAGCAAATATTTACAAAACTCAATGAAGCCGGTGACGTAAAGCATTAAATATACTGTGAATATGCGTTATTTGTATGTTTTATGTGAATTTAAAAAAATCTCTAATTCTACAAAAGGCTAAAGGTGCAAACAAGTTGGATCATCATGCATGAAGTTTGTCTGTTTTTTCCTGTACCAGCACCACATACTGAATGGTGTGTGCGCGCGCGCCCACGAGTGTGCACGTGCATGATGAAAAAGCAGCAGAGGGCGCGCTGAGCTGTGTCTCTGTGCATCAAGAGAAATATTGCAGAGCTGAAGTATGTTGGGTTAACGCCAGATGATGGGATGAGCCGTGTTGCAGGCTATAATCATTAATGTTTTGCACGTGTAGCTGCGCAGCAAAGGGACTGTTATGGTGACAATATGTAACACTTGTACACTATAAACATTTGTTTGGGTACAAGATAATACTGTGAATTTGAGTTAATGTGCAAGGTCTGGATATGTGTATGTGCTGGAAAGATTACTGATTAGCATAACAAATTCACGGGCTAGTAAAAGTACTAACAGCTATCACTAATGGTCATTTATAGTCTGATAAAATGTTTACTTCATATTAATATTTAAACCACAGCAGTTCATGTGGTGTTTTTGTTAGACTTACAAACGGTGCTTTGTGTGAAGGTTGCACCAGTCTGGACAAAGTGTTCATTCTGAGCCTGTTCCTGTAACAGATACACGCTGCATGTCATTCTAGTTAAAACAACATGGACAATGAAAAATGTGAAGAAAAAGGCGATAAGTGATTGAACACGTGTGTCATGTTATCTGGACAGGACATGAAGCTCTCTGGTGATAGACCACTCCCTGGCTCATCTGGGATCTAAAAGTGGGAGACGATGGTGTCATTTCTGTGGAGAAGTGATTTCCATGCGTTTCTGCTTTTCTCAGAATGAATTCCATGTGTTTTGCATTTGATGATCACCCTATGAGAAAGCTGCTGGGGCTGGCTGTGGGCAGCTTCACTCGTTCTGCTATGTTCTCTGTCTGGAAAATGACTGTTGTCTGCATGTTGAACCTGGAGGAACAAGGAGAGGGGTTTCATGTCCTTGTTGTAATGCTGCACATGTGAACTCTGTGTATGTTTTATATTCATTATTATGAATATTTGAGATGCACAGTGTAAGTAATAAGTACTGTGTGTAAGCCTCCAGAAAACGAATGCAAGTCAATGTAATGTCCTCCGAAGTGACGGAAACACCACTGTGTGTTTGTGTGTAATCCTAAACAGCAGTCAGGTAAAAGCCAAGCTTGTTGGTGTAAAACATCTCCCAGCAGTGAACTCATTATGTCCCATTAAAACACCATCCAACTCATTTACTCGGTTTTTTATGGAAATTGAGCAGCACTGAGCCACTGGGTGCTTCTGGCTTACTGCACAGAGTCTGTCTCTGAAGCAGAGGTGGGGAACTTCCAGCCTCTGGTCCATGAGGCAATTCATAAATACAATAAAGCAATTATTTTATTGTATTTTATTTTATTGTAATGTATTTTATTTTATTATTTATTTATAAAAAGAAAATAACATAAAACAGTAGTTTAGGCGTTTTTCCGAGCGGTTACTGAACGCCACACACGCGTCGCGTTGATATCACGTAATTGCATCATGGCGCCAGACAACAACACATAAGTACTGTCGCAGTTTCAAAAAAAAAAAAAAAATGGACAAACGATTATTTTCTGTTGTTGTTGAAGCAAAAAGCAAACCAGTGTGCTTAAGTAAATTTGTGGGACAAGCTCGCAGTGTTAAAAAGGCGAGTCTGCAGAGTCATTACAGCTACAAACATGCTAAACTGGATTAGCTGCGAGGGAAAAATCGCCTGTATGAAGTTCTTCAGTGGGGTTTGATGCTCAACAAGCAGCTTTCACAGACACATTCGGACAGAGACAGTGTTCAACAGGCAGGTTTATAGCGAGCGAGCTAATAGCTAAGAAGCTAAAACCTCATTCAGAAGGAAAATTTGTGAAGGAGTGACTTGAAGCTGCTGTGGAGCTGCTAACACCAGACAAAGTAAGAGTGAGTATCAGTTTGACTGGACTAATTCATGGAGATGAAGGAAAACCTGCCATGGAAACTCAGTGATAGTGTCTGTGTGCTTTCATGGTGGACATTACCAAGAGCCTATCAGAGCTGAACCTCGAGCTCCAGCAGCTTCCCAGCTCTCTGCTTTCAGAAGTGAAATTAATATTTTGGCAACTGGAAAGAGGAAACACTGCGTTTTCCTACTCAAACCTCCTGCAGGAATTTGGCGAGAACATGAAAAGTAAACAAAAGCAACTGAAGATATTTGCTGCGCCATTTAGTGTTGAACCAGCTGATGCGCCTGACAGACTACAACACGAAATCAATGAGCTGCAAAGCAACAACCTGCTACTGAGAGCAGCTCAAGACTGACTGGCCCAAACCTGGAAAACCAGCTGCAAGTAGCATCATCATCATCATCATCATCATCATCCTCATCATCATCACTACCATCTGACATCAGACTCCTCGCCAAAAAGAAGCAGTTCCAGCCATCGCAGAGGTTAGTGTGATATCACCAGTTTGCTCAAGTATGCAACAGTGTCATCCCTAAACACTTCTCACCAAGCCAACACTTACTCATTTGTAGCTGTTTTACTTGAAAATTAATCTAGTAAACAAAAGCAAAACTCAGACACAGACAGCTGGGTTCACAGTAGGATGCTGATAGATTTTGCAGGGAAAAATGTCTTTTTTAAATTTAGTTTGAGACTCATAATGTGAAAATGTGTCATAAAAAAAACACAAAAAAGTACGCTTCTCAAAACCCTGAACCTTTTCTTTTAGAGTTGTTAAGAAAATGGGTCGCACTTTATTTTATAGTACGCTAATAAGACTTAACAAGCAGTACTTTTCTGCCTAAATAGACAAAATCTGGAAATCTCTTTATTAGACAGCACACAAACCACCATACGCCTAAATTATGCTCTAATTACACACCACATATGATGCTGCATTAGACCCAAAAGTATACTGTACTTAGACACTATTATACCAAATTATGCTGTCATTAGAAACCAAATAGGAGATCATAGTCTAATTAGAATCAAGTGCAAAGCCATATCAGATCCAAAATATGCTCCAGTTAGACACTATTCTACCATTACTAACAAACTCTGCTGTGATTAGACACAGGCAATGCTACTAACATTGGCCTATTATAGCTCAGCCAGACAGCATAGATAATTAGATGAAAATGCCATATTATGCATGCCTGTATAATAGTCAGACAATACATTTATTTGGCCGTTATTTAACACAGTTTCACTTTGTGAAAGGATCATTTGTTGCTATCACATGTCCCTCGTAGTCTGGACGTTCTCCAGAGCCCAGTGGAGTTTGTAGGTTGTAGTAAATACCAGAATACGTTTCCTCATCGCTCTACTCCCATACCAGTTAAGCTGCCAGGACATCTTTATTTCTTACTGTCAGTCCCTTATTAGACGTAATTTGCGACACATTATAACAGAACTGTACTCTAAACTACAGTGAAATCACATCCTGAATAGCTCCGTCCACACGTTTGTGTCCACACCCGTCACCCCGAACCAGCTCTGTTGAGACAGGTGGTCTCTGCTGAACACTGAGTGGATCCAGGCCAGTGTGAAAAAGATAGAATCGACACCACGCAGAGATGAAAGACGCAGCGTCGTCTTCTTTGCCGGGCTACACAGCTTTTTATGACTTTTTCAGGAGAACCAGGTGGGATGTGTGTGAGGTGGGTTAGCCTGGAACGATACCAATAGTCCAGATACCTGCAAAACTAATTACATTCCCATCACCCTCTGCTGTACTTTGTGTTTGGTAGTAATCAGTAAATGCTAGTATGCAAACAGGCTAAGTTAAGATGGTGAACATGATAAACATTATACATGTTTAGCATCAACATGTTAGCATTGTCATTGCGAGCGTGTTAGCATGCTGATGTCAGTGGTCAGTGCAGGTCTCTGTGAGACTGAGTGAAGCTCTATCAGTGCAAACAGTTTACTGGAGAAGTTTACTTGGTTGTATTTTTGCCTTTAGTTTGTTTAGGTTTGCACTGCTCAAGTTCAAAGAGGTCTGACCTCCTGGAAGTCATTAGAGACGAGCCGCTGCCTTCACTAACATATTACATCATGGTGAAAAATGTGTTGTGCAGCTGCAGATGAATATTTTCAGGCACCTGTGCAAAGCTTTTTCTGGTTGCTTGTGAGTCATTTCTGTTGACAATCAAAAAAACCATAGTATAGATAAAGCACTCTGAGGTTAAACATTGCAACTGGCTGCACCTGCATCCATGTTTACAGCAGTACGTAGCAGTTACACTGGAGTGTAAGTGCTCTGTTACTCTGATGTGTTTTTGGAACAGCAGGCAGTGGAAATATACTGGACATGAAATGATTCTCATGCAGGTTTTTTTTTTCCGCTCTGCAGGACGTCTATCAGACAAACTGCTGTTATTCAGCAACACCCCATACATCAACACATTGCTCAACGGGCTGTCGGCAGCAGCTCGGACACCCTGGTGGTACGGAGAATAGGCTGTTCGACACAATCTGCATTCTTGACCTTCTTTCTGAGCTCTTCCTCGCCTCCACTCCCTCTTTCTGACTTGTTATCCTGTTCTCTCAGCTTGTTCCATCTTTCTGTTTTTTCCCTTCTCAGCCCTTGGTTCGTGCAGTGAGGCTGAATGTTGCTTCTCCTAAATAATGCTGTGAACAAGTGGGTGAAAGTAACACTTTCATGACTGGTTTGCAAACACTACAGCTTGACCTCAAAGTTTTAGCATGCATCCCCGGTTTTAAAGCTTGTACTTTGTATACACACCAAAAATATGCACTAAATCTCTTCCAGCTGAATCTAAATGTCTGATGTTCATAACACAGCTAACAAGTTGTTGTTTTGTGACATGAAAGCAGGCCTATATAAGAAAGTAAATAAATTATGTTTATGTTTAATTTAATTTTATTCTGTTTACTTGTGTAAACGGAGAGAAAAACTTGTGGTTTGATGAGGAATGTTTAAAATGATACCACAGCAATGAAATGCAATATAAATGAAGAAGAACACCTGAAATTAACACTGTTGCAAAAACAAGTCAGTTTTATGACGTGATGAGACAAAGTTAAGATTTGGTTTAATGTTTATGGAAAAGTCTTGGTTTGGGTGAAAATGAAGTTAATTAAGGTTCGGGGACCTTCATCATCATCACTCCAATAAGAAGCACTTGGGTAAGATCAGAGACTGTGGTTCATGGAAACCAGCGATGACTGTAAGCAGGTAACGTGAAACAAACGGCAATCTCCCGTGTTAAAGTGTGACGTTATGTTGATCTATTGATCCACCTGAACCTCCTCTGTCTGCAGACCTTGTCATCCTTTTTTCTCCCATTACTTTGGCTGCTGGAGGGCTTTATCACTTGAAAATAGACATAATGTCATTTTGGGGCATTTGCTGAAACAACTGATTCTGTCATTTTTCTTTGATCTCGAAACTAAAGTATCCAAATGTACATAAAAAGCTTGATTTCAGTACATTAAAGCACATCTTTTCATGCAGTAATACAACAGAAGTGTTTCTGTGACTCACAACTTTAAGAATACTCGACTGCACTTAAGTGTATTATAGTGCAGTTTCTTATACTCAAGTTTTCATTTAATCATTCTTCGGCTTACCCATTCTCTGCCTGATGTTGTTATGAACTTGTGTCCAGAATATTAATTGATGTTTGCATTATTCCAAACACAACATCTTGGCAGACGCTGTGGTGTATTAACTGAACTGCAGCACATGCACAGATGATGAACTGTTGTGTGATGCTGAGGTTCAGTGCCTTAGTGAGGTGCTGATAGGCCTCCCTCAGAGCAGGATGAAAGATTTGCTGCTTGTGATTTAAATTCAGGTTACATAGATTTTCCTTGACTCCTTGTATGTTGTATTATAAGCATCAATGTATGTTGTTAACTAAGAGGATTTTTGTTGTAATCCAGGATCAAATCATTTTATTATAATCTGTAATGTTATCTCTGACCAACCTGCAGTCAGATGACTTTACTGCAAAAGGCTGATTCCCATGAAATTAAGAGCATAACAACAAGTCAGCCTTTGTATGTCACTTCTGTTGTAATTCTCTGCGTCTGTGCCTTTTACCTCCATGTCTCACAAGCCCAAAATCTCTGTGCCAGAACTGCATATCACTTGACACAAGATCTAAGTCATCATTATGACCTTTAAAGGAATACACAGATTTTTTGGAGTGATCAGTTTGTGTGTTAACTTCATCAGGCAGCTTGTAGAGACACAGTTAGAACATACAGAATCTTTAAATGTAAAAAATCTGCATGTCACAGAGTTTATCTGCAGAGCGGTGGAGTGGAGGAGGCTGTAATATCTTCACAGGAAGTGACCGTGGTACGCAGTGGAAGACTGTGTACTGGGGACAAAACAGCAATATATAAACATAATTTAATTAATATGCAAACATATATTTATCTCATGTATGTGATCCACTCTTCTGTGATATGCAAATCTGCAACTGCAACCACAATACCTCTGGATATATTTCCAAAAATATTATAATTTCACATTTGGATGTGAGTCAGTGCATAAATAGCTGCATGATATGTGTGTATTTACATTTCCATAGCCGTGCCTTAGGTTGAGGAGAAAATGTTATGATTGTGGTGATGTTACAACTTCAGTTCTCCCATGAAACCACCGTCCCCGAGTCCTCCATAATGTCTGCACTTTGTGATACATAATCATCTTATAGTCATCTTATCTCTACAATTAACTACATTTTGTCACTGCTGAACTTTACTACCATCTGTTGAATAGGGATAGGGCCAAATGCCTGATCTGGTAATTTTAATGAAAATGAAAAATGCTTCTTGTATCCGCCCAGTGAGTCAGATCCATTCCAAAATTTAATGGCACCTTCCTTTGCACATGCTACACCCTTCCACCACAAAATCATGAAAATCAGGCTTTCCATAATCCTGCTGACAAAGAAACAAACAGAGGGAACTGAAAACAGGCAAAAATGAAACAGCAATGCAAACATGGAGCGGACTTGTCTTAGTTTCTTATTTATTTTGTCGTGTTTTTCCCAACCAATCAGTGTTGAGCTGACTTACAAACGTACAACCTGTATCTGTCTCATAAATATCTGTTGCTTTTTCGTGGCAATTTTTCTACAGTTCTTTTCTTCTTCTGTGCTTTTTTCAGTCATTCTTTTGCAGTGTGTTGCGGTGAGATTAGACCTAAAGTCCTGAAGTGAAACCTGTAGTTACCATCACTTCATTGTTTCAGTCCCATAGTAAAAGTGTGTGTGTGTCTGTGTGTGTGTGTGTGTGTGTGTGTGTGTGTGTGTCTCTGTGTGTGTGTGTGTGT
>JAPZEA010000024.1:25977713-25988499 GCA_029783685.1 Heniochus monoceros | reverse complement strand
ATGAATTGGCTACAGTGCTGACACAGCCCTGCTGCCAGTATGTCCCAGTGCCCATTTGTCGTATTGCAACAACAACTGAAATACTTGTTTTCCCAATAAACAACCATTATAAAAGAGAGTCCGTAGCTGTTGACAGGACACCATCTGCAAACATGGCCAACTGATACTCTTTGTATATTGAATTATGTTCCATGTAATGTCCCCACAGCCTAGAAAGGCAATTTTTATGTGCGTATCATCCTGACAATATAAAGTCTAGACGAGCATGCGCAGAGCACAATGCTGAAGCAAACCTAAAAGGAAGCAAACATTTATGGCTCAGGCGCTTGGTGAGCAATTTTATTTATTTATTTATTCAATTAGTCGAGTATCCAGTTCTTGTAATACCTCCAGGGTTTCCTCAAAAGTCAGCACGTCCAACACTGCTTGCTATCGGTCAGCGGTTACCCAAGTTTAACTCAATGTGGGAGATTCCCTGCCTCTCCTCTCTACCATGCTTTTGGTTTCCTGTTCTCAGGAATGAACTGGTTGCAGGTAACAATCCCTTCGCCCTTACAAAAATGATTCCACTTGTGTTTGAGCAGCTCAGGCTGGCGGGGGGGGGGTCGCAGCCACAGACTCTGCTATCTCCGAAGCTTGTCAAGCATGCTGTTGGATACACAGGAGACATTTCACAGGTGAATAGACAGGCGCACACACACACACACACACACACACACACACACACACACACACACTGGTTCCAGGGGAATGTCAAGGGTGATAGAGAAAGGGAAACGGGTGAAAGAATTTCAGTCCTCATGTAAAAATCAACAAACACTTTCCCCTCCCCTCTCTCTCCCTCTCAGTAATCGACAGCATGTTGAGTTGAGCGTCTCCAAGTAGTCGCTCTCCAGTTCTGCATGGCTACCTACCAATTGGAATACCATTACAGTCAAATCACACACATACACGCACAGAAACAGATATGCAGGTACACACACTGATGTGAGAGTAGACACACGGCGTGACAAACACGTCTGCACAGGCAGTAATGAAGCCAACGCACACACAGGCGTGTGTGTACAGTATGTGTTTGTGCACCTGTACACTCTGAACACACAGACAGAGCTCATCATTTTCCATTCTCTCCCTCTCTCTGTCATCTCTCACTGTCATTCATTCTCCCTCTCTCTCTCTCTCTCTCTTCTCTCTCTCATGTCTTTGTCTCTCTGTCTTTTTAATGTCAGCTGCAACGTCCTTTTCTTTTTAATCTCCAGCCGGACAAGCGGCAGATGAGATGGGGTCGGCGTGATTTGTCTCACCCGCCATCGTGCCGACGGAGTTGGGTTTGATTTGTAACGCGCTCTGACCCTCTTGCCCCGCACTGGAGCGCGTTTGATTTGTGACCCGCTCTGTCTCTCTGTCTCGCCGCTGTTGCGCCTTTGATTTGTGGCGCTCTCCGGCCCTCCTGCTCCGCACCGGCAGTTGAGAGAGGTTGGACATAAACATGTGGCCCGGTGTCCCCGCAGTAACTAACTGTCTCCATTTTTTTTCCTCTCTTGGGTCAAAGATGAGTTCTTCTTGCAGGACAGAATCAAATCAAGCATGCCATGGGAGAATTAACCCTGCCGTCTATCTGTCTACCTTCCATTTGCATATTGCATTTCAACAGCTGACATTTGGATGACAAACTAACATTGTTTGCCATTGCACTCCAGTCCATGAATTAGATTTACTCTGCTTATAAAAGACAATGACTGCTAAATGCCATATCTCTGTGACTGAGGGTGTGTACGTGTGTGCATGTTTGTATATGTACGCAGTCTGGCTATTGTCCATAACAGCGTCTTTCTGTCTCCCGTATGTCTCTGCGAGTAAATGAAAACGCCAGTCTCTCTTTGTCTTTCCTCCCGTCCTCACCATCCCTCTCCCCGTCTTCCTTTTGCAGGAAACGTGCAGACATTTATTTGCAGTCGGCTAATACCGTGCTTATTTACCAACCGCACTTATTCACGATGACCTTTAAGGAGAAAGGGAGAGATCTAATGAGGAGGACAGGGTGGCAGCTCGGAGATGGAGGGAGAAGATGAGAGGAGATGGTATGACTTCAGTCTTGTGTGTGTGTGTGAGTGTGTTATTAGGCATATTTTTACTCACTGACATTTAGCTGCCAAACACAGACTGTCCCTTTCTATTTAACTCAGCCTTTTTAGGAGATGGATAGAACAATCTCCCTATATCTCACTCCTGGAGCTGGTTTACTGACAAACCCATTGAAGGACTGACAAGGTAATTCTCTGGCTGTTTTTTTTTTTTTTTCTGATATGAGGAAAGTGAACATCATGGTTTGTCAGTATGGCTGATAATCCCAAACTGAACATCTACCGTATTGAGGCTGGCTGGCAAATGTAATGTGACCGACCGGAGATAAAAACTTACTTTATATAGCTGAGCTCTACAGAATATGCCACTCACTGAATGACATGCTGTCTGTTTACTATGTTTACTTTCTAGTAGTGTTTTTCTGTCTGTGTGTGCAGGTGTTTATCGCACAGGACAAATATGTCCTCCTCTCCTCTCTCACAAATATGTGCATCTGTATGTAGAGAGGAGAGTGTCAGTGTTCCAAGAATACAAGAGGCATGCCGATGGGACATTCTGATCGTTATTGAAGAAGTTCATATTAATGGCTTTCGCCACTATTATCCTTTGTCTTACTT
Source organism: Heniochus monoceros (assembly GCA_029783685.1). Lineage (NCBI taxonomy): Eukaryota > Metazoa > Chordata > Actinopteri > Chaetodontiformes > Chaetodontidae > Heniochus > Heniochus monoceros. The sequence goes on along the minus strand of JAPZEA010000024.1, from coordinate 25,985,797 downwards.
TTATATGGGGATTAATCATGTACTAAGTTTTGGAACTACAATTTCCATAATGCTTTGGGGGATCTAAACAGGAAGTATAATGTTGCCATTGCATCACAGGGTTTAGTGGTGGGCCACAACTTGTTTTTAGCTTATGTTTGTTTACATTTTGGCTAGCTGACGTATTAAAAGTATGCCAATTTAGCTATTAGCAGTTCCTGTTTGTAGTGTACTCATGGATGTACAAAGAACTTATCACTGGATTACTTTGATACTGAAGAAAGCTTAAATCTGGGCCAAGTTCTTTGGTTAAATGGAGCGTCTATTCTTCTGTGAGTTCTAAGTGGATTTACGGATGTCTATTTCCGATGGACATTAGGGATAATGATATCCTCAGGAAGCTTAAGTCACTATGAGTCTAGATGCATGTGTATTATGTCTGAGTGTTCAGATTAGGCTCACTTATGACTGAGAGAAACAGCACAATTTGTGAAGCGAAGTGGGGCAAATGAGCAGTTTTCAGACCACCAGCATGCACTGCCCCCTTTACTCCACACAGTATCTTTGCCTCCATGCCACCACTTCAACTCTCCCGCGCCGCCTTGGGGAGGAAGGTCCCACAGTTTGAAAACCTTTGGAATATAATAAGATTTAATGTAATTTGGAGCTAGCTGGACTTTGTTCCCAAGTTGGGTAATTGGTTTCTAGGGACTGAGGTCCCACAAAGAACTCTTATCTCTGGTTAAACTTTAAATTGCAGTTAATTCCTTTTAGGTAATTTAAATATTGCTAACGTTTGCCCGCAGCATCTGCATTTCTCATGTTTCCCCAGTTTTTTATTCAGGGTTATCAATTCATTTATCATCTCTTCTGTGTGTGCTTTATATTTCAAGTGGATAACCACTAGTTGACTGTTCTGTTTGTCCATCTGCTGTGTTTGTAACAAAATAAACAACATCAGATGGTGTTTTTCTGTCAGCTCCAGCAGAAACACTCTGTTAGAGCGACGGCATTATCAAGAAAATATACAGTGTGTCAGCTTGACCTCAGCCTTACAGTAGAGAGCACTTTCAATTCACCACGCTGAAGAAATGACCAGCTTTGTCTGTTGAAATGTTGATGATGAATGAATACAGAACATAACTACAAGAAAGAGTGATGAAACTAGTTTTTCCTAATTAGCATCTCGCATGGATCCTGCAGTGACACTGGTGTGAGTGTGTGTGAGTGTGTGTGTGTGTGTGTGTGTGTTTGTGTATAGCAACAGAGAAAATGCTGCTGTTGGACCCAATAAGGTTGCTTCATTCTAGATGACAAGATGTCACACATATGCACACACACACACACACACACCCTTACCTCCTTAGTCTCCATCTGGCATCCTTCAGCATGCTCCCCTCCTCGCCCATCTCCCACTGCAACAGCAGCTGGCCGCCTATGAAGATGTTTTGGGACGCCGCTCGCCGGGATACAACTGCGTCCAGCGGGGGAAACGGATGGGAGGCGGAGGAGGAGGTGCTACGCCACTGAAGCAGAATTAACATGAATTCTGGGAGTATGAGTCCTGATTCAGAGGAGACCTGCTGTTGCCGTTTTTTTGGGGTTTTTTTTGCCAACTCATGAATCCGCCGCTTTATGTGCAGTTGCGGAGCCGCGCCTGAAGGTGGCGACAGTGTACAGAGAAATGACTCAAGTCTATGTGGACTCTGAAATGATTAAGCTTCATAAACAGTCACGGTAACATCCCGGTCCAACACTGGTAAGTCCTGACTGTTATTGTGATGATGTCTTGAAACTTTACTGAAACAAAACGAGGAAAATAGCCCTAAATGATATCTACAAAAGACCGTAATGTAACGCTACCGTAATGTAACGCTACCGTTACGCTTGTGACGTTACTTTGCTAACAACGACAAAAAGTTAACGAACTTATCACATCGCAAAATAAGTCAAACTCTTTACAAAGACACGATGTACAATAATTAAAGTTTCACGTGTCCCATTTCGCCGTAATTTAACAGAAAACAACAAATACAAATCCCGTAAGTTACCGTTCCTTTTACTTTTTTTACTTCGTTACCGTCATTGTACGTCAATACATCACTTTAAAAGGCTTCCGTTTTTACAGGAAATAACAAAATAAAAGCCTAAAAATAAAATGATTTTAATTGACAAATTAAACATGTTAGTCACAAAACAAACTAAATATAGTATTCACTGTGTGTTGAATTAAAATTAAACGAAGTCCAGTAGCTTTTCTATTTTTTCAGTGTGTGTCGTGTCTTTAGATTTACCAGCTGAGTTGATTGCAACTCTTCCTCTTTTAAAGAACTGTTGCTTAAGATTACAGTAAGATTACCAAATTACCAGGAAAGACCATTAAGTACTTTTTTTTTCCCTCTGTGACATTTCCTTGTACTCTGTTTAAGTCCTTCAATGATCTCCTTTCTGATTCCTGCTCTGTGCATCTTTCCCTGCTTTTGAATGCCATATCGCCCACTCTCTCTGCCAGCCAGTCAGCTTCCTGCAGCAAAGAGGCCACCTCTGCAGACTTAGGGACATTAATGTCCCCTGTTTGGTCGCCTCTTCCTCTTGGTGTGTTAAAACAAGGATGCCTTTGAGTCTCCCTGTCCAGCTGCACAGCCACATTCACAAGCACAAACACTACCTCCCTGTGTAATCACTTGCCACACTGAGAAATGACAGAGGGAGTTATAAAAGGTAGAAATCAGGGTGATAGACTTGATTTTCGGGACACTTCAGACCCTGGATAAACAAATCTAGATGGGAGATTCAACAATATTATCATCCATCTAATGATTTATTTTCAGGAACTGATTCCTTTGCCAAGTTCAGGCGATAGCCCAGAAAACTGCATCAAAAAGTGACACTTAGGTGTGGCCTATTTTTTTCTGTGTTGATGCTCTGAAAAAAGAACCGCAGATGTAGCTTCCTGGAGTACACTGATGGTGCTCAGATGATTGCTCATCACTATCTCACTCTAACTCTCCTCCTCCTTCCTCTATGGGTAGTGCATTGTGTTCTCTCTCTCTTTCTCTCTCTCTCTTTCTCTCTCTCTCTCTCTCTCCTCTCCCCTCCCCCTTGTGTGCACACACACACACACACACACACACACACACACACACACACACATACAGAAACTGATGTGAGTTCCCCTATCTGTCAGAGCCAGTTCCTCCATTTAAGATGCTGACTTGTTTATGTAGAAGGGACAAGTGAATGACTTTTGTTAGCTCTCGCACTCTACATTGAAGCTTGTTTGAGGCTTTTCCTCTTTAACATTTCTGCTTTGTTGCAGGTGGAGGGAGCACAAAGTCAGTTTTGTTGATGATTTGTGGTTTATAGACATCTTCAGAGAGCAGAGAGAGAGAGAGGCTGACGCACAGAGAGTGGTTTGATAATCAGGGTTTAGGCGTGGAGTTTGGTCTAGTCGATGACTGGTAGGTGGGCAGCCCTCACCCCCAGCAGCTCTCCATCCTGTGCCCGCTCTCGCTGTCCTGGGCACACATAAACACACAGAGGACACAGAGGAGGAGAAGGAGGAGGAGGAGGAGCAGGGTCAACCATGGAGCTGTAGGGACACGCTCAGATGCCCGTCCGGATCGCCAGTGGAGGAGGAGTGCAGCTGAGGAGAAGAGCTCTGCAATGAACAAGACCAAGAGGTAATTTTAAAAAGAAAGGAAGAGAAGAGGGTGCATCAAAAACCAAGAGCCTGCTGCACTCAGACCCACTTGCAGCTCAGTTTCTTATGCAAGTGTAAGTCTAAGTATGTGTCAGCAGCAAGTGTTTTGTGTGCAGCAGCGATGTGTGAACTTTGAGGTTATGAGATGCAGTGTGGTTTGTGCAAAGGCTCGAAGAGAAATGAGGGCATTTAGTTTTATTTTCTGCTTGGTGTGCATGTTTTCTGCCCTTTATTTGAATCTAACCAGTGTGCAGTGGCGACAGAGCTTTGTGTTAAAGGCTGCAGACACACATACACACTCACGCACAGCCTAATGTGTTTGACCTGCATATCAGCGAAGAGTATCAACATCTCAAATTATTTGTGTGTACTGCACACAAGCGAGCTCTGACATTCAACAGTTGTGCGTGCCTGTTGAGCGCTGCCTGTTCGTCTTTCCATGGAAATGTGTTCTGCTTTTCTGTTCTCTCCAGCTAATCTCAATTTACATGTCAGTTCAGTGCTGTTTTTTTTTTTTGCTTTTGATCTAAGTTACTGCTGAGAAACTCCACATTTAGTAGCCTTTTTTTTTTCAGTGGTACTTTTTTACTGCTGTAGTTGTGACCACAGCTCTTATCAGATTGCCTGGAATGAAAGGGTTGTGTGTTGAATGTTAAGGTAGTCAGACATGTGTTATAAGTGATTTAACTACCTGAGTTTAAGGTGGACTGTGTGTCCTCTTCAGTGGTGAGATGATCTTAAACCAGTAGTTAGAATTGCAATATGTAGCACGCATTTCTCAATACTGAGTTTGCCTTTTCAAAACTCTTCACACAGTCAGCACAACAGAAGTCAGTGTGGACAAAACTGTGCATCACTTTTCATTGCTCTGACACAGAATGCATTCAATGACCGCAGCTTTCAAAATTCATGCAGCGTTTTCTCTTTCAAACTCAGCCTCCAATAAAACTCTGTGTTTTTATATTCCATTTTGCATGTTAACACCTTGTAAACCTGTTAAATTTATGTTCAAATCCTAACATAACACAAAATTACTGTAAATTAGACTGCAGTTTTCTACATTTTGATCTAAAAATAAATTTTAAAAACGCATAAACTCCACCTATTTCCATTCCTGGATGACCTTTTGAAAGGCAGGTGAGGAAAGAGTGACCCAGAACATTTTGTAATTGTATAAGCCGATGTGGCATTTCTCTTTTGGTCAAAGCGATGAATCAGGCATGCAAAAAGATTTGATGCTGATGAGAACAGGGTTGATTAACACTTGGATTTCTGTATCTGTAGCTATCCTATACAAGTATGTATAGTGAATATATATAGCTTTGTATTGCATAACTAGAATTACTTCAGTTTCATTCTGTGTATTTGAGTTACTCTTTACCAAAATGGCCAAAATAAGCACATTGAAGCATTTTGCAGCATTTCTGAATCATTTCTGGGACATAGAAGTCATGTAGCATCCTTCTTTTTGTTGTAATAGAATCCTGGTTTACGCTAAATAAAGACACTTCAAAGATAATAGTGAGACATACTGTAAAGCTACCTGCTGTTAGTGGTGTTTACTGTTAGGTGAAGTGTCTCCACAGTGTTGAAAAAGTGAACTCAGTATAGAGATACGTGTGTTATCAATAAAAAACCTGTAACACTTGAAGTCAAGATTAGGTTTTGCTACGATTCACAAATGACTGAAAACACTGTGAGGAGAAAAGGAAATCAGGTTTAAAATTCTGGAAGAAGGAGAATAAATTGAAGCAGAATTACTGATGCAGATAATGTAAGTGTGTGAGAGATAGAGAGCATTTTCAAAGAACAAAAGACAGAGAGGACGCCCAGACACTGAAGGTGTGTGTAGTTATACAGGTATGACTGGGAAACTGGGACTGACTCATGGCTGCAGTCCCAGTTTATACTTCTTCTTCCTCACAAAACAGCCGAAGAGCTTTATGAATATCTGCTGCAGTTTTTCTGACGTTACAGTAACTATAATGGTCGGTACAGTGACTTTATTGTTGCACCAAATGGATGAATGGCTCGCTGCAGTAGATGCATCCTCTTGATGCAGAGGGAACAAGAACGCAGGTTGTGAGAGGGGAGAGCGAGAGGAAAAGAGCAGCTCACAAACAAGGCCTTCAAAGGGCCCTGGCTTCAATTAATCAATTAAGGAAAGAAAGAGAGGAATTTGCATATCCCCCTGCCAGTGTGAGAGCGAGAGAGGGAGAAAGAGGAGGGGGGAACTGGATCTGTAGCCAGGAGTCCTGACACGGATGGGAAAGGGAGAGAGAGGGGGATTTCCATAGAAAAAAAAGGAGAAGCAGTTTCCTGAATGGCTTGAATGGAGCAAAGACGAAGGAAGAGGAAAAAGTGGGTGAAGGAGTAGTCACTGAGGAAAAGGGGGTGTGGGAGGTCTTCCTAAAATAAAATCAGTGATATGATGGAACCAGATCAAAGCTCATTAATGTTTTAAAAAACGAGACTACTGTTTTTTTAGGGATTTTTCCTCATTGTCATGCACACAGGGATTTTCCTTTTTGATGATCAAGTTTCATCAGTCGTGTGTTTCAGTGGATGTTAAATATGGAGGCGTAATTATTGTGTTCACCCAATATGGATATCTGACTGAAAATGTGAATGCAAATGCCCAAACAGTAACTCCAACTGTGTTCAGATTTGCATGGGAGTCTGTATTTACCAACAGTCCTTTGTTCTTCTCCGGCCAGACACCGAAAAGAGATCACTGAGTGCTGTGCTGTGTGTTACCTGCTCAGCAATCAGGGGGAAATTCCCTGACAAACGTCATGACATCAATGACATTTCCCCGTCAGCACTTCTGTTTGTAGTAGCGAGCGTGTCCTCTCATGTGTGCGACAGACGAGAGCTGGATTCACTCTGAGTCAAAAAGAGAGAGATGACGGGTTGCAAAGGGTACTGAGATAAGAGAAGAAGGTCCATCAGAAGTCAGAAAATCACTTGTCCAAATGTGCACAAATTAACTAATCATTTAAATGCTTCATCTTCATTTATTTGCTTCATTTGTTTGCACATTGTAAAATACAAAAATGATTTAAATCATATGCAGTCAGGTATAAATTTTACAAGACAGAAAAATGCAAAGCATATACTTTATACTTTGCATCACTGTAAAACACTAAATACTTCAGGGGTTCTTGGTCTCACAAAACAAAGAAAAAGGAATGAATGGATTTCCCATTAATGAAAATAATCATTAGTGCAAGACCTACAGACATATATTAAATTGCATAAAGATCAATTGGAAGCAGCTTAGCGTGGCCAAGAGGTCTAATGGATAAGGTATCAGTCTCTGAAACAAGGGGTTGTGGGATCAAATCCCACTGGAGCTGAGTATGTTAAAACATGTGTATTGATATACTTAAGTTTTCTTCTGAAGAACAATAAAATATTAATTTGAATTTGCTTGGAATCAGCTAAATGTCATAGCATAGTCAGATGAAAAAAGGTTACAACTTGTTTTAAGCTTGATAAAAATGCAATTTCTGCCATTTGTGAGATGGTTTTCAGGGAATGAGAGGCTGGGTAGTTGTCTTACTGCACAGCAAACAACAAACTGATGTTCTAAGGATAGAGAGATGCACGTTATCCTTCAGCTTATCTTAAGGCAAGAAAAAAATGTGATGAGATAGAAGATCCTCACTGGGCAGTATTGTAGAAGTGTAAAAGGTGGCTGAGATAAAGAAAAAATGAACCCAGGCATCTTGGTTGTGTGCTTGTTTTGCTTCTCCCTCTCAGGTCTCATGTGTTGTGAGGTTTTCACCTACCCTTACCGCAGTATAGCTTCGGGTGGTACATGCTGTGCTGTTTAGTGTTACTGTTTTGAATTCAGTAGCCAGCCGGTGTAATGAGGCGAAGAGGAGGAGGAGGAGGAGAGGTGGGCTTTTGTTGCCCGGCAAGTTTCCAAACCAGCCGCCTCGAGCTGGACTACCAGGATGGAGAGCGATGCCGTCGTCACTGACATCCTCCCATCAGGGTTTCTGAATCCAGGCATGGCTGAGGGAAAAATGTGTGGTGTGATAACTGTGACGGATGGATGAAACAGCACGTACAGGCAGGAGAGCAGCTTGTGGTATAAATAGATCAGTGAATGTCACCCTGTACGCCTGTATGAGTCTGTGCATCCATGAGTGTCTATTCATGTGTTGTACATAAAGCAAAGCAATGTGTGTGTGTGTGTGTGTGTGCAGCTATCTTTGTGAGAACTCATTTGAGGTTAGGTTTAAGGTTAGGGTGAGGTGCTCGGGAAGGCATTATGTCAATGAGGGTCTTCACAAGGCTAGAAGAACAAATGTGTGTATGCATGCATGCATGTGTGTGTGTGTGTGTGTGTGTGTGTGTGTGTGTGTGTGTGTGTGTGTGTGTGTGTGTGTGT
>JAPZEA010000024.1:25941272-25953258 GCA_029783685.1 Heniochus monoceros | reverse complement strand
GATGTCACTAAATTCCACATACTAGACCTTCGGACTCTTATTTTTAACGACGTGAATTGACCCAGGGTCTACGGACGTTTCATTGGAAGAGGTCAATTTGTTTTTGCACAAATGAACTGATACTATACCTACATTTTCGATAATTGTCTTCTGATTTTCTCAGTCTGATTTTAACAACACCAGCATTATGAGAATATAATAACACGATCATTTCCCTAAGAGGTTCTATCTAGTATAGGAATTGATGTATGACATGAGATTTCTGGTGAAACAAGAGCCACTGAGTATAGGCCAACAATATAGGCTTCTTTTTGACCTCACGGCCTAGCTTTATACCTATGAACATCCACCACAACGTGTATTTTCTCCACATTATTATCACCCATACAAACATCATGCCTACTTAGGCATTGCCATGCTTGCAGCCTATCACATTTCTGTATGTCATACTGCACATGTTATAAATGTGCATCAAAGTGATCTTAATCATAATTTGGTAATCAGTTCATATATAGGTTGGATATATTCAACATCCTATAAATGTATACATCTATTTTAAATTGTAAATGTATACGTATCAGATGTATAAGTATATTTTGTTGTTTATACTTGATACGATTAGATTTCTGTGCACAAAAGGGGTTTGTACTTGCTAGGCTTATATACTTTTACTTTATGTGCCTGTAATGTAACGTGCAGGATACCTGGTCTCTACTGGAATTGTCAATAAAACGTGTCAGCTCGACGCGATGGTATGCTTCACCTGGGCCAGCTGTGGCAGAAACACCTGGCTCGGGTTACAGTAGCGGAGAGAGCCAGAGGGGCTGGACCGTGAGCCAAAATAACTCAACTCAGTACGCAGCGATGACTAAATGTCTGGAGCAACCGCCACCAGAGAGAAACCGAGTACTCACACACAAAGACGACGCGACTCAACTTTAGGAGGACAAGAAAGTTGGATCAGGGCTCGAGTTTCTTTCTCGAATTTGCTCAAAAGGCTCACATCTGTTGAGGTAAGGAAGTTTTTATCCGTCCCGCAGCGCAGCGTCCCGTATCTGCGTGACGGATCGTGAGAGCTGAAGTTAGACTGTTTTATTCTAACATTGTGTCTGAGTTGTGTGTCGCTGGTGTAGCTCTTCGAGTCTGTTCGCAGCTTCAGTTAATTACCGTCATGAAAACGCCATTTTTTTTTAGCTTTGAATAGTTCTTTTCATGGTTTTCTCGTTCATTGTGAGGGGTCTTGAATGCGAGGAGGAGCTTGTTCTCAAACTAATGGAAATCAGATGTTACCATCCCTGCCTGGCATGCCTCGCAGTCTACAACCACAGGGGAAAGCTTCAGTGCAACAGCCAGCTGCTGGACATTGACAGACTGATGTACCTAAATAATACAGCCAGTTACTATCTGTGGGGGATGGGGGTTGTCTTCATACGTAGTGATCTAATAGCAATGTTATCTAATTGAATTGTATTTTTATGATATTGTTATGTGATTAAAATATTATCCAGATAATGTTGGATGTTCATAATTTCACCTGTAACAGATGAATGATGATATGAAGTTTTGCTGTGATAAGTCAAAAATCCCTCAACATTTGGTTCCTTATATGCTGTTTCTTGTGACTGCAAGTAAGGAATGGCAATGTGTCAGTTATTCGCTGAGCCTATTAGCAGGGCTGATCACTTGACAACTATAATCTGTAGGAAAACCGAACCTTCCTGTCAGAGCAAGATTTAAATGGAATTTATCCAACTTGTGTCCTAGTCACAAACCAGCTGGGCTGCATTGTGTGATGCACTTGCTGCAACCTGTTGATTGACAAACTGCTCACACTGTCACCTGAACACCTGTAATTTGTGTTCAAACTCATACATTCACACACGTAAGCAGTCACTTCTTTAGTAATGGCGCCGTTTTGTGCTCTTTGCACCTCAGCATGAGCATGACACACCGCAGGTTTTTAATGTAGCATGTAACTTGCCAGAAATGTCTGTTATGTAGTGGAGCACTGAGAGATTCCCAAGTCACGTGCTGTGGAGAACAGTATTGCTGTAAAAATGAATAGGATAGCTGGCATAGTGCTAGAGGCCACTATGCCGAAGGAGAGCCTGCAGCATGATGAACCAAACGAAGAATGAAGGCAAGTTGTTTTCTAAAGGGATTAGTTGTTATCACCTCAGAGATATCCTTTGGTCCATACAACCCCTTTGTGTGTGCAGTGACTGATTGTTATCCTCAGCTTGGGATCAATAGAGTTGCATTGTTTAAGGCTGTAGTCTTTGGCAATGAAAGTTATTGTCATGAATAGAGCATGCTATGCGTGTGCGCACATTCATGCTTGTTTGTGTATTTATGTAGGCCGAGAGGCAAAGCATTTCAGTGACTAACTAGGTTGGGGATGCGGGTGTAATCATTATACAAAGACGCTTTTTGGGTGGAGTTTCTCTGTAGCTTGCAGTTGTTGAAGTCATAAAAGTAGAAGACATGATTAATCTATGAGCCATTTATGGAAGTTCATATGTTAGCAGAGAATTCATCTGTCCACAGTAGTCAAATTTAACTCAACAGCTCATGTAGCTAGAAAAAAAAATCACATCTTATGACTTCATGGCGATGTTGTCATAGTTGTATAATCTGGAAAACCTGAGGTGATATCCTCTGGATAAACGTTTTTGTGGAAACACTCTTTCTGTGGTTGCACCGGATGCTGAACATGAAAGCCATAAATTCACCAGATGATCTCCTTCCTTGAGCACTATGACACAGATTCTTGACGTTTTACACAATTATTACACAATACCTCCCTCCTGTATTTGCACAATTAGCCTTGGCCTTAATCCCCTGTCACAATCCAGAAATACCAACACCTCATTTCAAATGATTCCCATCACATGAGATAGTGGTGAGCCAATGTAAACACTGCGTTCAATGTTATCTTTGACGTCGGACTCCTGGCATGAGAATACAAAAGACCAATGATATTCCAGATATTTCAAGTCAAGAGCAATTAAAAAGCCTGTGTAAATAAAATTTGAATACCAGGGTTTTATTGTTACTTTTTATATACATTCATACATACACCTGTTCACCAAATTATAGCCCTATAATAGTTCTAAGTTTATTTTTAACTATGTTTGTTCAGCTTTGTTGTCCTGTTTTTAGCTGTATGTCTGTATCTATCTCCTCCGCTTCTACTGGAACTTTGTGTAGCACTGGCAGCAACAAAAAACCAGAGTGAAATCCCCTGTATGTGAACACATTCCTTGCCAATAAAGCTGTGTGTTTTTCTCTGGGACCTGAGAGAGTTTATCACCACTGCCCTGTAAAATCACAGCTTTTGGGGTCGAAAGGAGATTTATTCACCTGTGGGACATAATTTAGTTTGTGTTGTCTGCGTGATGACATACAGCCAGACTTTGTCAAAGAAAAATGAAAAGCAAGCTACAAAGGGAAGTGTTTTGTTGTGTCGGAGGAATTTCTTTCGTCATTCAGTCTCAGCCAAGTTCCATGTCAAGACTGAACAGAGACAAAGGTAGAAAAATCTGGAGGAAGGATATGAATAATGGGGGCGGGATGCATGCCTGGATGGAAATAAGGAGTTCAGAAGAAGTAGAGAATTGTTTTGATGCGTAATCTGGAATTGTTGGTGAAGGACATAAAAGGAAAGGGAAGGATGGAAGGACTGCCTGTAGTCTCGGTCAGACACACCCTGGAATGCTGCAAAGCTAATGATTATTGTCTTTAATCCTTAAATCTTCTTTCTGCTTCCCACAGGATCACTGCCTCTCTGAGAGTCCCCTAACAAAGTTTCTGAGTTCCCAACTTCTTAAAGTCTCCTATGCAGAGGTAGCCAGTAGTTTTGTTAAGTACTCCTTCATGGTTTCGTCTTGTGGCTTTCATCTTGGCTTTGCCACTGGAGAGAGCTAATTGTTGTTTGTTAAAATGGTAGAACCAGTTGACATTGTAATCAAAGCACTGGAAGGGAGCTGGAAAGAAAGTGAACATGAGGTTTTCCAAGAAACTTCTCTTGAGAGAGTAACCAAAGTGCAGCAGTAGGTCAGGAAGCCTGGAATAGAGGACTGCAGCGGCCACAAGCTGTCAGTCCACTTTAAATTTTCGGATGATTAATGTTCCTGTGTTTCAGTGCTTAAAGACAAACACCATTCTGTACTGGGTGTCTACTTTAAGGTGTAACAGCTGACTCAGTTGATACTCTGTGTCACAACTCTATGCATACTGGCTATTCCTAGAAAACATTTGATGAGAGAAACTTCTCTTCTTGAAATCTTCATTTTACCTAGTCTTGCGTATGCTGTATTTTATTTGCACAATAATAAAATGTGCTGATAAGGAAAATGACATGCACATCACCAACAAAATCTCTCAACATAAAGACCAATCTATTACCTGAAAACCACAAAATAACATGATAGAACAAGCAATATGCAGTCATAAAGGAAGTAAGGTAATACCCTTGGTTCAGTCTGTTAACCTCTGATCTAACCTCTTTTAAAATGCACTATATGATGACAATAACACTCCACTGATGAAAAATGTTTTTAACTTACTGGTACTACTATTCTATATTAAGTAGCCTGCTTATTGTTTACTTACAGCACATTTTCTTACGTTAAGTCGCATTAACTCAGTGGAATAAGGCCTCAGTAAAGAGAAAGATAATGCAAAATATAGTTTTGATGGTGTACCAAAAGTGTGCCAGTAACACCAGATTAACACACACAATTACCAGCACAGTAAAAGTTGTCACAGGACCAGTGAAAACAGAACGGCATGCAGAGGAGCGTAACAGGGAGGGAAGGGGTGGGGTGAATGAATTGCTGGGCAGGAAGGGGAGAGTTCAGTGTGTGAGTGATCAGCCTGACCTTTGTGAGTCAGTGAGAGTGCAGTCTCTCTTTGTGTGAGCTGCTCTTGACAAAGATAAGCGTCTCAGGCTGTGCGAAGTGGCTGCCTCACTGGGAGTGCTGAGGAATGTGAGCCTGTGACCAGCCCTGACTGAAACACGACAATTCCGCGCTACAGTACAGCACGGCACTCGGTTATTATCTGACTGTGCTGCACTTCAATTTGATGACCTTATGTAACACGTTTTCCTCTAGTCCTGGCTAATGTTCAACTGGTGCTGGGGGCTTATCCACTAACTGAAAAGGACGAGTATAATTACATGCTGGCTGAGGTTGTTCTAGTTTTAAAGGTGCGTGTTTTTTTATGTAAAACATACCTATTGTATCAGGCGTAGTAATAAATTGGGGTGGCAATGAACAAAAACATGTGGACAAGGCATGTTAAGGGACAGGAAGACAATAAATTACAGTAATTTCTTATGAAGTAATGTCTGTCATACAATAAACAGAACAAACTGATGATATGCTATAGTTTAAGAGTAGCCGCGGTTAGTTTTTGAAGTAGGAAACATACCAAAATAGCTCACAGAAATGTTGAGTGGTCACACAGCACTCGGGCCTAGCGGTTGAATCCCCAGCGACAGTGGGTTCCTTCTTTTCCACAAGCTGAGAGACAATTTCTGCCAGTCTGTGTGACGGCCATTATTAGTCATTTTAGGATCATAAATGAGGCACAGGTGTGTTCGGATGGCTAAACACACTTGGATAAACGTACAAGAAATTTCATCAGCCCCAACATGCACATATCTACGGGACGGTCTGATGAAATAACACATTCAGTTTAGACTAAAATGGCATTTATCTAATCTGGAGGTACATGAAGGCCATAGCAGGACTTACTGTTCTCTTTAAAAATGTCATGAACTAAAGGTTCACAATATTAAGGATTTATTGTACCTAAAAGAGAAATATGCACTCTGTATTTTAAGTTTATGAAGAAAATGCCACATAGTAGTTAGCTTTTTTTATTCTAAAATGTCCTTTTTGAGGAATAATCACAGTGGAAAATTAATCAAGGTATTTGGCTAACAGCCTCAATATTTAACAGCTGTTGTTGTCACATACAGAGCATATTAATGACCAGAAAATCAATCAGAAATGTTTAATTATGCAGTGATTCTTTGTACATTGTATTGTACTTCTTAAACAAACATAAGAACGCAAAATTCCTGTACAAAGTTCTTGTTAGCTTTTACAGAGGAGCAACAGAAAGTATCCTGGAAACCTTACAGGACAGGACAGGAGGGCTCTGCAGCTGGTGAAACTGCACAGAAGATCATCTTCTGAGCGTTAGTGATATCGGTGAGGTGCCGGTGCAGAAACCAAAGGATGCTAAAAGACAACACCCACCCCAGCACAGCATGTTCACCCTGCTGCTGTCTGGCAAGCGATACAGAAGTATTAGCAGCTTCTTTCCTCAGGCTGTGAGACTCCTCAATTAATCTTCCGCATTACACCACAAATGATATTTTTGTTTTGTTTTGTGAGTAGCATAAAGGGACTACAGCTAAATAAATAAATAAAACTTGAACCTTTAATAGCCTTTTGCCCTTCTGGACTAATTCACCTGTCAGCACACACAGCTGTCTGGTGTATTAGTATAATCTGTCATGTACTTCACAAGCCCTGTACTGCACCTGTCTGTCTGTCTGAAACCGCTTTTCAAACAAACCAGTCATATGTGACGATAAGCTAGAACACCTGGCACCACAGGTAATTTGGCGGAGTCAGCAAGTAGGACAGATGCTGCAAGAGCTTTCCTTAAAGGGGTCTCAAAGGGCTGTGATGTCAATGAGTGGTGTGATCCTTCAAAAATATCATTTCAAGCATGTTGTTTTGCAGTTGCAAAAGTAGGAGGAAATTGTGGCTTGTTTAGACATGAAGGGCGTTCAAGTTATTTGTTCACAGAAAGTTGGCTCTCTGCCAGATCGCCTAAAGGGGTGAGAGAGCTGGGAACCTGCAGCAGCAGAGAAAGGGTCGAGTTAAACACTAATTATGTTTCCAGTTTCAAATCACAGCAATTTTCTAATTTTATTGCATTGAACAAGTCATAGACTCAGTCAAATGGAATGAGAGGATCCTAGAGGGCAGAGAGCAAAGCCTGTTCATACGAATCTTTGTGCTGTTGCGTTTCATCATTGGTGTGGAGCACAGAGAGTCCCATCAAATGTCTGAAATCCTGACTGAGAATCCATTTCATGAGATTATGAAAATACTGTCAGTTTAAAGTGGTGTGACAATGTTATCCTGACAGCTGTGGTGTGTTTCCTTTTTCAGGAGCCGAAAGCTGCTTCCTCACAGCCATGAGTTCTCAGGCGAGCTTTGGCAGCAACATGCTGTGTAAGTTCCTACAAGTGCTTGACTGGTTTTTTGCTTTTATTTGGCTCAGTGTGTCTTTGTGCACGTAGGAGTATCATCCAATGCTAATTGTCTGGGGTGCTTATGTTATTTATATTCAGTCCAGACTATAAATGATGACCTGAATGCATCGCTGGCTACAGCAGATGAGTTATCCAAAGAGTTCAGCTCCCTGCTGGAGGAGGCCTCCTCCGACAAAAACACAACATCTGGGTCTCAGGTACACACTTATCCTCAGTACTGCCTCTGTACTGTGTACTGTGTTGTTTTATCTTTGTTAAAATGAAACAGTGTTCAAATTCAGATAATTTCCTCTTCAGATAATCCCCAGAGAGAAGCCTCAGTCCACCAGGCTGTCCAGCACCTCCATCACTGCGAGCGAGTCGAGTGGCAGTAGTAATGGCAGCTCCAGCTCTCAGCCTTTCTCCCCAAACCCAGCTATTTCCTATTCCATGGACTCCATCATCTCCAGCAATAAAAACGTACCATCCTCTCCTGTCTTCTCCACCAGCCCACTCTCATCCCCCAAAATCCACAGGAGGGCACACTCTCCGCTTCCTCAGGGTGGATCTGACATGTACTCGTACAGCCAGCACAGTCCCAAACATTCGCCTCACACCCCAAGACGTCACTCTCCCTCTCGTTACGACAGGAGCCCACGAGGCTCAGTCAGTTACATGGATAGAAGCCCCTCTCCGAGCCCCACAGCTCTTTCTTTTGACCAGTCGTCTCGGTCTCCCTCGCTTCACTCCTCCGTCAACATGCTGAGCCCGTACGACAGCAGCCAGATGGGCCGCAGGTCACCTCGGCCGGACAGAAGCCCCTCTCCTTTGTCTTTCGGTCGTCCAATATCCAGCACGCTCCCACGAAATTTTGGTGGTTTCAGACAACCTGGTAAGTCGCTTTAGTTATCCAGCTGTAAGACAGATAGATGGCAGCTGTGGGCCAACTAAACCCAACAGAAATATTTAATTATCATAAAGCTACTGTGCTACCATTATAGTAATTTTGAGTTAACATAACAGGCAAGGCGGTAAACTACTGAACAACTGGCATACTGAAACATTACCTCAACATATAATCAACATGTTTTGTGAAGAAGGGATACTTCAAACACAGTCTAGTTTAGGAGTCGATGTTTCAGTTACAGATGTAATTTATCTGCTGTTTAAGCATGAATCTGGTACTGCTCAGTTAACACGATAAAATGCTTCATTTGAACCTGAATTTCTGAGCTGTCACTCAGCGAAATGCCACACCTGGATAATTATTCTAATTAATTGTTGATCCATTCCAATGAATTAGGGTTTTATATTGCTAAGCATGGTATTTAGATACGGTATGTCAGGGGAGCAGGTAGGTTTAACAATGCTGCAATCACTGTAGTAGTTCATTAACAATTCTCCTGTTCCTATATGTTAATTAACCCAAAACATTCTGTCTTAATTAGAAGCAGTAAAGCGCAAGAAGCCGGATTTTGGTGTAACTGAACTGTGGCCAAAAAAAAAAGAGTGCTCTTTCAGCGATTCTTCAACAGATAAAATGTCTTGGAGAAATACCGGTCTATAAAGTACTGTTCTTTCTAAGTGTGCTTTTGAAATTTCTTCCTCTTTCTGGCACTGAAAAACTACTTTCTCACTTTCTCTCACTCTTTCAGATGAGGTTGTGCAGCGGCAAAAGAGTCCCGGCAAGTGGAATGAGACAGATCTGGACGTGTCCTACGAGAGGAAGCCTCACCACACCTATGACAGTTGGTTGATTTCTACTACTTTATGTTCCGCTTCTTCAGCTTTTTATTTAGTATTTTGCATATGAAGTTGTGGAATAAGTCCAGAACAAACAATTTAGGTACAGGACCTAAGGAGCGGTGGTGCTCTGCCTGTACTTGTATGTGGTCTCTGTTTTCTAAATGAACACTTTCCTGTCACAGAGACAGAGTGGCTACGGCCATCTGTGCCAAACAGCAGCTGGAGAGAATCCAACCTCGATGGCCCTCCTCCGGCCCCAAGCCCTAAAAAGGTGGGTGGTGTTAACAGGGAGACATTCAAAAGGTATTGTGACAGATTTGATTGCGTGGCTTAGATTGAGGCCCAAACCTTTTTTCTTACTTGCAAAAAATCCACCTTCACCAGTATTAAGCCAGTCCGTTGAGTTCTCGAAAAGCCTCAGACATCCATCAAATGGGAGTTACCTCATTCTTTTTCACAGATAAGAACAGTGTGAAGTTGCTAGCATACTGTTGGTGTGGATAAGAGTCATGATTAGTAGAGCTGACACACCTGTCATTATCTTCTTAAGATCAAAAACACAATCATAGCATTTATTTTTAGAGATAATTTTTGGCCTCTGTGGGTCAGAAAACCAACAAAACTGCAAAAGGCAGTGCAATACGCAGCAATAGTTTTCTACCTCTGCACTCAGGAGTCACCATCAACATTGATACCCCAGTGTAGTCCTGTTTCTGTCCACCTTATGACCATAGAGCTGCAGAGTTAGGTGATAATTCTCTGTGATTTGGCACAATCACAATCCATTCACATTGCACAATCATCTGATTCAGTGGATTGGATTATAAAGACTTTATCCTTCTTTTCTTTCCTTTGCAGGATCCTCGCTCTAAACCTCGCCAGTTTTCTCATGCTTCTCTCCCCCGTAACACACATATATCAGTACCTCCAGATGTTTCGTCCCCTGTCCACTCCCCTTACCACCTTCAGCCCATCATCTCCCGTATTTCTATTCCCCCAACTTCTACTCCGTCCCGTCAGCGCAGGCCCATCCCTCTCTCCGTCATCATGCGTCTCCAGAACCCCCACTGGGGAGCGATGTCAACCCGCAACCCCAGAGTCCTCGGAGGAGAAGGTGATGTAGCACCTTACCAACCAGCTGTCCGCATCCCGAGGGAGTTCCCTAACCAGCCTGCACACCAGCCACACCAACAGCCGCCTGAGCTGAGACAGCCAGCCATATACAGTGACGGTAAAACACATTACACACCCTCTGACACTCTGTGTTCACAGGATCTTTGTTCAGCTAACTTTGCATTACAAATGTGGTTTGGTATCCATCTTCGCAGCGCTGAATCCGGGAGATATAGATGCAGAGTTAGAGCGGCTGGACTTTGTTCATCACATGCCTGTGATTTCGGAGAATCCCAGTATGCCAGGGGGCGGTCGAGAGGTTGAGCAAGGCGTACCCCGAGCTCCCCGGCCCCTCAGCCCCACCAGGCTACAGCCAGTGGTGGCTCCTGAGGCCCAGAGCCAGGAGATTCCTAACTTGGAGGAGCTGCTCCGCATCCGGGCAGAAATCCCCCGAGCCCTGAAGAGACGGGGCTCCGTGGACCAGTCACAGCCCCTGAAGAAGGCCTCCCATTACCAACCGAACCAGTACAAAAATCTCATCGACAAGCTTTTTCGCAGGAAGGAACACCGCCACAAGGGGGAGCAAGGTAGCGAGACCAGCAGCTCTTCAGACGGCGAGGACAGCGCGATGCCTCCTCCCCCTTTACCTCAGACGTCTTCACTGATCCCCCACGACTTCAGAGTAAGAAATCAGCTTAAATCAGCCGGTGATATGTTAATCTCTGGACAAGCAGAAATGTGTCAAATTCTATAAAAATGGCCTCTAAATTGGCTGAAAATGTGATAAAACCGGTTAATGCAATAAGTTGCTGTGTGACAAAAAATATTATTGCATCACATTAAGAATGTTCTGTGTCACACCACGTTTAAATAATTCAGTAAATCACCAGAGGATTAAATAATGGGATGAAATCATGATGGGATTTATACATGAAGTATTTTATTTTGTTTTAAATAACTGTGGTGGAATACAAGCTTGCACCCTGTTTGTCCCTTCAGAGCTACCATTCCATTCTGCGGCGGTCCAATCGGGAGCGCAAAGGTTCTGGGAAGCGAGCTCGGCTCAGCCCGCTCGTCCTGATACTGGACGGAGCGTTGGTCGGAGAACTGGAGACAGTACAGAGTGCCGTGCATGAGGTGTGTTTATCTTATTACTGTTATTATTGTTATTGTTATTATTATTATTATTATTGTATAAACTGTCACTGCCATTAGTACTGCTACTGTGCTGCAGCTACAACTACTACTTTGCTGCTACTACTACTCCCAGTAATAACATGCCTAAAATATGAAACCCATTGCACCAGTCGTTGTATACAAATAATATATGTTTTGATAAGCATGAAGCTTTGATTCAGTGAAGGAAACAAAATCCTGAAAAATGTAGACAACAAGGGTAAAACTGATTAAAAGAAATTTGCAAAACAATCCAACATATAAAGACTACCAACCGTGGTTCTATAAAGCATCAACTGAGATTAATGAATAAATTAAAATGAAGGCATGATGCAGTTTGCACTCCATGGTTTCCCATATTTACCATTGGTGCTAATTCTTCATCTTTTTAGCTTAGATCAGTAGCCTCCATCAATAGATTTCACAGGGTAAAAACTCTTAAACTCATTCAAACCGCTCTGAACTGAGACAGAAAAGTGTGGTGCCAAAGTTGGTGCTCCAGTCCTATAGACTTTAAGAAGCCCTGAAAAATGTGTTATATTTAACTTTCATTCTCTCAGGGAAGGTTTGCTGAGCCTGCATTCCCTTATTCAACACACCCCTGCATCTTCTCCATACAGAAATACATTCGCCTGGAAGTTGCTCATGCAGTAAAACAACTTCTTCAAA